>CM060968.1:39519955-40119955 GCA_030765045.1 Tenodera sinensis | reverse complement strand
AACAACTTTTCTCCCACTTTCTTACTAGTGTCGGATGGCTCTTCAAGAATTACAAATAACTTTGACATCAGTTTGCCTGATTGAGACACAATATTCTAAAACTACTGTGTCACCTTGTTTTAAAGCATGGATACTTGTACAATTATACGGTCTTAGTTTTAGACAAATCCTCATACATTGGAAGAACTAAAACAAAATATTGGAAATGAATTTGGAAACATTAGAGTGGCCCAATTTAATTGTGTGAATCAGAATGTGTTCTCCCAATATAATGTTTGTTTTGCCAAGAGTGGATAACATTTCCAGCATCTTCTATAAGGTAAGAGTGTTACACAAGCTTACACCATTGGGGTAATTTGTCTCTTATGTGAGACTGCCTTTGTGGTTTACCAGGAGAAATACGAACTGGTTTGAGAATTTAATGCCATTCTGGCAGTTTGTCACAATAGCTCAGTGGTAGAGCAGCCGCCTGGTAAGCGGAAGGTCTGTGGTTCAAATCCCAGTTGTGGCATTGAATTTTTAAGTTCCAGTTCTACCTCTCAAACTTTGCCCACACACGGCTTGTGTGTTTAAAAACACCAACAGTAAGTTTGTTGGCATAAATAAATAATAATTACACGCAGAGTTTATGTAGGAGCAAAGCCAGGTCTGCACACCCAGTCACACACAGGCGAAATGCTGTGCACCCATTAAGTTTTCAATGAAGAACCCTGTATATCTCAATGGTCAACACCTGGAATATTAATGTGATCACTATGCAGTGAAATACTTAAGCCTGATTGCTTGTCTATAAATCAAGGCATGACCATTATGTGATGATAATGTGATTTATGTTACCATTACGTAATGTCTTTCATGTTAGCTACCCAAATCTGTGTGTCTTTTAAGCCTATCCTTTGGCAATCCATCATTTGCTACTTCCTACACCGGCAAAAATGCTTCTTAAGTGAGAGGGATGAGGTAAACTAAGGTCACCACTACTTAACAAAAAACTACAAGCAGTAAGTACCTTTGGACTTAAATTTCATATCGTAAAAATTTTGTGGAACATAATCTAAAGAAGGGCAAATTAAAAAACATAGTGCATGAACATATAAGTGAATCACAATGGTATGTTATACACATACCTCTATAAAACAAATTAACTTCTAAAGAAACTGACACATTGAAGCCTACAATGTGCTCTGAAACTTCTTCTATCACTTCATGATAAAATGGGGTCAGAATGTCATTTCTCGTACCAGCCACAAACATGAATGTTTCTGCCTCTAGAGCAATGCATTTTCGTGTGTAAAAGTTATTATAAATGGGAATCATGAAGCCGTGTTCTCACAGTGTACATTCAAATGTTCCCTGATGAAGTGTCTCCTTCCAGATTTACTATTCACAAGATTATGAAGAAATTCAAAACCACTGGTTCTGTGGTATACAAAAAATGAAAGCATAAATGTACAGTTTTAACAGAAGAAAAATTAGACCAAATAGGCGCATATTTTGAACGTTCACCAACCAAATCCATTCCAAAGTTAGCACAACAGTTGAAAATTTCAGAATGATTAGCGCTCATGGGCATCGTAAAAGGGGGGCAAGGTAGTCCATGGACCCCGCTTGGAAAATATAAATGTAATGTGCAATCAATTGCTATTAGACTATTGCTTTAATGTTGATGTAAAGGACATTTTTTATTTAACATAAATTAACATGCTTATTCGCAACAAATACTCTAACTCAATTTTTACAGTTTTACAGTACATTCAATAACGTACAGATGAAATGCTATGCACCTGTTAGGTTTTAAATGAATAAACCTGTATTTAAAAATAACTTGCCACCACTGCAATCTGTTAAGTTCACCGAGGAAAGTACACAGTATGTAACATATTGTAATATATTGCTCAATGTCAATGCCATCAGTTTACCAACTGCTGAGATGGTGAATAGTAACATGAGGTAAGAAATGTCACTAAACTTGAAATTCTATTACGATTAATCTCTTCCATTAATTCATTTGTTAACTTACAAAGATTATTGAAAAGAAAATTTGCATTATACCACAGCAAAACTAAATTACTGTTATCAGAGTGGCTTGACAGTGGAATATCTGAAGTGATAAATGATATTAACTTGTGAACGAATAGGTATTTATAAATATACTTTTGACTACCTGATTGAGAACGAGCTGTTTTCACATACATGTGCTTCTCTATTTCATTGTTCAGATGAAACTTATAACTGTGTAGAAGACCTAGATAATTTTGAAACTGTATAGAGTATTTGTGATATGTTGAGATTGATAAAAATACACAAATGGCCCTCATTTATATTGCTGGCTATTTAGCAGTAAGTGGTCTCAAGAAAGTGCCTAACAGTGAGCGTTGTAGGTTTATACTAGTTAAAAGAAATCTCCAACAGTATTTTTCCTTAATTAATAGGGAGTTTTTAAGTGGTTGTTAATGCATACAAAATATTGACAATTCTCATTAGTGGTGATAATGAACAAAAGTTTCTAAACCCAGAGAGTGTTAAATATCTATCTTTTCACAAGGTGTTAATAACACTCATCGCAACAGATATTCCATGCAACTTTAAAACCATTCTGATAACAATAAATGAAATAGATTGTGGTATTAGGCAAATATTCTTTTGAATAATTACTGAAAGCTAAAAAATGAAGTAACGGAAGGAATTAAACTTGGAAAAAAGAAATTAAAACTTCAAAGTTCATGTAAAAAATGCTATTAATGAGGGAAATAGTGACATTGATTAAAGCTCATAAAATAACTTATGTCATCTGACAAAAGCAATTTGACTAGCTTAGGTGCAGACTGAAGCCCACATAATTGATCTTTTTGTATCATTGATAGCGATATGGTATTATAAAATCAGCTCAGCTAGACAACTGGGCCAGTATTAAAAAGAATAATATTTAAACTGCACAACAATCTTTCATAAATTGAATTCATATATTAATGGGTTTTGTATTGGTTGCTGGTTCAAGTACTAATTCTGTTAATAGGAATGTTACTATGTCCTTATGCTCAATTATATCACATCTAAACTCAAATTTTGAGACTAAATGTAAAACAGTAATCTTTAGTAACGTTTCCTGAATGCTTCATAGGAAAATCTTTTGTACACAAGTTTTGTGTGAGTTCACAACCAACTAACAATAGGATGTGGAATTTTACAGTAAAATGAGAAGCATAACACATTTAAAGGTGGAATCAGAAATGAAAACTTCACAGCAATAGCTATGGCATTAAATTTGTCATTTCTAATTCTACCTTATAAAGTTTTCCTAAACACATTTTTGTTTTAGACAAATCAGATGTCATTGGTTGGCCTGGTATATGGAGAACAACACTTGTTTGACACTTATTTATTCCTTTGAAAGCATCAAGATATCACTACTAAATACTGGGAGGCTAGAAGAAGAATGGCTTTGTTGTTTCCTCGGTTATTGCAAGAGCAAGATAGGCAAGTGCACATCTAATTTTAGACTACATGTAAAATTAAATTTTGCAAACATGGAACCACAAATGAATTAAGCTATATTCATATTTTGCCATGCTTAAATTGTATGCTTTATTTGAAGATCATGGTTTTTTTTTTTTTTTTCTGTCTTGAAGCTTTTATTAGATCTGAGGTCTAATAACAGTTAATAACTTCCTAAATTAATTTTCACTGCACTTAGTTCAATGGCTTGTAAATCCATGTCAACATTCAGATATTAAAATAATTAAATAATAAAACAATATGCTTTATGTGCATTAAAATACAAAGAACGCACCTCCATGTGGAGTTTTAGCTGTTTTTGTTGCATTTCACCTTAGTATGCTGTATGCCTTTAATTTTTCTTCTATCTACTTCCTGTTAATTGAGAGAAACATATTCCTTCTACTGTCCAGATTTTGTGTATGTAATATGGTTATATAAAAAATAGATTTGACCAAAAATATAAGTTAGTAAAACCTAATGAAAATTCTCGATTAAAGAAACCTATGGAAGACTGTGCCTTAATTCCTGATTTACTGTGCAAAACTGCTGTTACTATGTTTCAGCTGATTATTACTGGGGTAACATCCTTAAAGATTGAGATACTACCATAAAAAATTAAAGAACAGATTCACACTTTTGAGAATATTGTTTGTTGTGTTTTGACCAAGTTAAAATGTACATGGAGCATCTGGAAAATGTATAATTCTGGTTAGATAGACTTGCGAACCCTAGGATAGTTAAAAGAAAGCAGTGGAGAAGTAACCAGCCTTCCCATTTCAGTTTCAGAAAATATGACCACATTATAACAGACAAAATTCTTACTACATAAAAATTTTAGCTGTGTGAGGGGTCCCGGGTTTGATTCTCAGTTGAGGTTTAATTTTTCTTTAGCTGAGACCCTCTTGAAGTCCGAATGAGAGAGACTGTATGTGTGTGTGTGTGTGTGTGTGTGTGTGTTAGTGCGTAGGTGGGTGCATGTCGGCGTGCATGTCTATGTGTCTCTGTGGGTGTGTTGTGTGTGGGTGCGGGTGCGTGGGCGTGTGTCCAAGTTAACACCTCTGCCTAAAGCAATAGATCCCAAAGGCAAAAGATTGCCCATATCATTACCTTTAAAGGTGGGGTATAAGTGGGACAGCATTAAATATTGTACATCTCTTTGAAGTTCAAGATATAACATTTTTTTCAAATAACCTTTTCCGCACACCTATCTAGTTGTTTGCTGAAAAATAGCCAGTGGTATTTAACTTTTCGGGATGAGCCAAAGTTTACGTACAGCATGAGCAGTAAAATGACATTGCAAACTGACAGCCATGTTGGCCACGCTGTAGCCGAGTGGTCAGACCATTCATTTCTCACCAAAGCAGCCCAGGTTAGATCCCAGACATGGGCGTCGCGAAGGGGGGTGCAAGGGGGGCCGCGGCCCATCCTGGAAGTTGGTCAACTTAATTTGCAATCAATTACTGACTATTAAACTACTATTTTAATTTTAATGTAAAGATCCATGTTTATTTAGCACAAATCAATATGTTATCTGCAACAAATATTATAAACTTTGACAATAAAATAATGAATTAATATTATCTGATTGGAAATTTCCAAAATGTAACCCCCCCCCCCCGGAAAAAAGTTTGCCGACGCTCATTATCCCAGACAACCGCATGTGGCATTTGTGGTGGACTAAACGGCGCTGGGGCGGGTTTCCCGTATGTAGTAAAAGCAGGCATCAAGCACCACAAAAAGAAGAAGAAGAAGAAGAAGAAGAAGAAGAAGAAGATGATGATGATGATGATGATGGTGATGGTGATGGTGATGATGATGATGATGATGATGATGATGATGATGATGATGATGATGATGATGATGATGATGATGATGATGATGATGATGATGATGATGATGATGATGATGATGATGATGATGATGATGATGATGATGATGATGATGATGATGATGATGATGATGATGATGATGATGATGATGATGATGATGATGATGATGATGATGATGATGATGATGATGATGATGATGATGATGATGATGATGATGATGATGATGATGATGATGATGATGATGATGAAGAAGAAGAAGACACATGTTTAACAGCTATACCACCACCGGATCCACTCTTTGTATCCCTCCGCGCGATAACCTGGTGTTCGTATCAGCTACGACCACAGATTATACGACTAACACAACAAAAGCCACGTGAACTCATGCCTCGTGTTTATGATGCAACAGAACGATAGCTAATCGGGAGTTTTAGCAATAGCGCTGCTATCACGTTGCATTCAAGTTGCCTAAACCAGGATTATTATATGTCTTGAAAACTCACAGATAATCGGTAATATTTAAGGCACTAAATTTTGTGGTGTGCGCGTATCTCAGATTATTGGCGCTTGTGTTTACATCAAGTTGTGATCTAAGATTGAAGCAATTATAGTCATGTGACTCCATCAATTCGACTTTCTCCGCCGACAGGGATGCATGCGAAACATGGACGTCGCGAAGGGGGGGGGGGCAAGGGGAGTAAATTACATTGTAATGTGCCATCAATTACTATTAGGCTATTGCTTTAATGTTTATGTAAAGAACAATTTTTATTTAGTATAAATTAACATGCTTTACCGCAACAAATACTGTAATTCAATTTTTACAGTTTTTAGTATAAATTAACATGCTTTACCGCAACAAATACTGTAACTCAATTTTTACAGTTTTTGACAACAAAATAATGAATTAATTGCAAACTTCCAACATGCGGCCCCTCCCTGAAAAATAGTCTGCCAATGCTCATGATGCGAAATGTATAGTGCTAAACGTTATGGCAATGGTCCTTGGCAAGGTAACTAGAGAAAAAGTCCTTGGAATATATCCTCTCTGGTTCATAGAGCTGATACCAATTTGTCCTGACTACTACTTCGCCACCTCATTAATTTATTGTAAGAGGAAGCTCTGATACTGCTCTTCGAGATCTACGCATTCGTAATTTTCCCTATTCTATTTCGACTCAACGCAAACATCGATTTATCCTGCCCGGATCGAGATAGTGCGTCCATAAAACAACAACAACAACAACATAATGGTGGAAATCAACAGTGAAGAGATGGAATATTTTTTTTGGAGAACAAGGTTAAAAACTAGAAAACATCCAACTAGCTCGTCCAACAATTCAGTTTCGGCCTCGAGGCATCACATCACAGAGGTTGGCAGGAAGGAGCAGAAGGTACTGATGCATATTAACCTATAAATGTTAATTATTTCTTTTATATACTATAAATTTTCGCCGAATTTTCTTCTAACTATCGTTATGGCTAAACTGGTATATTTGGACCCGGTTAAAGTTCCGTGTGAAGTACGGCTCTGGAATCGCTATGTAATGCAAATATAAGCATTTGAAAGTGTGTAAGCCTCCTTGTTTAGGACGTCTCCTTTTATTAATCGCGTAAGGACAATAGATGTGGCCATCACAGAACACCTATAGCCATCTTACCGTTACTGAGCATGCCTCATGAGGGCTGCCAACCTAAATGATACACGAAATTCGCTGGATTGGCGATGATTTTTTCGGTTTTTGTCCCTGAGGTTTAGCAACATATATCCCACGATTACACTCTGTGATTGCTTAGCAGCTATTTCTTATAAAACAAATTTACCGGCTAAGCTTTGCGACTTAGAACCCTCAATCTCTCTGCTACGCAAACTTAGTCGGCGGTAAGTTAGCTCTCAGCACAGGCTCTGAGTGTGAATATGCAGGATGCAATTGGGGGAAGGCATTTATAGGAGAACATCGGAAGTGATCCAAGGATAATATATTCAACACTTTGCATGACATTTGAGGGTTAAACTTCAGTATGCAGTATGGTCCTGAAATTGCTATGTAATGCATCATCCTTTAGTGGACAAGGTATACATGTATAATGAATTATAGTGAGGGCCCTAAACCACAAAACATAGTCGAGATGTTAGGACTATAGCCACAAGGCATAGGCAAAATACCAATGTAGCTAAAATGCAATGATCACCAACTACTTATTAACTCAGGATTATAATGCACCTACCCTGAAATCACTAACACGTCTTTCTCAAACTTTAGTAACTGTCAGTCATTCCGAAGTGGAAGCCATTTGAGGAATATTGCTGCAAAGTGCAGTTTGTGTAAAAATGTAGAAGTTACAGGAAAAAATTAAAAATCCTAAACATTAACACATTGAATAGTATGACAAACACAATTCTTTCAAAATTTTAACCTTTGAAATAAGAGAATAATTTATTGGATGTAATGTGGTTTGAATGTTTGAAACAATTATAAAGATGAAGCTTTAATAGTTACACTTGAATTTCTACAGCCAACTATCAAATCTTCACCTTTATAAATTCAATGTAATAATAACTGCCTCAACCACAGTACTTATATAAAAGATAAGAAATTTCATGAAATCAAAGTAATTAGAGTGTGTTGACATTGCAACATGATTTTCATAGAAAGAAATTGTTGTCAATATGGGAACTTGGATGTTTTACTGCCTTTGCGAATGCTCATATCTTTCCTAAAACATCCTGCAAAGGTATTGTAATTGCTTTTACATGCTGTAGTTACATATCATAACATTCAGAGTATTGTTAGTATAATTAGTTAAGGTAGTTGTGAGTATCTTTGTTTACTAGCTCTCTGGCTAGAAAGAAATCTTAATATGTACTTACTGAAAAAAAAAAAAAAAAACTAAGTGCAAAAGTTTCGCTTAACTTTATTAGCAAGATCTGGATGTTTTTGACATAAAAATGTTAGAAATATGCAAGTTTATTACTGAAAAAAATATGACCTACAATTTTTATTGCTGCATTTTTAAATCTTCAAAAATTTAATGCTGTTTAAATTAACATATTGAAAATCTACTTTAAAACATCTAGCACACTCAATAATAAATAAATAATAGTAATTTTATTGGTGCATTTTGAATTTATTTAGTTGCCCAATCTGGAGTTAACCCTCAGCTCTGCACAGAATGAAATAAATGCCAGATTTTGAAGGGTAACCAGAAAGAGGAATTAAATAGCAAATTACATACTCCAAATTTGTTGTTGTTAGCTAACGCTGGATTTCTGACAATGAAGTCATTAATCCTCTTGCTCTCCAGTATTTTTCAACAAAAATACTGAAGACGCTTAGCAGTAATAGTAACCGCTTTTTAGAGAGCACCATATTTTTATGTTTTGGCGGTCACATCGCTCTCTCACAACCCCCAGAATGTCTGGAGGACCACACCTGTCGTTGGTTTACAGGTCTCACCGACCTGACCGGGAGAATTATCAAAATAAATTCACCGACCATATCCTCTGATTACCAATCAGAGGACGTATTACATGCCATGAGAGGTCAGCATGTGAGGGTTTAAGATTTTATAGAGAAATTAGAGAAATGGAGAGGTTGGAAAAATGACTCCCTAGCCCTCAGGAACCCTAATAGCATCAGGTCGGAAGAGAACAAGAGATGACCAAGGTAAGGTCAGATAGAAAAGTTACAGTGAGGAGCAAAGCACCAGTAAGTGGAAGTAATGTTCTGCTCAGCTTGGGTAACTTGTGGTTGGCATTCACATATCCCCTAGACGGAGACCCCTGAGTATCCTCCAAATTTGTAGAAACATACAAATTATGAAATATGACTCGAGGGGTAAAATATTCTGGAGTTAAAATAGTCCCCCATTCGGATCTCTGGGCAGGGACTACTTCTCCAGAACTATTTTTATCAGATATTGGAGATCAGACTCAAGGATTTTAGAATTGGGATATATTCTTCACCACTCTGTCCTCTATGTGATCCGCAAGACCACCTTCAAATATGCCCGGCCACTTCTAGCGCCCCATCCATCAGTGAAAAATATTGGAGAGCAAGAGGATTAATGACTTCATTGTCAGAAATCCAGCATTAGCTAACAACATTAAAAAAGATAATTGTAAGGAATATTACAGACAAGAATTAGGAGATGTGAAAATTTGATCTTTGGGACAACTGCAAGCACATATGTAAGATTAGAATATAAAGCCTGCCTCGGTAGCATGATGGTTAGCGTGCCTCTCATACAAGAGGTCGCGAGTTTGAATCTCCCTTAGGGTAAGTTATCCGGGTAAGGTTTTCTTCCGAGGTTTTCCCTTATGCCGAGAAGACGAATGTCGGGTAACTTAAAGCTCCATGGACCTCGGGCTCATTTAAGAGAAAATATGCCTATAATATGAAAAATGATGAGAAAATGTAAAAAAACAAAGGGCCAAAATATGACTATAAGACCCATGAGAATTGCATAATTTTAATCACCATTGATAAAATTATGCTTTGCTTTTATTTTCCATGGAAAAAACCACAAACAAAAACTATATCATGTCATAAAGATTCAGGCCCTGTTTATTAGTATCTATGACCAGTAATATTTGACAAAAAGATCATCCCATAGGAATTACAGAACAAGGCAAGATGAATGCCAAAAAAAAAGGTTATATGGTCTTACAAAAGTATAAATCCTCACCATCCTAACAATAATCCTTATTACTTTCAACTGCAGTTCAACAGTACTATCGAGGATGCTCACTGAGAATGGTGTTACAAATAACTTAAATTTTTTCTCAAGTGGTATAATGTCCTGAAATCTACATTCGAATACTTCATGCAATTATCACATGTAACCATGTGTAGAGAGGTACAGATTAATCTTGTGTTCCCAGGTTAACGTTTTAACTTGTTCGCTGTGAGTGATCCTGTGGAATTTATATTTTGCATATGCATAGGTCATCCCGTCAGTTTTTAAGCCTCTCATGCTGTTTCTCCTTGAGATACGTACTATATGTTCCGTGCTGTTCTAGTCCAGTTCACCACATGAATAACATTAGGAGTGTTTAGAAGTGTTTGCAAAATTAATTGATTGCAGTGTAAAGTACAACAAAGAGTCAATTAATAACACTACACGACACTTATAAGTTAGAATTTGCCGGAACATGTTTTGGAGACTGACTTTCCTTCATTATCAATCGGACATCAACTGGTTCTCCCTGGTGTGGATGGTGATGTTTCCTCTGAAGTCTACTCTGGTGGTGGTTCAAGAAACTTGCTGAAAACCTCAGAGGAAACATCACCATCCACAACAGGGAGAACCAGTGTATGTCCGGTTGATAATGGAGGAAATTCAGTCTCCTAAACATGTTCCAATAAATTATAAGTGTTGTGTAGTGTTATTAATCGACTCACTTTTTTGGTTTAAATTTATTATTATAACACTGTTTTCAAACTCACATGTGTGACTCGGAGATGGGCCATACAACTACCAGGCAAATCATGCAGTATGTGTCTGGAAGATGGGCCACCCGCTTACTGGCCAAGTTTTATAGTAAGCATACTTTAGAAAAGTTGAAAATAAAACATTTTCCTTTTTATTGGTAGCTGTACGAATGCTTTTGTCCACAACTGCATATTTCTGGTTTCTTTGAAGTGGGTCAATTATTGTTACTTTTGTATGCTTTGCAGTATTTTATAGTTACACAGTTTTTGTGTCATTTGAATTGTGCATATCAGAAATATTCTGGTGTGGGTGTTTCTATTGGCGGCATTAAACTAACTTTACTAATATTTACATATGATGCAGCTGAAAAAGAAACATAGGTTAAGGCTATGCACATTTTATTCCTATATTCTAAGGGTACTGCATGGACCAAATAGATTGTCATGATGCAAGGGTGGGAGGGCGGGTCCACTAACTGTGGCATCAGAAATGGGTTCTGCTGCATACTTTACTTGAAGTGTAATAATATACAGCTGTCCACAGCAACTAGTAGTGGAGGGTAAGAGAAAACAAATTTATTAAATTTATACATGTTAAGGGTGAGAGACATGCCCGTCACACTTGGATTGGGGAATTTGAAACACAAATAACTAGTTCTGCAGCACACCAAGGAGTGGCACTGGTGGCACTGCTAGGCCCGTACGAAAATCTGATTGGCTGATTCAAGTTTTAAAGTTTTGTAATGAAAATAAACGTTTGGTGTTCTGGAAGCGTGAGCCATCTTGAGTGGTGGTAAAATAAGTTTTTCGACGCAAAATGATCTTCGACAGAGAGGTAATTATACATTTGCATTATTTCTACTTAATATATGTGTGTGTAATATTGGCATTTTCTATTAATATTGGTGAAATATGTAGCAATTAGGTATAAGATGCTTTTAACAGGTTATTGTTAGTGGAAGTGTTAACATATTGTATTTTATTGATAATTATATTAATTTGTATTTAATTTTCAGCCACGCAGACAGTGAGATATGCTTACGATATATTCCTTGCAGCATTGTGGTTGATTGATTGATTGATTGATTGATTGAAAAAAAAATCCCCAGTTGAAAATAAAGTTAGAATCTGAAGGTACACTATTTATTTTCAATAAGTTTTAAGAGCTTTTTACTGTACCAGTTGTATTGGATGAAGATAGTGTATTTGCCAAAATGTTTATCGTAGCTTTTCGCGCACATATGGCAGTTAATTGCATCCATTTGTTGCACAAATACATAATTGACCTTTCCTTAGAAGATGTGGAATAGTAATCAAAATTGCAGGATATTATAAGAAATATGTATTTTAAAAAAAAATTACACTTTGGTTGTTGTGCAAAGTAATAGGCACATGATGTTTTGACTAAGATTTTTTACTTGGCTGTAGATAATCAAGTGCCTCTGTTTGCGGTTGCAGTTGTTTACTTATCTCACTGACAATGCAGAGCTGCCAACATGAATGTAAAAAGCACTGGTATCCTTACATGATTGAGCTGTGAATAATGTTACGAGTATTTATGTAAATAAATTATAGCAAGTAGAAAGTCATGAAATGGCATAGTAAGCTGAAGATTTGTGGTTTGAATCCCAGGCTCAGCATTGATTTTTTGTCTGACGCTGCATGATCTTCATAGTTCATATCATATCTTAGAGATGAGGTTTTGTGAAATATGTATACTGTCCATTCGATTAGATGAGAAGTCATGCAAAGTACAAGGAATAGTATAGAGCGTTCAAGCAATAGCGAAGTAGTGCATAAATACATGAAATAGCATAAGAACAGGGATGACAAACACACTAGTAGAAAATGGTTTTGTATACACTAAAATTATTTAAAATTGAAGTATAATTAAGATTAATATTGCCATCGAAACCAATTCATGCTTTTAATTTATTGTAGATGTTTTAAGTGTCTGCCTGTTTTTCCCTTGTATATAAAAGTTGTTCACCGTACGACAAACAATGCTCATTAAAATTGTCTAAATTGGCCTTTCTGGTTCTTTCTTTATGATGTGCTGAGAAAGACACACTGAATGTGTTATAATTTGATTCTACAGGCCGAGCTAAATGACACATCAGTGGCTTTCGCTATACGTTTCTATACAGACTTGAATTTAATTAAATAGGGGTCCCCTCTGCAGCTTCTCCAATCATAAATTCATACACACTCCAATCACTTCTCATGTCTTACTGTGCAAGACTTATCCCTGTCATTTGCTTTGAACTGGTGACTATTTTTATCTGTGTCACTTGGAGCAATGCTCATGTTTGCATAATGCTAGGTACCTTGCACTATGACTACAGCAATCAGTTCATGCCACTGTGTATCATGTTTATTCTGCTCTGGTCTATTTGCATGGACAATACCCGCTTATTGATTTACTCATATTCATAAAATATATATTCCTAGCTACTTGTATCTTAATCCCAAAGAATGTTGTGAGAAATAATTTCAGTGCACATATAATGTTCCAGTTTGTGTAGTATGTATGGTTTTCTAACATATTTCCTTTTCACTTAATACTTTATTAGCCAAACACAAGTGTAGAATTCTAGTTTAACTTATGTGATTCTTTACATTTCAAGTCTTTTTATACATTTATAAGCAGTTTGTGTCTTTATGACAATCCTAAAATGGGACAGCTGTCTAACTCACGGATTTTCTCTCTTAGTATGCTTCAGTTAGTTGGTTGTCTATTTACTGGTTGGTTTGCAATCAGAACGAGAAAGCTGAAATACATGTATTAAAATGGGAGTGTTTGTAACAGAATGGGAAGTAAGATTGGCCAGCTTTTAGCTTTCTTATTCTCATTACTGGGCAGGGCGTGTTAGAGTCATATTGTACATATTACACTTTTTGATATAGGAATTATTCAAGATGACCGTGCAATGCAATACACCCAGAGCTCCATCTAGTCGCAACCTAGAAAATATATCAGTGGTTCATTAGAAGCAAATGAATTTCCAATGTACAATATCAACCTCCACTTTGGTAACAATATGCTGATAATATGTGTTCTTGCTTCCATTCTTTTTACCATTACTGTGTGGTTGTTAACCAGGCTTAATTCATATCACTATTTGTACATTAAACATTTTCTAATAAATGTAGTACCCTTTTCTTTATATTCTTCAGTTCTCTTAAGTAACACCACTTCAAATATTTTAAATTACATTAATAAGCAAATGCAACAATAATGCAACCACATCAGAAAATACAAATGGATGGAACAACTGTGGATAGTAGAAATCGTTCTCATTATAACCTATTTCAACAAATACAGAATGGTCATGTGAAACAATTTGATCACAAGTAAGTCATTGACATTGCCTTCAAGAGTTCAGTGTTCTGTATTTGCCGAACAAAACCAAATTTACATAAATGAATTTATATGTACAATAATATACAAGTATATTAACCTATGATTGATATTTTAATGAATGTCTATAAAACAAAATAATCATACTCTTGATATCTAACTCTCAAGTGGTATTTGCCAGACCGTTAACCGAATTATGTATTTAATAAAGCATATTGATATAATAATGTGTTTGCTAAAGTTGTCACAAGAGTGTTAAGATTGCAAACCTGCAACTTTTTGCAGAAAATTTATTACTTGCTAGATAATCATATTTACAACTGCTAAAACTGTTTATAATTAAGTTTAGTAGATGAGCTACCAAAAGAATGAAGTTGTGCACATTTTGTCTGAACAGTAGACGGACAGAACCGGTCCCGCACACTGTGCACTATGTCATATGAGCACTACAAATGCCAATAACTTGATTGATCTTTCATGTAGCTCGACTAGTAAGCCTAATTATAATCCATTTAAAATTATCTATATTTTAAATGTAAATAGGATAATGGCCTAGTCCTTCTTTACCCAGGTCACTTTCATTACTTAGGCTTTAGTTGTACATAAATGTTGCTATTCGTTGCATTGTTTTTTGTTTATTTCTAGGATATGCATGATGGAAAGTTGGAGTTAAAGGTATTCCTGTGAAGATATAACTTCACAAGTTGTGCCTTTTTGGTGTCCAGTGCTGGTGCTGAATATAGAGTGAAATGGTGTGAAAGTGTTAAATGACGTGAAACTGTTAGAGGACATTTGTTGTCAGGCTAATAATGATCTAGTGAATGACAAAACAGGTGTTCGCATACGGAGCAATATAGTGTTGTATATAATGTATGCAGAAGCTTCTTTGTGAGGTTATTTATGCTTATTACGCAGATATGTCAAATTGTGTTATGCTATTGGGATGCTAGAATGAATAAATAAAAGTGTCAAACATGTGTAATTGTTCCCATTTCCTGTCAAATACCACATCCTGATGGCTGGTTGCTAGTTCACACAAAAACTTTGAGGCAGCTCATTAAAGTAGAAAATATTTTACTTTATGTGATGCAGAGTAATTACTGGCAGTGTCAGAATTGAAAAAGAAACATTTTGTTGTAGCTATTAAGAAAACTAGTCATTTGAACCTGCAACCATTACAGAACTCATTAATATTTCATAAAAGCTATTGATGTACAGACTATTGGACAATTTTAATAAAAAGGAATTACAACAAATAAACTGTTTTTATACCTGCTTACTTGTCAGTCTTAGCTGATCATATGTCCTAATGCCATATTGCTTCCAATGACGCCCAAAGTTTAATACGCGAGCTTCCATAGCTGTAATTGCAGTTTTTAAGAATGCCGCATTTATTAAAGCAAATATAGGTTAATTTGCATGAGCTTTAGTATGCAGCAATCTTAAAAACTAATCACAACTAAGGAAGCTCATGTGTTAAACTTTGAGATGCCAGTGTAGCAATATGGCATTAGGGCATATGATCAGCTGAGACTGACAGGTGAGCAGGTATGAAAAATACAGCCATAAGAGCTACCGGTAGCGTGAGGATTCGGGAGCGCGATTGCTCATACTTTAGTTCCAACACAGCCCACTTGGAGCTCTTTTTGTTGACATAGTTTTAACATGTAGTTTCCCTTCTTTACACTAGGTGTTCTGTGATGAGAGAAAAGAATTATGGGAATTGTACTTTGAAATTTTATAGTTTTATAGATGGGAGGCAGCTGTCAGAAATAAAAAACAAAGGACCCGATACCTACATCAGTTTTGTGTGAGGGCTCCTTACTACCCTAAAAGAATTACCTGTCTCCACCAATTTTGTAAGCGTGCCATATTACCTTTAAAAAAAAGAACTGCCTTGCCAATTTTGTAAGGGAGGCTAATAAAAAATAATTACCCACGCTTACAACAATTGTGCAGTAGCTCTTAAAACTTACCTGGGAACCTCCACCAATTCTGTAGTATACTCCATTTGAAGGTCAGCTAACAGAGGTAAGGACCAGGATCACTATGGGGAGGTGCCATGAGAGGACTGAGAGCATGGGCTAAATTTGGGGTTCTTCAATTAAAACCTAATGGACCACAGAGTGTTTTGTTCTCCTGTGACCTAGCTGGATTCCCCCACTACTGCTGCCATTGTGTGCAGGCTAGTATTGTACTGGCCACAAACATGAACAGGTGCTTGCCTCTAGAGCAATGCATTTATTATAAATGGGAATCTCGAAGCCTTGTTCGCACTACTGTGTACATTCAGATGTTCTCTGATGAAGTGCCTCCTTCCAGATTTACAATTCCGAGATTGTGAAGAAATTAAAAAACACTGGTTCTGTGGCAAACAAAAACTGAAAGCATAAATATACAGTTTTAACAGAGGAAAAGTTAGATGAAATAGACGCATGTTTTGAATGTTCACCAACCAAATACATCCCAAAATTAGCACAACAGGTGGGAATTTCAGACTCTTCTGCACATATAGCACCTAAATTCTTAAAATTAAAACTATGTGTAAAGTGTCCATGCTTTAAAGCATGGTGACCCAGTATCACAAATGCATTATTGTGAATGGTTTCTTTCATCAGTGAATGACAGTTTAATTGATCCATAGCTTCTGTTCTTTTCCAACAAGGCGTTGGAAAATGGTCTTGTCAACATTCATGACAGTTGGTACTGCCTCCTGAAAATCCACATTGTGTTCAAGAAATTCCTCACTATGATCAGAGAGTTGGAGTTTGGTGTGCTGTTGGTGCTAGATGCATAACAGGTCAAATATTCTACAAGCAGACTGTAAATGCAGAGAGGTACCAAAATGACATTTTGACCCCATTTTATCATGAATTGACAGAAGAAGAGAAAGCATATGGGTGGTTTCAACAAGATTCTGCTACTGCCCATATAGCAGAGGACTCCATGAATAAAATTAGGGGAAGTGTTTGCAAATAGAGTGATTAGTGTTGGTGTATGGCCCTCTCACTCTCCAGATCTAACAGTGTGTGATTTTTGCTTGTGGGGTAACCTGAAAGACAGTTTACAAGACAAATCCTCATACATTGGAAGAACTAAAATAAATTATTAGAAATGAATAGGACAAATTATAGTGGACCAACTTAATCGTGTGAATCACAATGTGTTCTCCTGATATAATGCTTGTTTTGTTGAGGGTGGATGGCATTTCCAGCATCTTCTATAAGGTAAGTGTGTTAGGGATGCTTTACGCATGGAGTTTATTTAGGAGCAAGGCTGGCTGTGGCACATCCAATCATGCACAGGCAAAATTCTCTGTGCTCGTTAGGTTTTAAATGAAGAACTCCATAGTAGCTAAAGAGTTCAGTAAAGCCTATGACTAAGCTTTACTTTGACTTATTGACTTTGAGATCAAAGCTTAATTCATAGGATTTTCTATCTTCAATGACCATCAATTGAATAGCAAGCATCATGCCATCTGTTTTAGCCATTTTCAGCACTTACAGTCTCATTTATGCTGTATTCATTTGTGATTGTGTCTGTAAGTCTGACTCATTGCCATTGCAGTTGATTTTATAGATACTATCTAAAAACATTGAAGGTACAACATAGTATCCCCAATTAGTGTTTTCTTATCACTACTGCAATATCACAATATTTCTGAGTCAGGCTGAGAACTTCTGAGTGCTCCTTGTACTAGAAATGGCAAGCAGTGCATTCAGTATTTTACTTTAGTGGGTGGATCACAAAGGTGTGTTCTTTGCAAGTCAATAATATGTACAAGAGTTATTTATATAATTATTTCTTCTCTAGATTTTGTAGTGAATTCAGTGAATACCAGTGCCATACATGTGAATAAAAAGCACACTGAGGCAGAAATGCAAGGAAAATCCTTCATAGAGAATACTAAAACTTATGTGAAATTCATTTCAGAAGACATCTTCCTTCAGAGGCTTATTTAGAGAATAAGCATCAAAGTTCATATTGAAGTCTTAACAACATTGGTACACCAGAAATGGATCCCAAAGTAGAAGTCAAACAAGGACCTTATTTGCTGGAAAGAACAACTGAAATGAAATGTGAGCCAGAGGTGATTCTTTCAGATGTTCAGATAAAGAATGAAGCTCCTGCCTTTGCTTCAGTGTTTATACTGCAACCTAACTCTGATGTAAATAAGGATTATCATGACACAGACAGCATAACACAGATAAAGAAAGAACCTAAATATGTGGAAACAACTGAATTGCATTCTGAATCAGGAGAGAATAATGGTTCAGATGCCCATGTAAATAGCAAGTTGGCTTCATTTGCTTCAGTTTATATGGTAGAGCCTGATACTGGCATACATGGGGATCATAAGATAGACACTAAAATTAAGATCAAGGAAGAACCTGAATATTTGGAAAGAACATCACCTGAACTGAAATCCGAATCTGAAGAGATTCTTAAAGATGCAGATTTACATTCTGATACAGAGGTAAGATATTAATTTTTGTATTTATTGCTAGTAAATTTGTACAAAGGAAACAATAATGATTATTTTCTAGCACTGCACCTGAATAAGAAAATGATATGTTCAGGTTGGGAGACTTTCATGAAATAAGTAGAAGTACAACTGCATATGTTACTGCAGAAATAAACAGGGATGTCCTGCCCACTGGGGTCTTCTAATGCAGGGGTTCTTTTATAAAAAAAAAATAAAATGTTGCATACCCCTAATTAAGTAATAAACTTCTTTTAGTTCATCAGGGAAAGATGCTTAGCCACCAAAGCCCTGCAGTGAAGGACACAATGAGTGAAGTTACATTTTCGTAAAACATTTTTATGTGCCCTACTAACTCAATGATGTGACCACGCACACTGACACAGTTTTTCCACTCAAGCCAGTTTTTTTAATTTAAAAAAAAGGAATAACTGTTTGAAAATGCCTTCCCTTTTCTTCACATATTCCATGAACAAAAATGATCAATTGGGCTAAGGCATCAGCATCTGTTGTTATGTCAAGATTTCCAAAGCACAGGCTATCTCAAGTTGCTTGAGTGAGTTCTTTTGTGTCATGACATATCACTGGTTCTCTTTGAAACTGTCAATTGATAGTGGAATATTTTTAATGTCTTTTGCCTCTTTTTTCTAAACATGCAAGAGACTATTTCTACTGTAGCAGGGAAGATAATGTTTTCATCAATAGTATGGCTTTTCCCAGAATTGACAATCAGGTGGCTAACTGTATAAGAAGCCTTCAGAGCAATTTCATTTTGTTCTGTACCAGAAAATTGTTTAATAGTAGTTTTCCTACTTTCAAAGTCTTCCAAAAGATGTTTAAAGTACTGTTAATCTTTCTTTACTAAATTTTCATCTTTGCTTTCAAAATGATGTTTCAAAAGAGGCAGCTTCATAGACTTATTTGATCAGATTTCAGAATGAACTACGTATTGTGGAGTAGGCTTGTCTGAACTTCTGGTCCAAGTAAAACTGAATTTTAAGTACGAGTTCCCTTCTTTATTTACAGCCTGTGCCAGTATTCCAGATATTTTCTTTTTAAATTCAGTTTACACGTTATAATTAGGACATTTAGACATAGGCCTACTTTGTTTTATAACGTTGATGTCCCAGGATCTTGGTCAAGATCCATAGGGTCTTTTTGTTTTGGCCCACTTACTCACAATTAGGCACCACAGATTTTTGCACTCACGATAAATGCGACAAATTGTTCATTGAAAAAAAAAAAATTTCTGTGCAAATAGGACAGTAATAGTACCTAAAATTACAATATTTTGGTTGCGATTTTTCGTAATAAAGATGTTTTATAGCGAAATAAACTACTTTGGCGAAAAAAAGCGAAATTAATTTACTTTTGTGTTCATTGTTTTTTTAATATCCCATGTGGCCATATAGCTCTTGAATATTTGAACTTGTGGAGCACCACCTTTTTCTTTTACAAGCCGAAGCTAGCAGTACTGTTACTTGGCAGAGGATAACTATTGTCCCTGTGACATTCCAAAGGCGATTAGTGACACTTGGGAGAGGGTGGCTATTGTCCTCCATCTGAAAGGGTAGCACATTAACTCCAAGGCCAACAAGAATGTGTGAAAGTCGCTGTTAATTTTACAAACTTTTCCAATATTCAGTCGTAGTTGAGAATTTGAGATGGGTCAAACGTCAACTGTGGCGGTTCATTCCAGAGCCAAAGAATTTTCTAATGAAGGTCTTTATGTATCCGATTCAAAGATTTTAATGTGCAAATTTTGTAATGTGTGGGTAGATTGGGAGAAACGGGATACAGTATCTAAACATTGCTTCAAAAATAAAGAGCATTTGCGGCTTAAATTAAACAGTGTAGCTATTAAAAGACAGGCGTCTATCGATGGTTCATTCGATCGTCAGAAAAAAGCAAAACAAGAAAAAATGGAGTTTGTAATGGATACTACAAAAATGTTCTCCAGTGCAAATATTCCAACTGAAAAATTGGATCACCCAGCAGTTAGAACTTGTTCCAGCTGAGCATTAGTGGCATTAATTACATAAGTAATATTTCAAACAAATTCATTTTAATAATTATTAATACATGCGTGTTATTAAATCAAATTACACTATATAATATAAATAAATAATCAATATGAAATATGGTTTTAATAAAGCAAAATAAGTTCGTTAAAATATTTTCGAATTATTGTATTTTAATATATTTTTTACAATAATTTTCATAGGATCGGGAGACTTCCCCACAGGGTTGCCAACCCATACAATAATTATGGGGGCATATGATAATTTCAATGTATGCACTCATAGTTGCCAACCCATACGATAACTATGGGGTATACGATAATTTCGATACCGGCGAAATATCATTTTCACTGGTTTGTCACGCCAGCGGAATGAAATAAATTACAAATAGCGACACCACTTTTGCCCTCATGGCCTGTCTCCATCCCTCTAAGGCACCCATTTCATATCCTACTAATCCTTCTACCCTTTATCCTCTTGTTGCCAGTGTGCCCAGATCTGGTGATCTCAATGAAGAAGACAGTGTTCAGAAAACTCTATGGAGAAAACTCGGAATACGTGATATTCCGTGTGAAATAAAGAACATGCCTGAATCTGTAAGTTTCTGCAGTGCTGTTAAACACATGTCACCTTGATGGAAATGCTGATTTCAAAGAACTGAATTTGCATTATCAGTGATTTCATTGCCCCACAGAAACACTTCTTGTGAAAGGGGTTTTTTTCCAAACTAGTTTAAAAAAAAAAAAAAAATTAGAAACAGATGGGCCCTAGATACGGTAAATGGACTTATTCCGTGGTCTCAGCTTATGAAAGAATGTGGTGAATCCGAAAATCTGCAAGCAAGATGATAAAGTTTATCTCAACAACAAATTTGTATAAAGCTGCAACAGTTGAGGAAGATGATGAACTTTCAGATGAATAGTGCAAGAAACATAAGTACTCAAGTTGTAATACTGGTTGGGGTCATCAATCTTGTAAGTGGATACCATCAACATCAATACTATTACATTTTCATAAGTGTTATGCTGATACATTTATTGTTGTAGCATTTGGCTTATGATGTACGATAATTTTGAGTCCAAATCTATAATTTTGAGTGGCCGGTACGATTATTTTATTTTTAAACATTGGCAACCCTGCTTCCCCACTTCTAACCAATTCAAACAGGAATATGTCTCCCTCGCTGTGGCGAAGAGATTGTTTCAAAAATAAAGGAATCTTTAGATGGCAAGCAAGATTTAGCCATAGTTTGTGACGAAACAGATTCTGCAGGTCGTTGTGTATTTGCCGTCTTAGTTAAAACACAGCATGCTTCATTTAATCAAGAAATCTATCTTTTAGACTGTGCCTTTTTAAACTCTGCTAATAGTAGAACCTGTTCCCAGACTATCCTGAAAACGTTTGAAGCATTTTCAGTTGATTATGAAAATGTAAAACATTTTGTAACAGATTCAGCGCCATACATGGTAAAATGTTTTGAATTATTGAAAGGAATCATGGGGGATCATTTGGTGTATATGACTTGTTGGGCCCACAGATTCAGTATTTTGGGGGAAATTTTACAAAAGGATTTAAATGAGCTCAATTCAATTGTAGCTAAAACCAAAAATTGTTTTCACATATCCAGGAAAATAAAGCACTTGTAGTGCTCATATCTAAATGAAAACCATGGTGAAGAATCGATTCCAGAGCCGGTGCTAACTAGATGGGGCAGTTGGTTTAAATCTGTAAACTATGTACACAAATTATTATTTATTTATGCCAACAAACTTACTTTTGGTGTTTTTAAACACACAAGCCGTGTGTGGCCAAAGTTTGAGAGGTAGAACTGGAACTTAAAAATTCAATGCCACAACTGGGATTTGAACCACAGACCTTCCGCTTACCGGGCGGCTGCTCTACCACTGAGCTATTGTGACAAACTGCCAGAATGGCATTAAATTCTCAAAGCAGTTCGTATTTCTCCTGGTAAACCACAAAGGCAGTCTCACATCAGAGTCTGCCTGATATGTACACAAATGTTTTGATGTCCTGAAAACAATTTTCCTTTAGTTGGCTTCCAAAAGTGCCCCTATAGCAAATTGGTTGAAAGAGATAGAATCTGTACGATTTTGTAGCTGAGTAAAAGCACACGCTGCTTTGGTTAATTAAAACTGTGAATTTTTTGCAAATGTAGTTTTAGATTTAGAAGGGAGTGATTATCCTTACAGACACGTTCCTGTTTCTAAAATATTCAAATTAATTATCCATGTCAGTAAACTTGTAGTTTAGAAAAATAGAAAAATATGAGTTACATGATTCTTATTCATTGTTTGTAAATTTAAATGATTTATTCAATCCAGCAAATATTGACAGATAAATATTACTAAAAGGGCTAAAACAATAAGTTACTTCAAGGGCATAAAAAGTACTGATTGCAATGTAGCATTTCTTACTTTAAAAGATATACTTTTGAAGCAAACGTCAAACAATTCCATTGTTAAAGTTGATATTGAATTACCCTGAATTTACATCTGCTGTATTGAAATGTGTCTGGGTTCCTTGTGCATCTGTTGATGCAGAAAGATTTTTCTCCAAGTATAATTTAATTGTTAGTGACCGAAGATGCAGAATGAAAGAAAATAATAAGTGACATCTGCTATGCTTTCATTTCATAAAGAATATCTTAAATTAGTGTTTCCTCTCAGTGTAGTAAAACCGTGTATAATTGTAATATTTAGAATAAACTGATTAACTGCATAAAATATTTTTGTCATAATTTGCATGCCTAATGCTGTCCATTCGATATATATACAGCTTTATTCTCTTTACCTAAATTCCCTTTCAAACTTACAGGAAATTATTACGATTAACTTACAACTATTTTGCAATAAAATGCGAAATCTCATATCCATATTGCGATTTTTTCTCAAAATTATTGCGAATTTCTGTGGTCTCTACTCATTGTGTTCACTTCAATATTTACACAACAGTCTTCGAAAACTTTGAATTCATAAACACTAAACAGTCCTAAATTGTTTGAGCATGGTAGTGTGACCGCAAGGTTAATGCAACAGTGGCGAGCAAGTCAGGTCAACAGACAATGCTGCACCAATTAATCCCTACCGAGTTCAAAGTCAAAGGAATTGGATGGCAGTGCTTTGAGCGGAGTATTCCATAAACACAGCAGTCTATAAAACATAAATCCAAGTGACTCATAGAGAGGTGTTGTCAAATCTGTTTTAATTTTTTATTGACCTGCCATGTAGCCACCAGAAATTTTCACAACCCTTGAGGGGTACATATTCGGCTGTTCTTCTAATAAATGGGTCCCATCATAGCTTGGTGTGATAAACTTCCCTCAAAGATCATAGTATCTTGTGGGGAGCAGTGGAAACACTAACAATGTATGTAAATTCTATTTGGTGTCAGGAGAGTACAGCAGAAGTAAAAATAACAGAAAAAGATTTTTTTCACTGAAAATGCTGATAAAGAGTGTGCCATCTGTAGTGTTAAACTAAGAATATTGGTTTCTTAGAAATAGGCTTACTTTGCCTATTTCAATGGTGCTTTCTAAGCTTACTGCATTATGTAGCAAATGATTAGGTTTTCTCAGTTTTGATTTTTTAATGAACATTCTTATTGCTTTCCATGTACTCACTAATTGCAAATTACTGCATGATGATATTAATTTATAAAATGTCCAAAAAAGGTGTTTTAGAAAGCTAATATTGAATAAACTGTTTTGAACAGTGGTTTAATGCTTCAAATGAATGTTTAAAAAGATGCACCCATGTGCATCTCCATTCTATGCTTGGCACAGATACATTTTCAGTTTGTCATGAAGAAAACTAAATAAGGGACATAATTTGAGTTTGCACCCCTCTATGAAACTCCCTTGATATAAAACCAAACTAGTATGTTTCATGGATATATGGAGGCAGGAGTTATCAGTAAGGAATGTTTTATTATTGCAGGATCGTGCATCAGAAGACCAGGAATTCCTATTGCCAGACTCAGCAAGGTAAAATGGCTGGAGTAGATACACATTTTCCTTGATTTAGGTTTTACCTATAAGCTAATTGTAGCAAAAACTTCTAAAATATTTATTATAGTTCCCCATCAAAAATTGAAGAATACGTGAATACGTGCAACTCATAGATTTCTGTGTAACAAAAAACAGTTTCATGCTCAATAGCAAGTTTTATGAGAAAGTGTCAGTATAACAACAATGCACCAAATAATAAACAATACAATTTATGAATACAGTAAGTAGTTGTAAAATAAAAACAATTTTCAGTTATAAGCACCACAACCATACCACCATGTTGCAGCATATCTGTGCGATACAATGTTTTAGTTATTAAATATATTTTGAGAAACTTTCCAAACTGTTTAATGAAGAAACAATCATAGAATATTTTTTCTGATTTAGTTTTGCTGCAGCCTGACCGTAAGTAATCAATAATATCTATGGTATTATAATAATGAATATTGCTATTTCATTGGGTTTTTTTTGTTTTTGTAGCACATAAATGAATTACAAACAGATTAGGGTAATGTATTTATCTCTAAATGCTTCTGTGTAAGATTTTTTTAAAACTAAGTGATATATAAATCTAATGGCCTTATTTAGCACATTTCAATGTGTGCTTAGCAGCACATTCCCAAACTTCAGTCCCATAAACTAAATGTTGAAATATAAAACCATAATAATAAATACTTTTTAGCCTACTTTCATAAAACACATTTCTAAAATGTCTGATCAGATACCACACACTATTTTAAATGTGTCCAGCGCAGGTTATCTGATCTATAGTGGCACCCAGGAGTTTCTGCTTTAGTTTAAATCCAATTCATAAAAAATAAATACCTGATATTTTTTGTTTGGTATACCAGCCTTTCTACGCTACACACTGCATAATAAAATTGGTAAAGAGTTAAAGTATTTTTCTCATGCAGTGATGCAGTTCATGAATATTCAGGATGTGTATCAAGCTAAACAGCAGTGAAGAATTGGTATGTTGAAAAAGAAAACACTTTTATCAGATGGAACTGCCTAAGAATAAGGAAATATAAAGACAGGAATGCTTTATGGGTAAATTAATATCAAATTGATATTGGAAAAGGCATTTGAGTACATCTGTCATAGAACACCATTAATAATGCCATTGCTAGAAATGTCGGTAAATTGGATCATAACTTTTGGTTAATGCTAGGACAAAAAACTATTGTTATTAAAGGCTGGAAATTTCCATGAGTAACTGATTGCACAAATGTGCTTACTTAGGAGCTGCAAGTTTGTAGTCTGTGAGAAACATATCAATAAAAATAATTGAGGCACTGAAATGGGAAAGATAGTAAAAACAAACCATTGTTTCAGATTTTTCATCAAAAAGGTAGTAAGACAATGCCATAGCCAGGATTTGAACCACATATCTCGATAAGCAGAAGATATCCTGGCTATGGCTATGGCATTGAATTTACCAGTCCTGATTCCACCTCTTAAACGCTGTATGTAGATTTTAGGCTTTCTCATCTTCTTTAATTGCAATTTCTGAAGAACTAATAATTATGTATACAAATGCCAATCTGGAACTTATGTGTATGAAGTGCTAAAATTTGTATCACACATTTTCAAGTTAATAAGCTTTATTTTAATGAAAAATGTTTAATGCATCAGGCATAGACCTCTTTTTAAAATTTAAAACCTCTTTTTTATCAGTGGCAATTTAGACATTATATTAAAAAATCAAACTTTGCTTCTGATGAAAAATTATGTGTTTCATCAGTCAACTGTAAATTTACTATTGAACATGCCATGTAAGTAGTTTCCTAGCTGAGTGAGCAATTGACATTGGAGACAGAGGGCATTTTGACTTCTCTTAACAACTCTATCCCACTACCTACTGAGTTTCTGATTTCTAACAGTTTTCTTACTACATTTCAGATTGGATCTGTGGAACCATGAACTTGGTGGCACTAAAAAAGTTAATGAATTGTACAAGTGTAGTATTTGTGACAAGAGCTTTCTTACACCATCACATTTGAAAGCTCACAGTTTAATTCATGAACGGCAATTCAAGTGTAATATCTGCAATAAACGCTTCACTCAGGCAGGACATTTGAAAACACACAATTTAATTCATGAGGGTAAACGGTTATATAAGTGCAGCATTTGTGACAAGAGCTTTACGCAAGCAGCACATTTGAAAACTCATACTCTAATTCACGAGGGTAAAAGACCATTTAAATGTGGCAAGTGTGATAAGACCTTTACAACATCATCAAATTTGAAAGCACATAATTTAGTTCATGAAGGTAAAAAGCAACACAAGTGCAACATTTGTGGTAAGAGCTTTGCATGTGCTTCACATTTGAGAGATCATAATTTAATACACGAAGGTAAAAAACCATATAAATGTGACCACTGTGATAAGGGCTTCACTCAGGCATCACATTTAAAAGTACACAGTTTAATTCATGAGGGCAAAAGGCCATTTAAATGTGACAAGTGTGATAAGACATTTCTTACAGCATCCCACCTGAGAGCTCATAGTTTAATTCATGAAGGGGTATACAAGTGTAATATTTGTGAAAAGAGCTTTGCATGGGCATCACATTTAAGGGACCATAATTTAGTTCATCAGGACAAAGGTCCACATAAATGTGACCATTGTGATAAAAGCTTTACGACAGCATTAGACTTGAAAGAACATAATTTGGTCCATGAAGGAAAAAGTGAATACATGTGTAGTATTTGTGACAAGAGCTTTCCAAGGGCATCTTGTTTGAAAACACACAATTTAATTCATGAGGACAAAAGGCCATTTAAGTGCAATGAATGTGATAAGAGTTTTCTTACAGCATCTCATTTAAGAGCTCATCATTTTATTCACAAAGGCATTTACAGATGTGGCATTTGTGACAAGAGCTTTGCTGGAGCATCATGTCTGAAAAAGCATAATTTAATTCATGAAGGTGAAAGGAAACACAAGTGCAATATCTGTGGCAAGAGTTTTGTTTATGCATCATATTTAACAACACATCATTTAATTCACAAAGGAATACGACCATTTAAATGTGAGAAATGTGAGAAAAGCTTTACATCGTCTTCAAATTTAATAAGACATAATTTATTTCATGAGGGGAAAAGACCACATAAGTGTAACCATTGTGGAAAGACATACATTGAGGCAGCACATTTGAAAATACACAATTTAATTCATGAGGGCAAAAAGCCACATAAATGTGAAACCTGTGAGAAGAGCTTTACACGGGCTTTCGATTTGAAAAAGCATAATTTAATTCATGAGGGCAAAAAGCCACATAAGTGTGGGATTTGTGAGAAGAGCTTTACACTTTCATCACATTTAAAACAACATAGTATAACTCATGAGGGTATAAAGCTACATAAATGTAGTATTTGTGAACGTAGGTTCATGCGAACTTATGGTTTAAGGAAACATTTGATTCTTCATGAGAAGAAACATGCTGCTGAGATCAATCAAACATAAACAAGACGTTCTCTTTGCAACTGGTAAAAGTGCAACACACACTATTAGGAATGAGATAATGTAGGTGAAGTCATCTTCTCAGAGCTCTTGTTCACCCTCCAAGGAACTTAATGATGTAATATGTATTACATATTGGGTACATAATATGAGGTATGTATTGTTTTCCATGTTGCTGTGTTATATACGGTAATCTCACTTTTGACTTTCAAACAGATGAAATGGACTATAATGTGGGTAGAAAAAGATTTGTAATTGTCTGTGCTAACCTCGGTTTTTAAAGGGAATATTTAATACAGAATCAATATTAGTAGTCCATCCTTAAACTGCCATTTATTTTTTACATCAAGCATAAAATCTGTTAGTGGATCCCCTATTGCAAAGTTAGCTTTGCAGAAACACCTCTGATGTTTATAGAAGTCAGTGGTGTGTGGACCTGGATATTTGCTCTTTGAACCTGTGTTATGCATAGGTAAAATTGCTAAATTCTACAATTATTAACAATGGCTTCATTGCCAGATGCAAGGCACTAGAAAACAAAAACAATTATTAACAATTTTGTTATAATTCATATCAAACAATACATGTAAGAAATAATGTAAATACAAACTTTGCAATACATTTTAAAATTTATTTTATTTATTAATTTTTTAGCTATTTTCAGCACCGTACCTGAAATGCTCCACATGATGGAGATTTAAAAATTTTGATAATTTCCAATATTCTGTTATAGATAAGTACTCTCAAAAGAATGTCAGGAACAGAAAATTTGTAACGCCTTGGTTTATGAAATAAAAATTATTAACTTGAAAAAATATTTTTTCACGATTTTTATAATTTTCAAATTCACCTACTGTTAAATATTAAAATTACAGAACCATCACTCCCATTATTTATTTCTACATTCTCAGTTTGTTGATTACAAGCACTCGGATTCCATATTCGGAGCAATAGGTTTCCAGGAAATGCAGCATGCTCTCTACAACACGTGTGTTCCTCGTGAACTGTGTGAAAGCATATGAGCAATGTGCATACCCTGCCTTTGGGTCTCCTGGCGTATTTCTCTCTTACGCGTTCACACCAGTTGCTGTTCAAAATGCTGCTTGTTGTACTCGAAGTGCAGAAGTTAATATGAAATTAACCTTCACTGCCAAACAAAATACTGAAAAACTGAGCTTTAAACCTCATTAACATTAACAAGCGAGATGCACTTCTCGAGACACATCTAGTGCGTACACACATCGTTTGAGGTGACTGGCGTAAAGTAAGCAGAACCACCAGCCGCCCTGTTTCGATGCTTGGCATGATACGCTAACAATACTAATTCATAGCAGATTGTTCAAAACATAATACTCCTCAGCAAGAATAATGCCAATTGGATTAATATATCCATAAAAGCAAAAGTGAACTAAAGAAAACTGGCAGGGTATGCAGCACATCACCCACATTCATTGATACTATTCCCCTGCAGTGTTGCCAACTCATGTCGACAGAAAAAAGCTAAATGGAAGATAGAAAGACGCCAAAAAAATAGCTAAATAGTAGCTCAAAATAGCTATATAAAAAGCTAAACATTTATGCACATAATCACTCACCTATAAATTATCAAAAAATAGTTCTACTTCTTGCTCCTCCTTGTCCGGCTCTGTATTAGTTTCCGCTGAGAAAGTGCTAGTTGCTGTTGAATAATTACCCTTGGTGCCTATCATTTTAAGTACACTTTCTGGAAGCTTATAGGAATAACAGCACTTACTGTTTCGTTTAAGTCCAAAACGCACCAAATGGATGGCATTTAATGTTTTGGTCATCCTTCGATTTCTCAACCTACATTTTACGATGTTCACCTGGCTAAACACACGTTGCACATCTGCATTTGAATATGGAAGGCTAAGAACTGAAAATGCTAATGAGACCAGTTCACCATACGGATTTTCATTGGCAGCATTGCGAAACCTATCTACTTCTGTCCAAAATTTGATTGTGTCTCCTGTGCTTTCCCAGTCAGTGTGCGTTATGTTTCTCCACTGAGTTATTAATGAGTCAATGTCTTTAGAACCTAACTCAAGAGCAATGTCAATTATGGGAGGTTTCAGCACTTTTAAAGCTTCCTCTACACAAAACATATTTGTCTTTTTCAGTACTTTTAAATTGTGAGGAAGACGAGATTGAAGTTCCTCTGAAAGTTTTACAGCGAACCTTATGCATCTCTGCCGAATATTTTGTTCTGCATCTTGTGATATATTTAGCTCGTGTATAGCAGATTCAAATTTAAAAACTAAATAAGGTCTGGGGGCCACCTGATCCACAATTGAATTTACTAAGGGGTTAATTTTTGCTGTAGGAATTAACACTTTTCTACTAACCGATTCTACTAATGCCATCAAAACATTTATAAGCTTAGTTGGGTCTACACTCTCTGACTCAAACACTTTATTAGTTCTCTGCACTTCTTCTAGGATAGGTTGTAATTAAAGAAGGTATAAGAGATTTTGGGGGTCTGTATACATCGAAAAAAGTAATTCAGCTGTATAACATTTTTCCCTCTGTCTAGATAATTCAAAATGCAGCTTCAATTCATTCCGCTGTTGGAGAATCCGACTCACAGCTGGTTCTATCGAAATCCAACGCGTGTTGCTCATTTGTGGAATTTTTAATGGCTCGATGCCGCAATTTATGGCCTGATAAATCTCCTTGTATGCAACCTGTCTAGCAGTAGAATGGGAAAATCAATTGTGTGTTTCTTTAATTAAGAAATCTAATGTTCTCGGTAGAGCGTCTTCGTACGCTGCGCTTACTGCAAGTTGTAAAGAGTGACAGACACATCGAAACTATACCATGTGGGGATTTCCTAATTCTTCTTTCAATTTAACAAATGCACCATTGTTATGCCCCGTCATTACGCTTGCATTGTCAGTTCCAATACCAAGCAACTTTTTAGGATTTAAATTATTTTTTTTTCTGACAGTACCCGCTTTATACTTTGTACTATGCTATCAGCATCTCCTGATTTAAGTTCCACTACCTCGAGCAATGTAGATATAATTTTGCCATGGGTACGACTAAAGTAACGTATAACAATTGCTAGAAGTTTAATCATAGACACGTCTGTTGATTCATCTATTATTATACTAAATGCTTGATCACTGATATCTTTAACTAGCTCTTTAAGAAAGTGAGGTGCTAGAACAGTTTGTATTGTTTCGCTACATTTGGTACGATGTAAATGGATGCCAGAATGTTTACTGTCTGCAAAAGCACTTTTACAAAGTTCGGACAAATGATCACACGATAGCAGGGAACAATGTTCGCACACAAACATAGCCAGCTTGGCTTCTGCTTCATGTATCCCTAATGAAGTGCATGCAGGACTGAAATTTATTACTTTCTGGCGTTTATTTAGAAAGGGACCTGCAAACTTTTTGTGTTTATCTCTTTTAGCATGAACTTTCAAGTCACTTAACTTGGAATTAATTTCACATCTGCAATTTTTGCAATACGCTCTTGTTTTGTCATTAACAAAAAGGGTTGAAGCCAACCCTTAAACTCCTCCATAGATTCCCACTCCCGTCTGTACCCCTGTGTATACTTCGGTGGCATTTTACTGTTTCAGTATAAAAAAAAGTAATTCAGAACAACTCTGTTCACTGATTTCACACCCAACACAAAGCACACGAACTTATACACTCCAGTGAAAGTACACGTCAACGAGAACTAACTGTATCCCCTGATAGAAGTCTTATATTACCCGGCAGTTGGTGTTAGTTGTAATGCACTCTGTAAGAATTCAAAAAAAAAAAATGAATAAGCAGGACTTATGAATATGCTTTGCATTTATGTAATGTTAATAGGGGTAAGTTAAGGTATATTTTGAAAAATAACTATCTTGAGCAGACGAAACATTGGCCAAATTGCCATATAAGATTCTGAAACAATAATTAAACATTAATATAAAACCCGACGAAGTTTTAACGTAAAAGTGGCCTAGACAATGTGTCCATTGTCGTCGAAAGATTCAAAACACAGTATTAACCCAGAGAAAAGCTTTTGTACACAGAGCACCTGGCGTCTGTATCACATTATCGCTGTAGGAAGCCATTGCCATTTCATTATTTGCTTTAGGCCACAGTGCAAGGGTGTGCCATATCTTTTGATACCAATTATCCTGCAAAGCTTACCAAATGGTGTAGAAATGAAATATACATGTACATATGTTTACACTCGATCGTATTGGCTAAAAGAGAAAGAGGTAGCAGTGTGTGAGAATATTTTCAGGGGGTGCAAACTTGGCATTCATTAAATACGTTGCAAGGCAGCATTTATTAAGCAAAAAGGAATCGGAAGTCTCACAGCGGTACTAATGCTTGTTGCTGCATGGAAGAAAAATAACTAAACAATAAAAATAAACTATCATATTTTCCCTATGATTCAAACTATATAATTGGTTAATTTACCTTTCCAACCCATTGCAGACCATAGGAATATAGACAAAAATATAGCACAATTTCATTGCCATAATATGTGTCATGTAAACCTTATACATAATTGTATTGATCTCTAATTTCTCAACATGATTAGTCAGTTATTACAAAGGAGTAATTAATTTGTCTTAGAGATGTTTATTCTCCTAAATCTATCATGTAAATCAAATCACTATACACGTACAAGTCTATAGCAAAGCACTACAAGTGTAATTCTGGAAGCCGGTAACATCTGTAGCCCGTATTCGGGAGGTCGCTGGTTCGATCCCCCTGGCCGCGCAATCTGACGCGTTTTTTCGTGGTTTCTCCATGTCACCTAGGCGAATCCTGAGGTACATTATTTCATACCACGGCTCCTTTCCATCATTTCTCTTCATTCAATTTCGTTATCATCTTGCAGGTGCACTTTCAGGCGTGTAGTGTTGGTGGTGCCGGACAGATGACGTAGATGAATGCGCATGGTAGCTGCTGTTCGGTCGGTGTGTGGGTGTGTGTGTGTGAGAGAGAGAGAGAGAGGGTGTCTGTTTGCAGGTGCGTGCGTGTGGTGAAGGATTAATCTTACTGAAAAAAAGACGGTCTTCTCTGGTGAAACGTGGTTGTGTGGCGAGACAGCCTTGTGTGGTGAGACGGGGTTGTCTGGCAAGACGGTCTTATGTGACGAGACAGTCTTGTCTGGTGAGATGGCCTTGTGTGGCGAGACAGTCTTCTCTAGTGAGTCACTCTTGTGTGGCGAGACGTTCTTCCCTGGTGAGACGGGGTTGTCAGGCGAGACGGTCTTATCTAGTGAGACACTCTTGTCTGGGCAGACAGTCTTGTCGCTCGAAACAGTCTTGTGACGCGAGACACTCTTATTTGCAAGAGACAGTCTTGTCTGGCGAGACGGTCTTGTCTGGCGAGAGGGTCTTGTCTGTTGAGACGGTCTTCACTGGCGAGATGGTCTTGTGTGGCTAAATAGTCTTGTCTGGCCGCACAGATTTGTGTGGCGAAACGGTCTTGTCTGGCGAGACGGTCTTGTTTGGCGAGACGGTCTTGTCTGGCGATAGCATAGAGGACAATGATACAAATATTCATCTAGACTGACAAGACAGTCGCACAAGACTGTGTGACAGGCCTGTCTGAAGAGGCTGTCTGCTGTAACGGTCATGCGCGACTGTCTGACGAGATTGTCTAACGAGACAGTCTAAAGAGATTGACGAGACTGCCTGACGCGACTATAACACAAGACTTCCTGACGAGACTGTCTCACAAGATCGTCTGCCGAGACTGTCTCATAAGAATGTCTGACGAGACTGTCTCACAAGATCGTCTGCCGAGACTGTCACACAAGATCGTCTGCCGAGACTGTCTCATAAGAATGTCTGACGAGATTGTCTCACCACACTGTCTCGGAGATGTCTACCGAGATTGTCTCACCACACTGTCTGACGAGACTGTCTAACGAGATTGTCTCACCGGACTGTCTGACGAGACTGTATCAGACACTGCCTGACAGGCTGTCGCACGAGATTGTCTGACGAGACTGTCTCACGAAACTGACTGACGAGACTCTCATGAGGCAGTCTAACCGGACTGTCTGACGAGACTGTCTTACACACTGACAAGACTGTCAAACTAGATTTTCTGACGAGACTGTCTGACGAGGTCTCAGAGGCCTCTCGCGAGACTGTCTGACGAGATTGTCTCAGACGCTGTCTGACGAGACGGTCAAACGAGATTTTCTGACGAGACTGTCTCACACACTGACTGACGAGATTGTCTTACGCGACTCCAACGCGACTGTCTTACGAGACTGTCTCAGAGGCTTCTCACGAGACTGAAGAGACTGACTGACGGGACTGTCTCACGATACTGTCCCACGAGGTAGTCTGACGAAACTATCTACCGGCTTGTCTGACGAGACTGTCTCACAGTCTGACGAGACTGTCAAACTAGATTTGCTGACGAGACTCTCTGATGTAACTGTCTTACGAGACTGTCTCACGAATATATCTGACGGGACCGTCTCAGAAGACTGTCTCAGAGACAGTCTCACGAAACTGTCTCACCAGACAGTCTCACCACACTGTCTGACGAGACCTTTCCAGAGATTGTCTCACGAGATTGTCTCACGAGACTGTCTGACGATACTGTCTAACCGGACTGTTTGACGAGACTTCAAACGTGATTGTCTCATGCGACTGTCTTACGAGACTGTCTCAGAGGCTTCTAACGAGACTGTCTGACGCGACTGTCTCACGAGACTGTCTGACGATGTCTCACGAGGCTGTCGAGACTGTGTGACGGGACCGTTTGACGAGATTTTTCGATGAGACTGACCGACGAGACTGTCTTGTCTGGCGATACAGTCGTGTCTGGTGAGACAGTCCTGTCTGGTGAGTCAGTCTTGTGTCACGAGACAGTCTTGTCTGGTGAGGTCTTGTGTGGCCAGACAGTCTTCTCTGGTGAGACGGAGTTGTCTGGCGAGATAGTTTTGTGTGACGAGATAGTCTTGTCTAGTGAGATGGTCTTGTGTGGCGAGACAGTGTTGTCTAGTGAGTCAGTCTTGTGTGGCGAGATGGTCTGCTCTGGTGAGACGGTCTTGTGTGACAAGACAGTCTTGTCTGCTGAGATGGTCTTGTGTGGCGAGAGAGTCTTGTGTGGCGTGACTGTCTTGTGTGGTCAGACAGTATTGCGTGGCGAGACAGTCTTGAGTGGCGAGACAATCTTCTCTGGCGAGATAGTCTTGTGCGTCGAGAGAGTCTGGTGTGGTGTGACTGCCTTGTGTAGCGAGGGAGAAGTGTGTGGTGTGACTGTCTTGTGTGGCGAGACAGACCTGTGTGGCGAGACAGTTTTGTGTGGCGACACAGTCTTGTGTGGCGAGACAGTCTTGTCTGGCGATACAATCTTATGTGGTGAGACAGTGCTGTGTGGCGAGGCAGTCTTGTCTAGCGAGATATTCTTGACTTTTCGAGTCAATCTTCTCTGGTGATACAGTCTTGTGTGGCGAGACGGTCTTCTCTGGTGAGACGGGGTTGTGTGGCGAGACTGACTTCTGTGGAGAGACAGTCTTGTGTGGCGAGACAGTCTTGTCTGCCAGACAGTCTGGTCTAGCGAGAGTCCTGTCTGACGAGACAGTCCTGTCTAGCGCGACAGTCCTGGGTGTCGAGAAAGTCTTGGGTGGCGCGACCGTCTTGTCTGGCGAGACAGTCTTGTCTGGCGAGACGGTCTTGTCTGGCGAGACAGTCTTGTCTGGAGAGTCTTTTGTGGCGAGACAGTCTTGTGTATCGAGACACTGTATGACGAGACAGTCTTATCTGGCGATACAATCTTGTGTGGTGAGACAGTGTTGTGTGGCGAGGCAGCCTTGTCTGGCGAGATATTCTTGACTTTTCGAGTCAATCTTGTCTGGCGATACAGTCTTGTCGGGTGAGACAGTCTTGTCTGGTGAGACGGTCTTGTGTGGCGAGACGGTCTTCTCTGGTGAGGCGGGGTTGTGTATCGAGACAATCTTGTCTGGTCAGACAGTTTTGTCTAGCGAGAGAGTCCTGTCTGACGATACAGTCCTCTCTAGCGCGACAGTCCTGCGTGTCGAGACAGTCTTGTGTGGCAAGACTTAATATCTTGTTAATCAAAAGTATAAAATTTTTGTGTATGTTGTTTTTACAAATTTTGGTTATGTAGATTTTGAACTTTATACTACACACATTTTGTAGATTTTGTGCTGGAAACCAGCAGATGTAGTAACAGGCGGCACTTTAGAGTGTTTAGTTTACAGTTTTTTGTATAAGTGGTTACCAGTTATATTTTACTGGATACCAGTAAATTTTAGTTTATTTATAATGTTTAATAAATATCTAAATTGAAATTTAAAAAAATATATTTATAAAAAGTATTAGTTATAGATATAATTATAATATTAAATTAAGCAATTTGTAAGTAATAATGATAATGATGATGATAATAAGTAATAGTATAAGTTATAATTGTATGTAGTAATTATAATTAATAATTTAATTTTATATACTTGTTTATTGTTTAGTAATAGTTGTAGTTGTGAGTGATGTTATGCATGAAATCTTATATTTTGTCGTATTAACGAGATAAATTTGTTTTAATTCTATTGTTTTAATGTCTTTATATTATAAATTGTTAAATGTTTCTTTTCTTCTTTTTTATATACATTTATTTAGTAATTTTATTGCATTTTGATTGTCTGAAATCATTTGTTATGGTTTTATAATACTTGTATTTTTGTGAATGATTATGTGTGAAATGTTATAATTTGTGTTTTTGTTTTTATTTTCTTTTTTTTATTTTTTATTTTTTTATTTTATGATATATAATCTAATTTATTTACCTTTATAATTTGTTATGTATTATATTATTTTGTAATTTTACTTTATAATTTTTCTGTAAAGTATGTATAATGTATGAATGTGTAGAATAAATAAATTATAAAGATCTGGCATATTTGTCCTGGTTTAAGTAGTTAGGTGCCAGGGTTATTAGACAGATTGTTATATTTATATTTATGTCGCGAGACAGTCTTGTGAGGCGAGACTGTTTTGTCTGGCCAGACAGTCTTGATTAACGAGAGATTTGTCTCACGAGGCAGTCTTGTATGGGGAGACAGTCTTGGATGGCGAGACAGTCTTGTTTGGCAAGACAGTCCTGTCTAGTGAGACAGTCTTGTCTGGTGAGACGGTCTTGCGTGGCGAGACGGTCTTCTCTGGTGAGACCGGGTTGTTTGGCAGGACGGTGTTGTGTGGCGAGACGGTCTTCTCTGGCGAGACAGTCTTGTGTGCCCAGACAGTCTTGTCTGCCGAGACGGTCTTGTCTGGCGAGACGGTCTTGTCTGGCGAGACGGTCTTGACGCGTAAAGGACAATAATACCAATATTCATCTAGACTGACAAGACAGTCAGACAAGACTGTGTGACCGGACTGTCTAACGAGACTGACACAACGGTCTTGCGCGACTGTCTTACAAAGATGTCTAACGAAACTGTCTGACAGAACTGGCTACAAGTCTGTCTGACGAGATTGTCTGGCGAGACCGTCAGGCAAGACTTTACGACAACACTGCCCGACAAGACGGTCCAACGACGCGGTCTTCTCAAGGGAGACGGCCTTGTCTGCTGAGACGGCCTTGTCTGGTGAAACGGTCTTGTATGGCGAGACGGTCTTGTATGGTGACACAGTCATGTCTGGCGGGACAGCCTTGACTGCGAGACTGTTGTCTGGTGAGACAGTCCTGTGTGGCAACACAGTCTTGTGTGGCGAGAGAGTGTTGTCTTGCGAGACAGTCCTGGGTGCCTGGACAGTCTTGTCTGGCGAGACAGACCTGTGTGGCGAGACAGTTTTGTGTGGCCACACAGTCTTGTGTGGCGAGACAGTCTTGTCTGGCGAGGCAGCCTTGTCTGGCGAGACAGTGTTGTCTGTTGAGACAGTGCTGTGTGGCGAGACAGTCTTGTGTTGCGAGACAGTCTTGTGTTGCGAGACAGTGTTTTCTGACGAGATAGTTTTGTCTGGCGAGACAGTCTTGTGTGGCGAGACAGTCTTGTGTAGCGAGATAGACTTGTCTCGCGAGACAGTCTTGTCTGGTGAGACAGTCTTGTGTGGCGAGACAGCTTGTCTTGAGAGACTGTCTTGTGTGGTGACCCGGTCTTCTCTGTTGAGACGGGGTTGTGTGGCGAGATGGTCTTCTCTGGTGAGACGGGGTTGTCTGGTGCAATGCTCTTGTGCGGCAAGACAGTGTTGTCTGGCGAGACGGTCTTGCCTTTCGACACAGTCTTGTCTGGCGAGACACTCCTGTCTGGTGATCGCATGGAGGACAATCATACAACTATTCATCTAGACTACCAAGTCAGTCAGATTAGACTGTCTGACGAGACTTTCTGACGAGACAGTCAAATGGGACTGTCTGACGGGACCGCCTTGCGAGACTCTCCGACGAGACTGACCAGCGAGACTTTCTGGAGTGACTGACCGACGAGACCGTCCGGCAAGAGTGTACGTTAACACTGCCCAACTAGACCGTCCAACGACGCAGTCTTGTGTGGCGAGAGAGTTTTGTGTGGCGAGAGAGTCTTGTGCGGCGAGACTGTCTTGTCTGGCGAGACAGTCTTGTATGGCTAGCCAGTCCTTCTGGGGAAAGTCTTGTGTGGCGAGACAGTCTTGCATACCGAGACAGACTGGTCTAGCGAGACAGTCTTGTCTGGCGATACTGTCTTGTGTGGTGAGAGTCTTGTCTAGCGAGAGAGTCTTGTCTGGCGAGAAAGTCTTGGGTGGCGAGACAGTCTTGTCTGGCGATACTGTCTTGTCTGGTGAGACAGTCTTGTGCGGCGAGATTGTCTTGTCTGTTGAGACGGTCTTGTGTTGCGAGGTCTTCTCTGGTGAGACGGGGTTCTGGCGAGACGGTCTTGTCTGTTTAGACGGTCTTGTCTGGTGAGACAGTCTTGTGTGGTGTGACTGTATTGTATGGCGTGACTGTCTTGTCTGGCGAGACAGTCTTGTGTGGCGAGACATTCTTGTCTGGCGAGACAGTCTCTTCTGGCGAGACAGTCTTGTCTGATCAGACAGTCTTGTCTAGCGAGAGAGTCTTGTCTGACAAGACAGTCTTGTCTGGGGAGACAGTCTGGCGTATCGAGACAGACTGGTTTGGCGAGACAGTCTTGTCTGGCGATAGTCTTTTCTAGTGAGACAGTCTTGTGTGGCGAGACAGTCTTTTCTGATGAGACAGTCTCGTGTGGCGAGACGGCCTTCTCTGGTGAGACGGGGTTGTCCGGCGAGACGGTCTTGTCTGGTGAGACGGTTTTGTGTGGCGAGATGCTCTTGTCTTGTGACACGGGGTTGTCTGGCGCGACGGTCTTGTGTGGTAAGATAGGCTTGTCTAGCGTGACGGTCTTGTGTTTCGAGACAGTCTTGTCTGGCGAGACAGTCCTGTCTGGCGATTGCATAGAGGACAATCATAAAAAATATTCATAGTATAGACTGTAGACCTTAGTGTTTACAGATGTCCTATTACCGGATACAATATGTACGGTGCAAACAATCTATACTACACAGACCTACTGTATGCAGTATTTTTTTTTTTTTTTTTGTATTTTTACTATATTTAGAATACAATTTTTGTATAATATGAACATAATTATCGTTTAAATATACAATGCATTTATACATATGCAAGCTATGAATTTTCAACAGTATAGCTCGTATCTTTAGTGATACAACATTACAGAAGATGTACATTCTTATTGTTAGTTGTTCCTGTGCTTGCAACTATTGCACTGAATCACCATGCACATCTTGAAGTTACTGAAGGTGAGTCTCCTACGATTTGCAGCAAGACATTCCTAATATCGTGAAAAATTACGCTTTACGTCCCTCAAAAGGTACTTCAACCATCAAAGATACCTGTACCAAACAACCCGCACCTCCCGCTGTCTGAGACAGAATCAGAGGACGAAGCCATGGCGCAAGACGACGGCTTCACCGTCGTTGAGCGCAGGAGGAAGAGAAAATCCTCCAATACAAGTCTGCATCCCCCAGAAGGGGCCGAAGAACCTCCCTTACCCGAAAAGGGCCTTAAGATTCCGCCCATCATAGCGGATTCTTTCACAAACCATATAAAAATCATGAAACTTCTTGCGGCCAAATTGGTCAAGGGTTTCGAGGCTCAAAGGAAGCCAAGAAAGGTTCATATCCGAACCTACACGCCCGAGGATTTCGAAAGGGCGAAACAAGTACTAAGAGAGGAGCAGATTCATTTTTACTCCTACTCAATCCAGCGTCCTAACGTTGAAAGACGCATTATTAGGGGACTCTCCTCTGAGTGTACACCAGAGGAAATTACCCAGGCACTCCTAGAGGAGCATAGTATCAAAATCTCAGCTGCAGCGCAACTGAGAAAAACCATTTGGACCGAGGAGGGGTCCAAAAAGGTACCTATGCCACTATACCTAGTGGTAGTAGATAAAGTCATGGACCAACAGGTACAACCCATAGATGCCATACGCACCTTGTTCCACACTGTGGTCAAGGTGGAGCGCTTCTATGGGCAAAATGGCCCAACCCAATGCCGAAGGTGCATGGGCTTTCACCACTCCAGCCAAGCATGCGAACGAAAGCTCGCATGCTTACGCTGTGCTGGGGAGCACCTCGTCGCAAATTGCGACAAAGAGGAAAAGGAGTGTGCCAATTGCCACAAACCCCACGTAAGTGTTTACAAGGGGTGTGAAGTGCGGCAAAAAATTATAGACAGCCGCCGCCGCGGTCCCAAAAATGTGGCACCAGTCCGTGCAGGGGTGAGCTTTGCCGCCGCCCTTACAGAGGCTGAGCAAATTGTGCAGCAAGTGGAACATGCACAAACCACACCCGCACAGCTACAAACTGTGCAACCCACACTAGATACTAGTGTAAAGGAGAGTGTAGCTCCACCTCCCCGCCCCTCTCGCGAAAAGCGAGAGAGGAAGCAAAGAAAGGCTGAAAGACAACAGTCAGCTCTTCTTGAGCAAATGACTGAGTCTGACGCAGTCACCGCCACTGCCGAGGAACCCACCCCGGCCCCAACCCAACGAGCCCAACCGGCACGCGCCACTCCGGTGGCCCCATTGACCTCACTCGGAGGTGTTATATCCTCGGCAGACCTAGAGGAATTCAGGACCCTGTCCAACTGGTTCGGGGACATGATTAAACGGACACTTCCCATTTTGAGGAAGTGTATGCAGACACTAACGGACGCCAATGTTGATGTCCTACAAAAACACCAAATCCTGCTGCAAACACTAGAGCAGCTGTTCCCTAGATCCTCCCAGTAATGGCCTACCGCGTCGTGCGTAGACCATTACGAGCCGCTTTCTGGAATGCCAACGGCGTCAGGGAACAACGTCCAGGCATTCTAGAATTTGTACAGTCCTACGGGATCGACATCCTCATGGTGACCGAAACACACCTGCATGCTGGTATACACTTCTCGCTGCCAAGTTACGTCGCCCATCGGTCTGATCGGGTCGGCCGACAGGGCGGAGGTACAGCAATCTTCATCAAAAACATCATCACCCATACACCCTTCCCTCTTCCTGCCCTTCAACATGTGGAAGCTACTGCCATCAGGCTTGCCATTGGTGGTGTGGACACTTTGTTGATTGCGGCTTATGACCCTCCAGATCATCGCTTCTATGAAGCAGATTACACCACACTCCTCAACCTACACCCAGTAGTCTGCATCGCTGGAGATCTCAACGCGAAACATGGGCTCTGGCACAGTCGCATTAGCAACCAGAGGGGGCGAGGGCTCTACCGCCTCATCAGCGGAGACCCAAACCTCGTCGCGCACGGGCCGAGAGGTCCTACATTCCATCCGGCCCGCGGCAGGCCTGACGTCTTAGACATCATGATCACCAAGAACATGCCATTACATTTTGACCTCTCGGTAGTAAATGAGCTGGATTCTGACCATGACCCTGTTGTGGTAGATTCCACCATAGCCATGCCAGCTCTGTTAAACTCAGACTGGACATTTGAGACCGACTGGGATGCAGCAGTCCTAGAACTTAACCGTTCCGTCGACCCTCGACCTCGCATCGATGATATCGAGGCGCTGGAAGAGGCAGCGTCGGACTTTTCCCACCAGATCCTAAATGCGGTACGCGCACACACCCACCGCATTCCCACCAACACCCCAGACCCTAGAACCATACCAATAGAACTCCGACAGTTGATAAAAGCCAAGGCAACTGTTCGGAAGCTATGGCAGCGTTTCCGCCATCCCAGGATAGGAGCAGTCTACCAGAGGTTCAAATCCCTGGTAAGGCGACTGCTCCGTGCGCATAGAATATCAGCCTGGGAAAATACAATGCAAACTGTAAATCTACAGGAAAAGAAACCCTGGCGGATTATAAAGGCCTTGAGGAAGGACAAGGCCCTATACCAGCATCCACTGCACGGCACTCGTGGGAGACTCGCTTTTGAGCCCGACGAGAAGGCCACTGTGTTCGCGGATCACCTTGAGGTACAGTTTGAACCCCGGGAGGACCCGCAAGACGAAGACTTTACCGAACTCGTGGATGCAACCGTGGATTACCTCTATGAGGAACCACGGCGGCTACATGAGAGGATCCATCTCCCTATAATCACCCCGAAAGCGCTGATTTCTGAAATCCTAAGTCTGAACCCAAACAAATCCCCTGGACATGACGGCGTCACGGCGCTCATGCTTCAGCACCTACCCAAAAAGGCTGTGGTTCGTTTGACCCGGATCTTCAATGCATGCCTCCGTCTTCGTTGCTTTCCGGTTTTCTGGAAGGAAGCGAGGGTGGTATGTTTATTGAAGCCGACCAAAAACCCAGTCTTTCCTAACAACTACCGTTCCATCAGCATTCTCCCAATCGTCTCAAAAGTTTTTGAGCGGTTGCTCCACACCCGCCTATTACCTCTGTTTGAGGAGAGGCAACTCCTACCGGATCACCAGTTTGGTTTTCGTCGGGGTCATTCCACGTCCATGCAGTTGCTGCGTGTGGCCGAGATGGTATCTCTGGGATTCCAGGGAAACATCAAGACCGTAGCGGTGCTGCTGGATGTGGAAAAGGCTTTCGCCACAACTTGGCACCAGGGCCTTCTGTACAAACTTAAGCAGGCAAATATCCCTCCACCATATCTCACTATCCTTAGCAGTTTCCTTCAGGACCGCACTTTCAGAGTGAAAGTGGAAGGAAAACTGTCTACCAAAAGACAAATAGCGGCCGGAGTCCCAGAGGGCAGTGTACTCTCCCCGCTACTCTTCGCAGCTTACATGTCCGATTTCCCCACGGAACAACATACTGCGACATGCCAGTATGCGGACGACGTCCTCATCATGGCACAGAATAAAAATGTGAGATATTGCCTCCCTCCCCTTCAACGACAACTCGACGCCGTCGACCGTTGGAGTGAAAAGTGGAGAATGGCTATTAGTCCGGGGAAAAGCTCCGCTCTCCTCCTTGGTAAGGTTCGCAATTGGCGACCGGATCGGTCACTTCGGCTCAGGCGGAGAAATATCCCATGGGTAACCTCTGCCAAATACTTAGGCGTTGTCCTCGATCGCGGGCTAACATACGCCCCACACGTCCGCGCAAAGGCCAAAGTTGGTCACGCTGCGCTCAGACAGCTCTACCCTATCCTCAAATCTACTATGCCAAACCACCTTAAATTAAGGATTTACCGGGCCATCATTCCGCCCATGATCCTTTATGGCTGCGAAGCCTGGGGATCAGCTGCACCTTCACACATCATCAAACTTCAGTCGGTGCAGAACAGGGCACTAAGAATGATCTTCAATACCGGACGTAGATTCCCGTCTCACATCCTACATACCCAAACAGGACTTCCCTACATCGAGGACTTGGTAAAGGAGCGATCCCGAACCATGTACTCGAAAATCAACTCCCACACCAATCAGCTGGTACGGGTATTAGGTCAATATGACCACTTAGCACCTAGAAGGAAGAAAAGCTACCGCTTACCCAAGGACGTCCTTGGATAAGGGTAACGCCACTCCCATCCTCCAACACATCATTACCCATCACCTATTCCTGCCCCCTTTCTGTATACTGAATTAGGTATACAGAAAGAAACCTTTGCCCAGAACAAACACGCACGACAATACACGGACAACCTCCCATATCGCACAGATAAAGCCGCAGAAGCGGCTAGGTGCTGTGCGAAAAGACACACCGTACAGGAGAACCTGTACGACCTGATTATGGTTCTGGTTCTGGTTCTGGTGAACGGACGGAGAGCTACAATAGTCAATCACAGTCGCAAGGCAGCGACGTTTCAAGCACAGTGTTGAAATGTAAGATAGCCGTTGGGGCAATACAAGTAACGTTCAGGCAGCCTTGGTGAGTTCTTTCTTTTTCCAAATTTAGTGTTCATTATTAGGGCTCCGAAGTTCATGCCCTAAAAACACTGAAATATGCTCTTAAAAACTTCAAAATATGCCAAGAAATATGCACTATTTCATTAGAACAGAACATGTCCCTTTGCGGTAGACGAGTTAGTGTAAATAATAAAGTTACCTTACTCCTTAGAGGTTGAAGCAGAAGTGGTTCCGCTACTACTATTAACTGCTAAATTGCAGTTCACAACCAACACTACACAAATTTTCAACAGTAAAACGTCGTCTATTGTCTGGCAAAACACTTTTGTAACGTGAAAAACTTCTTTACACGTCACAAGATGTTATAGGGGCATATTTAAATGATGTTAACTGTTTCACAGAGAGAGTCAACTCTCTTAGTGTGACAGATGGTTTTCTTTCGAGGATGTCTCGAATATCGTACATCTGTTTACAACCAGAATTTTTTGAAATTACATAATTCACTCTCTCTTTCACTTTTTGTCCTATGCTATCAGGAACCGAACTTAGATCACATATTGTTTTTTCAAGCACAGTAAGTGATTCATGCAAAGGAAATCCTACAGCTTCCAATGCCCTTATGGCTGTTGATAAGAAAGAAAAATGGGCAGATATGAAACTAAGATCCTTCTTTAACCCCTTCTTTAACCCAGTGCCTGACAGAATATTTTGCACAGTTTGTATTGATGAAGCATCGTTAGAGTCCAATGAATTAACAACCTCTCCGACTACTTCTATGTGCTCAGCATAATATAAAACTGCATCGACCCATGTTCCCCATCGAGTTAACACCGGTGCAGGAGGAAGTCGGAAACTAGGTGCTGTTGATCTAAACAACTTAACTCTTTTAGGAGATTTAACAAACATTCTCTTTGTACTGGGCACAAATCTATCTACCAGTGGGAAAGAATCGCGTATTGTCTCAGAAATTTGATGAAGAGCGTGTGCCTAACAAGTTATATGAATTAAGTTAGGAAAAATACCTTTCAGAGTTTTTCCTGATTTTACCATATAAGGTAACAAATAATAGCAACCAGTTGTATTCGATTCCACATGGGTATTGTAATTTCAAAGAGTCCATCACAAACTGTGTCACAGTTACATTGTCAGTGGCCGACAATTTGCACACATTAAGGAGATAAGCTGTAGTCTTTTTTGACAATACGTTATTGTAACAATGCCCTACATAAGTCTTACGCAGTGTACTTTCTTCAGGCACATGTTGTTGAGTACACTTGGCAAGAAAGTTTTTAAATATAGATTTATTAATTTTGAACAAGGGAATATCAGCAGCTAAAAATACTTGGCACAAGTCATAGGAAAATTCAGTAACCCTACTTCCTAAACGCTCTACTAATTGTTCTAGAACAGGTTATTTGTTTGCGAGTTTTCTGATTAAATTCTCCTCATGTTTTGCTGTGTTTATGTGCTGAACTATTTGAAATCTTTTCTCGCTCCCTAAATTTTTGTCACACGCTCCACAAAACAGTGCCCTATTATCTGTAGATATTAAATCACCCGAAAACTCTTTCTGTAAATTAATTAATCTAGCACTCTAAGTTGGTTTTATTTTCGGCATTTGAAGACCTTTTTAACATGTTATACACCTAATTTAATTTGGAGGGAACCAGTTCACAACACTGTTACGTTTGAAGACCACGCAGAGGCAAGCGTTGCTATAATCATGCTTCTCGAAACGTTGACCTGCACTTTATCTTTGTTAATATAAACCTCTCAGATAGCACACTGATTTATTCTCTACGCACATACATAAAATGAATGGATGGAAACAGGGAATTCACTGCATAACAACATGACTCAGCATTGCTTCTCGCCACCTCGCGAGTTCCATCATCATATGCAACACTACCAATATGAAAAATATTATCCAGATGGAAAAAAACCATAAAAATCATTAAAATGTACTATATAGAGGCTATAGTATTGAAATAATATGCATTTATCAAAATCAAGAAAATATGCAGTTATATGCACCATAAAATGACGTCCAAATAACCTAAAATTCCATAATTCGTGCACATAATGTAAAAGCATACATTTTTAACCCATATGAAAAAACATGCAAATGCATGAACTTCCTAGCCCTATTCATTATATTTTCCTTAATTTCCGGGATTAGTCAAAACTAGATATACATTCAGAGCTGTGGGGTGGGGGAATTCCATTATAACCAGTCGAATGCAACAACTCAATGGAAAGCTTTTCATGTATGACTCAAATACTGGTGTAAACTCAATTAATCCTTTCAAGCATTAAATATTGTGTGTTAACCTTAAAGTTAAATTTATTACTTTGCACCTATCCCATTCCTGGTACGTTTCCACCAAACATCCTTATAACTAAGCATAGTCAAAATGGGAGGGATATAGCCAAGTAAGGTCAGAAGAACGAATACCTTACGGTGCAGTTATCGTGTTTCTGTGTGTGCAGTGGATAAACACCGTGCAGCAGTTCGGATGTTTTTGGATCTCTGTAAAATCAAATATCTTTCCATGTGCATCTTTTAAATGCCTCTTCCGTACTCTTGCTGCATTTGGTACGGTTCTTTTGTATGCTCTTCCATTAAGCTTTTAAAATATGGATTCTATTAACTTGTTAAATTGGATATTAGCCCGTATCATGTGGTACACATCTGTAAAAGGGTCAGATTGTGTGCTTGCATATGAGGTAGAGGGCATAATTTCACCCGGTTCATTTGAACCCACCAAATGCACCTGTTGGCAATGTCACTGCGACAGTGTTGTATATTGTTAAAGCGTGTGTTCCCTCCTATTTCTGAATGACCGAGTTTGCATTCTATTACATCACAGTTAATAATAAAATATTGTGAATCGAATTTTTTAATATATTCCCGTGTCTTCTCTTTGCGTGATTTAGGCATACATTGTATTTCTGCATTAAACACGTACTTGTTACTGTGGCCAGAGAAAGTGACATGGAATCGGCACTTGAAGACAGCAGAACAAGGTGCAATTGATATGCGCACAGACTGTACAAGGTGTGGTGGTGGTAGGGGTGGAAGCTCCGACAGCACTGCCAAAAACCCAGTTGCTGCGCAACCTAATTTCCGTTTGTTTTGGCATTAGCGCTTAAGAAATCCTCAGCCTAGAAATAATATTGTAGCGCAGTAAATCTCAATTTGCAATGTCACTTTCACTTGTAGAATGTTTTTCCATACCAGTTTAGCTACATCTGGTGATTTATTACCAAAACACGCAAGTCTAACAGTACTTACCATATACTTATCGGACGTTTAGCCCTTAAGCTTGGCTTTATTAGCTTCATAAAAAAAACCACACAAAAACACACTATTCACATATTAGTGCTGGTCTCAAAGATTTGTTAAACGCAATTACCTCCAGGTCATTTTACGTAAGCTTTAATAGCGTTGTAAACCTTTGCTGCGTTCATGGTTACTGTTCGTAACACCCAGACCCACTGCTACGAGCTTCGCGTGCTCTCGCGGCACATACACATACGTGTTATCTGGCACATATGCGCTCTGGCTGACATCCCTGCACTACACAATATGCCATGTTCCTATCAGCTCAACTCAATTTCGATCAGTGTGCATGAGTGTCGGCAGACTTTTTTCCAGCTGGGGCCACATCTTGGAAATTTGCAATCATATAATATTAAATCATTATTTTATTGTCAAAATGTATAATATTTGTTGCAGATAACCGTATTAATTTGTGCTAAATAAAAATTGCTCTTTACATAAAAATTAAAATAATAGTTTAATAGCCAGTAGCTGGCTGCACATTAAATTCACCAATTTCCAAGGGGGGGCCGCGGCCCCCCTTGCCTCCGTTTCGCGACGCCCATGTCAGTGTGTCTTCCTCCGATTTTCCATTACTGATGAAAAGCTGTAGAGAATTAAACACGATTGTTAGGGCATTCACTCTGTAGCATTTGATACGTTCATTTTTAGGCATTTTGGCTTATTTTGAACCACGATCTAGCTTATCTCTTTCAGTATGGGTTGGTGACACTGATTACTACTTTATAGTAAGGTTGGTATAATATGTGGTGGTAATATGATTACTAGTCACAGTTACATCCAGTTACATCATTTCGAGGTTGTAATTTCGTGTGTGCAGAACGTTTTCAAGGGTGCGTATAGTGAAATTGAGCGTCCTCCTCACTTGATTTTAATTTGTATAGTATCCTTTGAGCTGCTAGTTGTAGTTAGTGCATAATTCGTATCTTGGGTTATTTAAGATCATTTTGTTCAAACAAGAGTAAAAAAACATTTATATATATACAAATAATACTTCCACATTCCACCCTTACGGGTTGGTAAATGTCGCAAGATGTAGATCTCAGTAAAAAGGAATTAATAAATATGGAAATAAGCGTAATTAAGGACATGAATACAGTAGAAAGAATTATGGAAGAAAAGAATGAGAAAGGAATAATAAGTAATAAAAGTGAGAAAATATTGTATAATTACAGAGATTCGGGTCTCTATTTTGTTATAGAATGGCAGTATATTTCAATCATTTCCAAGAAGCCAATAACTTCTTAAAGTCCGATTTCTATAGTAAATATAATGTGAAATCATTCATTCCTTACTACAACTGCATAGTCAAGGGAATTGTAAGAGGAATCGATGTTGAGTTATCTGAATCAGAAATCCTAGAACAAACAACTAATGATAGAAATTATGAAATTCTTAAGGTGCACAGGTTTGTGAAAAAAGTACCTGGAAAGAATCGGGACGATATTCAGCTACTACCCACTGAAACAGTCTTAATTACTTTCAGAGCACAAATGCTTCCCAATAGAATATATATTTATGGCATATCATGTCAAGTAAATGAATTTGAAGAGAAACCCTTTCAGTGAAAAAATTGTTTGGTTTTTGGCCATTCATTCAAAACCTGTAGAAAGGAAGTTAGTTGTAACAAATGTAGCTACCAACACGCTGAAAAGGATTGTAAAGCAAAAACAGAAAGATGTATCAATTGTTCCATGAACCATAAAGCAAATTCAAAGGAATGCCCTAAATACTTATTCGAAACTGAAGTTCTAAAAAAAAAGTGAGAGAAATGAGAGTTTCAAGGTACGATGCTATTAACATACTGAAAGGTAATACAACCTACGCCGACAAAGTAAGCCAGAAAAGTGCTGTAATAGAAAACCCGAAACTCAATTCGCTATGTGTCATAGCCTCAAAAGAGTTAAACAACTTACATAAAGAAAATAAAGTTTCTTCCATTAAATCTAAGGAAGTACCTAGTGGGTCTTTGACTACAAAAGCGGTCAAAAAAGGAAACCTAGTTCCATAAACAAAGTAGGAAGTACCAATAAAATCCCAAACCTGAACAACGTGTTGATCAACCCAAATGGCAGAAATCAAGCACAAAATTTAATTTCGAACATACCATCTATCCATAAAGAAACTAATTCCGATGAAAAAATGGAGAGTGAATCAACAAATCAGGAATCAATCACTCTTGCTTTAGAAAATAACTGTAGTGTGGAATTGAGTGAAGTAATCATTCCTGCTCAGGAGAAAATATCTCAGGACATTTCGTTATTAACTTACTACAACAATGACGCAAAGCAACAAGTTCAGGATAGTGGAAATAAAGAAATGTAAAATTATGTCATGGAATGCTAGAAGTTTAAACAGTAAAAAGAATGAACTAAACAATTTTATACATAAAGAAAATATAGACATTTTTATGATCACCGAAACATGGTTTAAACCAGGAAATAAATTTCGAGTCCCTAATTACAAAATTATTAGATCGGACAGAATGAAAACTGGTGGAGGAGTTTTAGTTGGATACAAAGATAATATATTATCTAATTTTGAAATTATTGGAAATTTAGACGACACAGTACAAGGAATTATGATTCAGTTTGGTTCAATCAGAATATACAAAATATATAAAGTTCCAAATTCTATTATAAGTGATACTTTCTGGAAAAGAATCTTTTACTGCAACACTCAAGAAGAAATTATTATTAGTGGGGATTTTAACTATACTTGTTCAAGGAAGGATGGCAATTTTAATTTCATGAATATTCCTTTTGTCAAAAAAATTGGCAGCAGAAAATTTATTTATCTTAAATGATGGTACTCCCACCAGAATGGGAGCTTATAACCAAGCGGATACGTCTCCGATTTATCATTTGCATCAAACAATTTAGCATCCAAAATTTATTGGGAAGTATATAAAGATAACTTAGGAAGTGACCATTTCCCTATAATTATGAATATGGGAGATACTAGCTCCAATATAAATATTAAAAATATCAAAACAAGAAATAAAAACATTGACTGGATAAACTTTCGTAAATTCTTTGATTCAGCCTTGAGTAGTGATAGTTTGGAGGAAGATAACATTATTAATACATTTTATACGCAATTACAAACTTATTTGAACTGTTTTCATCCAGCCTATTATGAAAACAAATCTAAGATTTACATAAAACCCATTTGGTGGAATAGTGATTGTCAACTAGCAGTACAAAAGAGGAAAGATGCCATTAAAAATTTTTGGAAAAATAGGAATCTAGAAAACTATCTAATTATGAAAAAAGAAACCGCAATTACAAAGAAAATAATAAATTCGGCAAAAAGAAATAAATGGAATACATTTTGTAATTCTCTATCTCTACAATCTAAAAACATTAATCAAATATGGAAAGATATCAGATCCTTCTCAAAAAATAATGGATCCAGTTATACTAAAATTGAAGATTATTTTGATTTACAGTATAGTTTCCTAAAAACCAATGCCCCGGACTTTGTATACTCTAATTTTCAACAACATTTACCTGAATTAAAGGAAGATACAACTAGTATTGTGGGAAATGCGGATTTAGTTAAAGAAATCGAACTTAGTGAAATACTACATGTTCTTCTAAGGCATAAGAACAACACTCTGGGTCCAGATGAAGTAAGTTACCAGATGATGCACAATCTATCGGAGAATACTTTAAGAACATTGAGCAGGGGATTCAATTATGTTTTTAACAGTGGTAAAATCCCTGGATATTGGAAACAATTCTATATTATCCCTATTAAGAAAGCATCTAAGGATACAAGTTTACCTACTAGCTATCGTCCTACAGCACTATCCAGTGCACTAAGGAAGATTTTCGAAAAGATATTGGCTAACAGAATTACTTTTTATTTGGAAAGGTATGGTTTTTGGCCTAAGTTTCAGTATGGTTTTAGAAAACATTTTAACACAACAAGCAGTTTAGCCATTTTAATTACAGAAATTCACTCAAGCTTCCTGAAGAAAAATTGTTTATTAGCACTCAAACTTGACAATAGCAGAGCCTATGACTCCGTTCAATTAAATTTATTAATGGAAACATTAAAAGAAATTAAACTTCCTATTAAAATGATAAGATGTATTATAAATTTGATGATTGACAGAAAGATCGCATTACATCCTAGATTTCACTGTTCAGAAACAAGAACAACAAGTTTGGGTTTATCCCAAGGATCATCATTGAGCCCTATCTTATATATTTTATACACACTAATGTTAGAAAAATTCTTTAACGCGAAAATACAGGGACTTGCATTTGCAGATGATTTGTTATTATATACTTCTTGTAAGCTAGAAATGATGGACAATACTGTTGCGAAGTTTGGTGAGAACATCAACAATATTATCGGACATTTGGAGAATAAAGGAATTCTCATAAATTCTGAAAAAAGTCAATGGATAATTTTTAGAAAAGGAAGGAAAAAATTCAATAAAACACTTAGAGTGGGTAATCAAGAAATTGCTTCTAGCTCCAATATAAAGTTTCTGGGAATGGTTTTAGATAATAAATTATGCTGGAATCTTCATATAAATCAGATAGTAAGAAAATTAAACAATATATCCTATATTTTCAAATATATTTCTGGAAAGAAATGGGGAGCTCATCCTTATACTCTAAGAATATTATATAACAATTTGATAAATTCTACATTGGAGTATGGAGCTATACTATTCGGCAGAATATCACGTAAAAGCGAAGATTTTTTGAGTTTATCATTGTATAAAATAATTAAACAATGCCTGGGCATTTCTGGAACACCTCCAAGAACTCTTACATTTAGAGAATTTGGGATCATTCCGTTTAGATTAAAACAATTACATCTAACTTGTAAATTTGTGGTTAAGTTGGGCTACTGCTTGGAAGATAAGCTTGTGGAGACTCTGGATCAATTGCATGCATTCAATAATAGTAACATTTTAAATTACTTCAAGGAAAACTTCAACATCATGTACATATGGATTCTATACAGAAACATGGTAAAGAAAAACGGTACTCCTAGACATCCTATATACTGTGTTCACTGGAATATACTTCATTTTCAGTTAGATGTTGATACCAATACTTCCATGAAAAATGTACACAACCCGGTACAATTATACAGAGAATTTACAGATACTTATCCGGTTAACACATGGGAATATTTTTCACTGATGGATCCAGAAATAGAGAAGGTGATGTTGGTGCAGCAGTATATTTAAGCAAATCCAAAGATCATATTACAGTTAAAATGAGTGATGAATTTACAATATATTCTGCTGAACTTATTGCTATTAGAACTGCGATAAATTATATCACTACAAATAAGATAAAAATGAGCATACTTTTATCGGACTCCCTAAGTGTTTTGAATAAATTAAATAATTTTAGACTTGCATGTAATCAGAATTTAATTGAGATGGAAATAAAATTAAAAGTGTATTATGCCTATCAAGAAAATTGTCAAATTAAGTTTGTATGGGTTCCCGGTCACAAAAACATAGAAGGTAATATAAAAGCAGACATATTGGCCAAACAAGCAAGAAAGACAGAAGAAAAAACAAATGTACAATTACCACCTAAAGATATCTTGCATCATATGAAAAGTAAAACAACTTCACAATGGTTAAAGGAACATCCTGAAGACCATTGGATTAGCAACAAACAATATAATCCTTGGTTCAAAAATATATACTATCCTAGACAAGACTTGTGCAACATAATCAAAATGAGGCTTAATATTGCCTGAACATCTGCATTTTTGTTTAAGATGAAGAAGAAAGACTCTCCCTACTGCAGTTGTGGTGAATATGGAAATTTAGAACATATATTATTAGGTTGCAACTTATATAGGAACGAAATTAGTGAGTTTCTGAGTTCTATTTATAATTTGGGCATACTGGGACCTATTAAAATAAATTTATTAAATTATAATCCAAAATTAGTATTCCACAAAATTATTAAACATATTAGGAAATGTAAAATTAAACTCTAAAAGTATAGTACTCCAAAAAGCAGCTCATTTAAAATATTAAAGGATGCTAAATTGACAAATTAGTCATTTAGTATAAACATTGGAGGAGGACGCTAAATGAATAAGTACTTGTATTCAAGAGCGTCGTAAAATAAAAAGGAAGAAGAAGAAGAAGTCACAGTTACTAGTTTCAGTGATGCCAATTTAGTTGTTTTTAAACTAAATCTGGTCTTTCTGGGAAGATCTTTAGTTGTCAAAATTTATAAATTTAACATTGCTAGTATAGGGATTTAGTTGTTTGATAAACTGCATTTGGTTGGACAGAAATGTTTTTTAACATTGACAACACAGAAATTTAGTGGATTTCTTATTTTTGTCTGGTTATTTTTCTTGATCCTCTGTTGGCAATACCGACTAGTTTAGTCAATGTTACATGTTCGTTAATTGTGGCGGTTGATGTTCTGTCTAGGTGTTCTGTGTGTTCTGTGTTGCACAGTGTTCCAATAATGGAACGTCCAGAAGGATACCGTCCAAAAGCTTGGTGTTCAGGAACCACAAACATAAACGATTACCTAACACTTTACAGCAGTAAAGTGATGAAACCTGATAGTGAATTGCCGAATCCTGAGTGTTTGTCAACTGACGTTAGAGAAGCATGTTATAAACGCATGTCTTATGCATTAACACGAGAACAGTGTGCATATTTGGAGACCTATTTAAGGTACGTATGCTTATTTTTTCAGTTGTCTCCCTCGTTAAAGTTTAGTATATGAGGATAACTTTCAATCACTTGTGGCGTATTTCCACCAGGTTACCAGGGATGATTGGTGGGCCATTGGATTCTAGTGAATCTTTGTCACAACTGAGCGTTAATATCACATTAGAAGTGCACGCTTATTGAGAACAAGTAATTAAAAGTGTAATTAACAAATATACATTGTGCAAATGTGTAAGGTGCAGTATTGAATGGATTAGATTCACAATTTGACCCGACAGAACATTTCGGTAATTGTTTAGCAAAGCTTACGCGATGAGTTGGTCAGAATTTCGGCGAAGTCCCACTCGGCAGTTTGTACGAATGGTCACGAAAGTTGCCGAAGTTGCTGTGTTAATGCAGCGCTGCCAACAGCAGAATGTCCCTAGGAGTTTATTGCCAATAGTAAGTTTGAATGTTTTTGCGGGAGTCGGCATTATGCTATTGACCTTCGTAGAAGGAAGTAGTGCAATGGCTAGGTTTATGAATATATTGGATTTGGCGCCTCTGTTGTTAAATGAAGAGGCATGCATGCAATTCCTATACGACGAGGGCCTGTTGAGGATATTATTATTTTTATTATATTATTATGAGCCGAAATGGAATTAGTATTATTTTTAATCCATTATTATTATTATTATTATTATTATTATTATTATTATTATTATTATTATTATTATTATTATTATGAGCCGAAATGGATTTATTATTATTATTATAAAGAATTGGCCATTATGGATTATTATACAATATGCTGGCTCGTTCTTTATTATTATATTATAATATTAAAGTCCCACTCGGCAGTGGGATATTATATTATTTTATTTATTTATTATTATTATATAAAAATAATTTATTAATAATAATATAATATAATAATATCCCACTGCCGAGTGGGACTTTGCCGAAATTCTCACCAACTCATCGCGTAAGCTTTACTAAACAAAGAACGAGCCAGCGTATCGTATAATAATAATCCATAATGGTCAATTCTGACCAACTCATCGCATAAGCTTTACTAAACAATATCCATTTCGGCTCATAATAATAATATAATAAAAATAATAATATAATAATAAAGAACGAGCCAGCGTATCGTATAATAATAATCCTAATAATGGATTAAAAATAATAAATCCATTTTGACTCATAATAATAATATAATAAAAATAATAATATAATAATAAAGAACGAGCCAGCGTATCGTATAATAATGTATGGAGTTGCGCTACGCGATAGCGGTGTATGTCTGTACAATGCAAATAACCACAATATCTGATACAAACATTGCAACCTGCAGCAGGAGGGAGACATTGTATATATTGCAGGGAAAACAAGATAAGATGCACATCTTATGTTACTGCTAGATTGCAGGTCAGGCACATGCTAATGTAATGTGTTGGCAAATCGTCTGCTAGTTATGCAGTGAAATCTAGTGGGCAATTGTGAAACTACTGCTGGCGCATGCGCAGAAAGTAAGTTCGGACTTAGAATCTTGGAAAGTGAGCGTTTCTAAACATGAGCCGAACATTTCTTTTTAATTAATTTATGTGTCGTTGATCTTTGGATGGTTTAGCTTCACAATTGGATTTGTCAAGAAGTGCTGTGATCGCATTGTAGAATTTCCTTGCTTCCTGATTCATTATGGTTCCTGTTCCCATGTGATTGTCACCATCGGCTCATGTTTAGAACAGCTCACTTTCCACTTGCCAGCCAGATTATAAGTCCGAACTTACTTACTGCGCATGCGCCGACAGTAGTTTCACACTAGCAGACGAATTTCACATCTGCCAACATTGCTTTTTACACTACACTAGTTTTCGTTGCCAACACATTAAACACAAATGCACTCACTCGCGTCGTTGCCGCCACAGACATACACCGCTATTGCCTAGCGCAACTCCATACTATTGTTGTGGATTCTGTACATCATTATCTTGCTCATTGTGTACATTATTTTGCTCTTATACTATTGTTGTGGATTCTGTACATTATTATTTTGCTCATTGTGTACATTATTTTGCTCTTGCTCACACAGATATATCGCTAGTGCGAATTATTGTGTACATTATCCTTATTGCCTTGTTACTGGGTCCACGATACGCTGGCTCGTTCTGTATTATATTATTTTATTATATTATTATTTTTATTATATTATTATTTTTTAAAATTTATTTATTTATTAGGAGGAAACAAAAAAACAAATCATGAAGTTTACATTGAATTTAAACATTAACTTTGCGTGCCTTGATGATTTTCTTGTGATATTGTTGATCACCCAAAGCTAGCTGAAGGTTCTCAGGAACCTTATGGTAATTATTATTATTACATTTATATTATATATTATTATTTATATATAATACTATATATTATACTTATGTTTATTATATTTATATTATAATATATTAATATTATTATATTTTTATTATGTTTATTATTTATCGTTCTTTTTTGTTTATTTATTTTATCTTTTACCTTTATCTTTTATCTTTTTTTGTTTATTTATTTTATATTATTATTTAATGCCATTATATTTATTATATTATATTTTTTATTATATTTTATTATGTTTATTATTTATCGTTCTGTTTTGTTTATCTATTTTATTTTATATTATTATTTTTAATGTTATTAGATTTATATTATATTTATTATATTATTATATTTATATTATTATTTATCGTTCTTTTTTATTTATTTTATATTATATTATTTTATTGTATTTTTATTATATTATATATATTATATTTAGTAGTATTATATTATTTTTATTAATTATTGTTCTTTTTTATTTATAACAGCATAATCCAGTATACTGATAAACCTAGTCATTGCGCTACTTGCTTCTAGGAAGGTCAACAGCATACTGCCGACTCCCGCAAAAACATTCAAACTTACTATTGGCAACAAACTCCTAGGGACATTCTGCTGTTGGCAGCACTGCATTAAAACAGCAACTTCGGCAACTTTCGTGACCATTCGTACACACTGCCGAGTGGGACTTTGCCGAAATTCTGACCAAGTGCTTGCGTAAGCTGTTCTAAACAATATCCATCACCATCCTTTAGGGCGCATAGCTGCTGAGGTCATCACTGACCTATATACATATGTTGCATTTATCTCCTTTCGAATGATTTTTTCGAAATTGGCTCTAATGATTTTGATTAAGATGTCATATGTTTAAAATATTTTTATAACAAATGAAATATATATTTTGAATTTTCTGGCTATAGCTTGCATAGTCCTGTTTACTCTTGATGACTTTTGCATAACTGGTAAGCCGTAAGAGATAGACCAACTCTTACTGCCCAAAAAATGTAGATCTCGTTAAAACATAGTTTGTGTCCAAATGCATTTTTTTGTGGAGTGAACCATTTCGGAGATATTCCTTGTTATTTGTGTGAGTTGTGTAATGCTATACCTTCCTAATTCAAAGGAAAACCTCATATCTAAAGTCAATCCGACACAAAGATTAGACATCACATGTTATTTACACCTGACAGAAGAAGTTAAGAAAAGTGATACTCCAACTAGTGTTCTAAAATTATTGGCATTAGAGACAATCTATACTGGATTTCCAGAACACGAATGGCTCCATATTTATACTGATGGATCATTGATATCAAACCAAGATGAAGCAGGGGCTGGAGTCACATGTCACCTCTTTTCCTATTACAAATCTTTAAGTTATGGAACTACTAGCTTTGATGGAAAAATTGAAGCAATTCAAATGGCCCTACAAAATCTTTTGTACAGAATTTCACATTTTCAGCAAGCAGTTATTCTCTCAGATTCCAGGGCAGCAATTATAGCAATTACTTCTAAGTTGTCACCAAAAAACCAAACAATTATAGAATGTTGGAAAATCCTTACCCATCTAACAGCACTTCAAAAATACCTAGTCTTCCAATGGATACCAGCTCACTGTGGACTGAGTGGTAATGAGAAAGCTGATTTTCTTGCAAAAAAGGGTACCAGCGGTGTACAAAAATCTATAGTTAATCTACCATTTTATGCAGCTTAAAGATTAGTCAACTCTGAATTCAAAAAAATTATTGCAAAATATTACTATGAAAAATCAAAGAATAAAAGATGGGAACTACCAAACATTCAAACAGTAATTCCTGAGTATCCTCGAAAAACAGCAGTTGCAACCTTCAGGTTGATTACAGGACATAATTGTCTGGCAAAACATTTAAACAGAATTGGGATATATTCTTCACCACTCTGTCCTCTATGTGATCTGCAAGAGGAAATGGATCGAGATCTCCTTCAAATATGCCCGGCCACTTCTAGTGCCCCATCCATCAGTGAAAAATATTGGAGAGTAAGAGGATTAATTACTTCATTGTCAGAAATCCAGCATTAGCTAACAACCACTTTCCACAAATGGAAGATTGTGATTCTTTTTTTTTTATATCTTACCTGTGCAAAGAGAACGGAATTTCAAAGCTTTGAAAGATTTGACTATCGCTCAAAACCTACTGTATCTCCACATTTCCCTTGCTTCTATCAGAAAGTGAGCAATAGATAATTTCGACAAATGTTTATCTTGACTAACAAGAAGAAGATCTAGGATTAAGAGTTTGTAAGAATAGTTACTACAAGAGTAGAGAAAGTTATGTGAGTGCAGCAAATCAGATTTGTTTGTTTAAGTTCACTTAGCATGGTTTCTGTTTTGTTTTTTTTCAGCATTAAACAGGTAAATGTACATGCAGGTTCATATGCTCTTGCAGATGCAAAGTTCCTGAAAGACAAGCCTCAAATGTTTAAAACCATGGAACCTCATAAAGATACTAAGTTTAAATGCCATGATTCACTGAAACAAAGAGCAGCAAAGAAAGATGTTCAATTCAAGTACAAAGGAAATGTTTGGATGGTAAGTATCTCAATTATTTAGTCCTTTTTTATCTTTAGCAGTGTGTTCATGTCCTTACAGTCTGAATGCTTCTGCAATAACATACTAGCTTGTATCAATCATGTAATATATTATGTAGATGAAGATGTGTGTATAGTTTTGACATTGGCTATAATCAACACTTTAGTCATAAATTCTGTCACCACAGTCAAATTAAACCTTCTCCACTGGAGAATATTAAAAACCTAAACCCCTTAGCATATGATAAGTTACTAAGCATTATTTACTTATACCAACAAGCTTACTGCTGGTGTTTTTAAACACACAAGCCGTGTGTGGGCAATGTTTAAGTGGTTGAATCAGAAACTGCAAAATTCAATACCATAGCCGGAATTTGAACCACGGATCTTCCGCTTATCAAGCAGCTGCTCTAACCATTATGCTATGGCCAACTTGCCAGTATGACATTAATTACCATTTAAAGGTTACTTAAACATGGGACATAAAGTACTTACAATTGTAAGTCGTCCTTGGGGCATTTATCTCCGATGTGAGATTCCCTTGGTGGTTAACCGGGAAAAAGTACAAATCAGCTGGGGAATTTAATGTTGTACTGGCAAGTTGGCCATGGTAGCTTAATGGTTAGAGCAGCTGCTTGATAAGCGGAAGATCCGTGGTTCAAATCCCGGTTATGGCATTGAATTTTTCAGTTTATGGTTCAACTTCTACTAAGCATTGTTTCTCTTTCCACTTTTGTATTTTTATTGCCAAATGGATATTTTAGTAGGTACAATAGTGATACTAACAATGAAACTCACTGCTAAGCATTTGTTGGCAACATTATTATAATTTGTCTCACCTTTAGATGACAGTATGGAGTTAAATGGGATATATCTGTCTCTATCTAGCACATACAAGTTGCCATTAGTCTCGTCCTTTTCTACCCTTGCACTGTTGCCAGGTTCCATATAGCATGGTGTAAATATTGAGTTGTTATAAATTTTATGTTTGAACACATTATCCTATGTAGAATTTTTTTCTTTATCAGGTTATATCCTTTTTAGAGTCATTATACATTTCTGTAGGTCCATATTTCTTCAGAAAACTTTTTTTTTTCAATAGAAATCCAATATTTGCTGTTTTTATACTCATCACGCACTAACAAACTAATTGCTAGAATACGTCTGTTTTTTTCTTAGCTAGAGTAAACTATAGTAATACTACCTGCCTACTTTGAATTCTCTATGTTTACTCAGTAAAGTGTTCCAATTTTTTGAACTAAATTTTATATCTGTGCACTGCAAAAGTTACGCAGTGTGAAACTTTTTTGTTATTGAGTTTACATCGAGGACCAAGAGAGAACAAATGTTGAGGGTTAGAGAAAGTTTCTAAAATAAACCAAAAGGCTGTAATCTCTTTCTTTCGTCACGTAAGGCAAACGAAAGGTATTCATCTATTCAGTGTATTCTTGCGCCAGGTCTGACACAGAACATAGTACGAGTATATGGAGCAGCACAAACATTAGTTTGAAAGAAGTCGTTATGTGTATACTGTGTGGAATCTGTGAGCTGTTATTGTGTTATTTATTTAATATTTTCTGTAAATATTTATAGTTATGGAGGGGGAAGCTAGGAAGAGACAATATATTGGTAAATTAAGAAGTAAGGAATGCCAAATAATTATGAATATGTTAGAGTATTTTTCAAGTAAAATGAGTGTTAGTAAGGCAGTAAAAGAAACAGCTAAGGCTATTGGGTGTTCAGAAGCAGTAGTGTGTAGGATTAAAAAGAAAGTAATGAAAGGACCTCTAAGAACGCCATCGGAAAAGAAAGCAAAAAGGGTGATAAAACAAAAAACCACTAGGTTAACGCAATTTGATGGAATAGCAAAGTGGCGTGTGGGAAATTGTTCATTCTTTTCTGTTTGCAAAATTTCCACCCACGCTACCAAATTTCTCAAGGGCCACTCTTAATCAGTTCTTACATAATTTGGGGTTCAAATATGAAAGAAGGGGTAACAAGTGTATATTAACAGAAAGAGACGATATCATCAGATGGCGACATACATACCTAAAAGACACAAAAAGGTTTTGGGACCAGGGTAAATCAATTGTTTATACAGACGAATCATTTGTAAATTTAGGCCATACAGTGACAAAGGTGTGGAGGGATACTAAAGTTAAGTGTCCGTCAAGCAGCAATTGGACTAAGTACAGGGCTCCGGCCACCTTGGGTTCGCGCAAGGAGAAAGATTCGCAACCAGTACATGTTGCAACACTGCGCTCCATTTAACGTGTACTGTCTTCTAAGAGTGAGATGTGCTATAGTAACATCTAGCACTTTGATTAGAGTATCTGGGATAGAATCAGTGCGTGTCATACCAAAACAGGCTGCTATTCTCAAGGAGTTTCCATTATGCTCCATGAGTATATTCATTTTTCTATTCCATCCACTACAGTTACTCATGCAATAGTTCCGAAGGTTGTCCAAGTAACAGCAACAAAATGAAGACTTTCTTCGGAAAAACTCAGTGCAGCCAAAGTAAAATTTCAGCAGATGACCAACATGGGAATATGTTGTTGTTGTTAGCTAATGCTGGATTTCTGACAATGAAGTCATTAATCCTCTTGCTCTCCAGTATTTTTTGGTATTGAAGAGATCTTGAATAGCAGTTGTGGCGGGGTTTTATTATAAAAGATGGACACATATCAGCGTGAATATAGCAGCAAATGGAGTATTGTTTTTACTAAAAGGTGGAAAGTTTGTTATAGCAGACGCCACTCTTATCTGCAGGGTTGGTGGTCTAAGAATGGAATGCAAAAGCCAACGTTCTTTTATCACAAACACATTTATTCGTTATTTACATTTCTTATCACAATTTCAATTAGTTAACAACTTTTAAATTTCGACAGCGTCTACGCTGGTTAAAAGTTTGGGTGTAATTTACATGTTCACACACCATCAGCAATTATACGACGTCCCACTTTGAGTTCACAGACGCTAATGAATATAGTACCTAGCGTCCTATGACGCAACACCGCCATTCTTGTGTATTCATCCGCGCAACAGTTCTCATTGGTTGAACTCAAAGTGACGAGAAGACATTGTCTATTTTGAGTATTATTAAAAAAAATAAGTCCCTGATACACCCAAATTAAAAGAATTAAAAATTTACACACTCTTACAAAAATATTTACATGAACAATTTTCTATTAGTCAATATTCTGTCTCATATGCCCCTTGTTTTGTTTTTCAAGTTGTCACCTTATTCACAATCTTGAAACACAATACAATACTTCTCCCTACTTTTATGATTCAATCACTTTGTACAAATTTTTTTCAGTCTTCTTCACTGTTTGTCTTTGTCCTTTGTTTTGACATAATACAACATGTCTTTATAAGTTTCACATATTCGGTTACTACACAATGCATTCAGTTATTATACAATACATATCCAGTTATTGTACAACACATTTAGTTATTACACAATATGTTCAATTATTATGCAATACATATTCAGTCCTTGTACAATATACCCAGTTATCATATCACATATGTTGTTATTATACAATACACCTTCAGTCATTATACAATACATATTCAGTTATTGTACAACACATTTGATTACTACACAACATGTCCAATTATTACACAATATATATTCAGTTATTGCACAATATATCCTGCTATCATAACACATATGTGTTCTGTTATTATGCAATACATATTCAGTTATTACACAATACACATTCAGTTTTGGCATAAACCATTTAGTTATTACTCAACATATTCAGTTATTGTACAATATATCCAGTTATCATACAATACATATTCAGTTATTATACAACACATACTCAGTTATTGTACATTTGACATTGACACAAATATAATTTAAGTGTTTCATGTGGTTTTTGATTTGTATTCATTGCTATGAGGAGAGAAAAACAGGATACAAATTTTGAGCTAATGATTACGATCATGTTTATGGCAATATTTTATTCAGTTCTTTGCCTTCTTTGTCTTATAAGCTTATGTATAGGCAGGTTATTGAGTCGGTTCTTAAACTCTGATGTTACTAATGGTACTAACTTTCTTGATTGGGTTATTATTCATTGTTGTTTGGTTCAACATTTCTTCGAGCTTAGCATTGGCTATATTCATCTCAATTCATGGGCATTGTTTTTCTGATTATGGTTTTCCTCACTTCACTAATTGTCATTTCTTTGTCTCTTATTTTTATAAGAGAAAACTTCTATACTTACAATCATTCTGTAATTGTATTATTTTTCTTCTCCATTTACCCTCGACATCTTTGTGTCGAAATATTATATCTTTTTCATCATAATTAATTCATTTTTATTTTTGTCCCTGACATCCTTATGTCAAAAACATATTATCTTCTGTCGCTATGATTCATTTATTTAATGACAATCAGTGTCCTCATCTATCTTTGTTGACAATGCTCTTTGTGGTCGATATAGCCAATGACTATGTTGATTTTCTTCCCTGTTGTAATCCTATTCTGAACATAATTTCCTATAAGTAACCCATCAAAAATTGTTATCTTCTTTCATCTCTACTACTCCTGCCTTACACATTCGTTGACAAAGACTATTTGGTCCTTTCTTTGTATGGCTTCAATTTGTTTTTATGGTATCTTCCTACCAACTTGCCATTTGTATTCTGTAGCTCATACGTGTGGTCACCCAGCTGTTTTGTTATGACCAGTGGTCCAGTATACAATAGTTCCATCTTTCCAGATCTCTTCTCAGATGCCTTGGATGCTTTGTGGCTTTTTAAGAGCACCTTTTCTCCAATTTGTGGGGACCATTTCCTGACGAATCTTTTCACCTTGTTCCTCCCTTTTTCAGCCTTCTGCTGTAATCTTCTGAATGCCAATTGACATTTTTCCTTCTCTGATAATTCTCTCTGGGCAGCCATCGTAGTGTCGATGTCAATTGTAAGTTGCTGAGATTTTGTTGTTTGTCATCCGCTCGGTTGGGACGAACTTAGTTGTCGTAATTTCCCTGAGTGTTGGTGGTGGTTGTCGTTTCTGTATTCTGTGTAGTATCTGTCCTATCTGGCACATTTTCATCTACTTCCTGCTGTCTTATGTTGTCAGTGTACCATTGGTCTCTGCCCCTTTGGCGTGAACCTCTGTCATATGACGGTCTGTGGTTGTTCAAGTGTTCCCTACTGAATCGTATGTGATTCACTTGATGGGTATGGTCTCCTGGTCTTCCACGATCATATGTATATGTTTGGTGTCTCGATTCACCCCTCGGTATCGTGTCGTGGTACCGCTGTCTTGTGTTCTCCATCCTCTCGCCATGATTATGTGGTTGTGGGAAATGGTGTGCCCCTCTCCCCCTTTCATGGGTACTCCTAGTATTTGTATGTTCTCCTTCGCTCTGGTTGTTCGTAGCCGTGTTCCGGTTTAGGATGGGTGAGTTTGGGTGACCGTTCCTATGTCTATGCTCATTAGGCCGACCATTTTGTGTTTCAAAGGCTGTCAGCAGTTCTATCATATCTGCAAAATCTACTGGCCTCGCAACAATTAACCCTGTTCTCACTGTGTCTGGGAAATGTCTTGTTATGCTGGCAATTAGTTCTGCCTCCGACAAGTTGGGGTCTAATAGCTTTCCTTTGTTGGCTACTTTCATAAAATAATCGACTAGCGACAACCCTTTGGTTGGATCGTATCTACCTGTCGCTAGCTCTACTCTAGTTTGGTTTTGTTTAGCTGGGCCCCAATACCTTGATAGGAATAAATTTCTGAATGAGTTATACGACTCATGACCAGCTAGTGTTAACCTGAGCCATTCTAATGCCTTGTTTTTTAAGCTTTTCTTAATTATCATCATCCTAAGCTCGTTTGGTATCCTTTTCACTTTAAAGTATTCTTCCATCTCTTTAACAAAGAGTTTTGGATCGTCTCCCTTCTCCTCGTCAAATGTAGGTGGTGTGATTTCATGTAATATGCTGTTAGTGTAACATGTGTTATGTGTTGTGTCATTGTTTGGTTGTGAACCTCTTTCTCTGTATGGTGAGTCAACATTTTGTACATTACTCAAATAACTCTCATCTTGTACATTACTTACATCTAAATCATCTTGTCTTTGTAATGCTTTCACAACATCATTTACATTAGCCAAACTTTCTTTCCCTTTTTTCATTTCTTCACAGATTGATTTTAAATCATTCTTTATTTCTAAGTGGCTTTGTTTCATATCATTTATAGCATCCTGTTGTGAAAGCATCACATCATTCATTGTCTTAATTTTAGGAATTACAATTTGTTCTACAGTTTCATTAATAACATCTTTCTTTACTACCTCAATCTCTTTCCTTAATTCCTCAGTTATTTCTGCTTTTACATTTGTTATCTTACAGTCTACACTTGTATTACATTCTGTTATTTCATCCCTACATCTAGCAATTTCTCCTTCTAACACAATTTTATTCTCCCTCATCTCTGATTCTATCTTTCCCATCCTATCTCCTACAATTTCTATCCTAGCTTCTAAGGCTTCCTTTGTTTCATTTAAGTTTTTGTGAACTAATTTTAAATTAGTTTCCATTACTTTCATATTTTCTTTACACTCCTGTCTTCCTAATTCTATTTTCTGTTCTAGGTTCTGTCTACCTAATTCCATTTGCTGTTCTAAGTTCTGTCTACTTAATTCCATTTTCTGTTCTAAGTCTTTTCTCACTTCCTCCATTTTCTGACCTATCTCTTCCTTATTCTGTTCCAGTTTCTGACCTATACTCTGACCTAAACTTTGTTCTATATCCTGTTTCAATTCTATGTTATTTTGTTTCATTTTCTGACCTAAACTTTGTTCTATATCCTGTTTCAATTCTACCTTGTTTTGTTCCAGTTTCTGTTCTAGTCTTTCAAACATCATCATCATTAACCTTTGATCTTTGCTTATTTCCGCCTGTTCACCTTCTAATCCTTCCTGATAACTAGGCCTATCTGCCCCTTCCCCCACTCCTGTTTCTATCTCTTTTCGCGACATCTTAATTCCTTTATCTAATTCACTTAATGTTGAAAGTCCTGTTACTTTGCCACTTCTAAGTAGCATTAATAAATGGAAATAAAATAAAGACACAAAAAGTTTTGATCCTACTTTCTTTTCTGCTGATTCTTCGTCCAGTTATTTACGTCTCCTGGGTAGTTGGTTTCGCCAGATGATCTCCGGTGTTTTTCCCACGTTGATTCTCCGTGTATCGATGTTTTGACGGATCATTGATATCAAACGATGTTCAATGGCGTCTTTTTCCTGCACGATGAGATGGCGTCATTTTGATGTTTATCGCACTCGTAATTTTGCATTCCATTCTAAATTCGCGCTCCACGTTGGGCAAGCCATTTGTGGCGGGGTTTTATTATAAAAGATGGACACATATCAGCGTGAATATAGCAGCAAATGGAGTATTGTTTTTACTAAAAGGTGGAAAGTTTGTTATAGCAGACGCCACTCTTATCTGCAGGGTTGGTGGTCTAAGAATGGAATGCAAAAGCCAACGTTCTTTTATCACAAACACATTTATTCGTTATTTACATTTCTTATCACAATTTCAATTAGTTAACAACTTTTAAATTTCGACAGCGTCTACGCTGGTTAAAAGTTTGGGTGTAATTTACATGTTCACACACCATCAGCAATTATACGACGTCCCACTTTGAGTTCACAGACGCTAATGAATATAGTACCTAGCGTCCTATGACGCAACACCGCCATTCTTGTGTATTCATCCGCGCAACAGTTCTCATTGGTTGAACTCAAAGTGACGAGAAGACATTGTCTATTTTGAGTATTATTAAAAAAAATAAGTCCCTGATACACCCAAATTAAAAGAATTAAAAATTTACACACTCTTACAAAAATATTTACATGAACAATTTTCTATTAGTCAATATTCTGTCTCACAGTAATAGTAACTGCTTTTTAGAGAGCACCATATTTTTATGTTTTGGCAGTCACATCGCTCTCTCACAACCCCCAGAATGTCTGGAGGACCACACCTGTCGTTGGTTTATGGGTCTCACTGACCTGACCGGGAGAATTATCAAAATAAATTCACCGACCATATCCTCTGATTACCAATCAGAGGACGTATTACATGCCATGACAGGTCAGCATGTTAGGGGTTAATATTTTAGAGAAATGGAGAGGTTGGAAAAATAAAGACTCCCTAGCCCTCAGGAACCCTAATAGCATCGGGGTCGGAAGAGAACAAGAGATGACCAAGGTAAGGTCAGATAGAAAAGTTACAGTGAGGAACAAAACACCAGTAAGTGGAAGTAATGTTCTGCTCAGCTTGGGTACCTTGTGGTCGCTATTCACATATCCCCTAGACGGAGACCCCTGAGACCTAAAAAACATATTAGGATCAACACAAAAGGGCAGAATTCCAGCTGGAAAAGCTTAGGTGGCATTTTTGGATGGAATTGTGGAAAAATATAAATAAGAATGAGGACATGAGGTTCATAGAGAAATGTAAAATTGAAAGAAATTAATACTTCAAAAGTTAAGAATGCTTTCGGTTCCAGATCATTAGCTGAAAGAAAAATCTTGAATATATAGAACTATTCAAATGTGGAGTGCGCTTTTTTTTGGCTAGGTTAGTCCTACAGTGCTGAATGTGAGAATCATCTCTCTATCTTGTACAATAATCATATACTCGTGAATATGGGAATATGTCAACCCTCCAAAAGCTGTGGCCCAGCCCTCTTCGTTTGATTCCAAAGAAGATGGTTCTTGGCATCCTTGCGAAGACTATCGTGCACTCAGCATCACCAAACTGGGCAGCTACCCTTATCAAACCGTGAAGATTTCAATGACCAATTAGACAACAAGCAGATTTTTCTAAAGTAGATGTGATAAAAACATACCATCATATTTCAGTACATCCAGATGATATACCTAAAACAGTTGTAATTACTCTATTTGGATTAATTGAATTCCGTAGTCTTCCTTTTGCCCCAAGGAACGTAGGTCAGTCTTTTCAATTATACATCCACTCCATACAATTGTACTAATGCAAACACACATCAAAGATTTTACCACAAATTTTGAAATTCACTATCATAACACAAGAGATAAAGCAAAATTACATATAACACCACAAAACAAAAAATTGTTTGAAAATAGTTTTTGCTCTAGAGGCATTAAATTTTACAACAAATTGCCTATTGAAATAAAGAATATAAATTCCATTCACCATTTCAAAAACAACTCAAGTAATTTTTAATTGAAAAAGGTTATTACTCAACTGATGAATTTTTGCATTAATAAAGTATTAACTTGTATTTATTAACAATATATAAGTTTAATCTACATGTATAGTATAATTTTTAGGTAATTATTGTTTAACTTTCATAACATTGTAATTGAACTTTTAAAATACTGGACGAATCTACAACATGTATATGGTAAATCGGATGAATAAAATTGAATTGAATTGCGTGATCTAGATTTTGTTACTGTTATATAGCATCAGAAAATGCAGAGGATGACAAGAAACACCCACACTTTCTCTTCCAGTATTTAAATGAAAACCATATCAACATCAACTTGAACTATTAGATATTCCTTTAATTCTTTTTTAAAATTTACTCCTTGCTTGGCATTTATAGTTTGTGGCACCTTGTTGTATAATTTCACTCCACTTATAAGTCACGTTCACTTGTCCTTTTATTTACATTAATCCTATGCATCTTATTATTTCTACGTGTATTATAACTATAATATTGACTATTACAATTGGTAATGTGTAAATTTTTATTTACAATATATATTACTGTATATACATAGAGAGAAATTATAGTAAACTCTTTAAAGACACTACGACATGAAGTCCTATTACTTGGCTTATAGATAGTTCTTATACAATTCTTTTGCAAGATTAACAACCTATTTAAATTCTGTTTACTCGTACTTCCCCAAACCTCAATCCCATATTGAAAATAATGATATATCACACCAAAATATACAATTCTTAATGCTGAAGCATCCAGATAAATATCTTCTTAATAGATATAACCCTGAGCTTACCTTAATACAGATAAAGTCAATGTGAAGGTCAAATGACAGATTTCTATCTAACACTAGTCCTAAAAATGTAATCTGTTGCACATGTTCCAGTATTATATTTTGTACATTTACATGTACAGAATGGTGATTCTGTGGCCTGAACCTGGGTCTTCTATTATTTCTCTTTTTGTATTGTCAATTATGTCAGATGACACCATCAGAAGGTCAGGATTTGTACCCGAACCATTATAATGAAGGTAAGTGGGTGGATCATTAATGCTATCCAAAAAACTATCAGAGAAACTAGTAAGCCAAAAGGTATACGAAATGATATTTTTATTCAGGATTTTAATGAAACAGAACTGGATTTAGCAATAGAACAATTACAGAACAAAAAATCTCCAGGAGCTGACAAGATCCACCCAGAGTTTATTAAACACCTTGGCAGGAAAGGAAAAGAAATCCTACTTAAACTGTATAACACGTGTTGGAGAATGACTGTACCTTCCGACTGGAAAAAAGCCATTATCATCCTGATTTTAAAGAAAAACAAACCCTCAAACAATATTAATAGTTTTAGACCAATATCTTTGACCAGTGTTATTGCAAAAGTGATGGAAAGAATGGTGGCATCTAGACTTAACTGGTTCCTAGAATATTACAACTTAATTAATAGTTCACAGACCGGCTTCAGACAGAATCATAGTACAAGTGAAAATGTACTCCTACTAAGCCAAGACATCAAGGAAGCTTTCAATAGAAAGGAGGATACCTTAGCAGTATTCATGGATTTTAAATCAGCATATGACTCAGTCTGGAGAAATAAATTAGTTGAGAAGTTGCAATCAATAGGTGTGAAAAGTAACATGCTTAAGTGGATAACTCAGTTTATTTCACAAAGATTTTGTGCCAAAAAATATAATACTTACATTTCCAAGTATAAACAAACACACCGAGGACTTCCACAAGGTGCTGTTCTGAGCAGAACACTCTTTAACATATATATAAATGACCTTCCATCAATAATAAAAACTTTAGAAACCAAAATTGCTTTATTTGCTGACGATGTAATCATTTGGACTTCAGGCTCTTCAAAAAAACCTGAATTAATTAAAGACAGAATAGAAACAGCCCTAAACAAAGTACATGAATGGAGCTCCAAAAACCTCATGACTATCAATGTGGAAAAAACAAATTATGAATTATTTACACTAAAATACAAACCAGTTAATATTAACATAAATTATAATGGTAATCCACTCAAAGCAGTTGATGATGCCAAATACTTGGGCATCACTTTCGACAGAAAGCTAACTTGGAAAAAACATATAACAAACATCTCAGAAAAGGTTGAAAAGAAACTACAAATCCTGAAAAGGTTAGCTGGTGCTAAATGGGGCTGCTCAAGGAGAGTCCTTAACACAACATACAAAATGTATATTAAACCAAACCTCTTGTACTGTTCTGAAGCTTTAATAACAGCAGCAAATGCTAACATCAATAAACTTGAACAAATACAAAATCAGGCTCTTCGCCTAATCACTGGAGCAGTTAAATCCACACCTATTGATGCCATGCTTGCCTTAACACGGACCCCATCAATAACAACAAAAATAGAAGCACAAGCATTGCTCCAACACGAGAAAATGTTACGACTGCCAAACTCTAAATGGACAGAAGAGAACCTCCCCCCTTCAATCCTTAAAACTCATAGTAGTTTCCTAGAAAAGGTAACACAGATTAAATCCAAATTGAACATTCCTAACACCAGAGAAAATCTACTTATAAGAGAAAATCCATTGGAATTATTGCAACCTACCTTCAATTTGGAATTAATAGAGGAAATAAGTAAATCAGACACACCAAAAGAAATACAAAAACTTCTAGCTCTGGAAACAATCAATACTAGGTATCCCACAGAAGAATGGCTGCACATATATACTGATGGATCCTCGAAGGAAAACCTTACTGGAGCTGGAGTTACATGTTCACATTTTTCCTTTTATCATTCTGTTGGCAGGGACACAACAAATTATGATGGAGAAATAGAGGCTATATACATTGCTCTCCGACAATTATTAAATCTTCCCTTAAATAAATTTAACAAGGCAGTAATTCTTTCAGATTCTAAAGCTGCAATTCAGGGAATATGTTCAAATACTACAAAGAAGTCAAAAAAAATTAGAGAATGCTACAAAATGTTAACACAACTCCAAAAAGTTAATAAGACTGTTCATCTCCAATGGATTCCAGCACACTGTGGAGTCATGGGGAACGAAGCTGCAGACTCACTTGCAAAGAAAGGCACAACAATAAAACAAAAGTCTAAATTCAGTTTCTCATATTCCTCAATAAAACGCTTGATCATTAAAAATTTTTGTCATTCATACCTACAAGAAATAGAAACAAATGCCAAAGATAAAAAATGGATTACACTACTTTCCAATCCAGATATAATCCCCCAGAGACCAAGGAAAACAGCTGTTGCAGCCTTCCGACTATTGACAAATCATGACTGCTTGGCAAGTCATCTCTACAGAATAGGTATCTCAGCCTCACCAATATGTGTCCTGTGTAACGATCCAGCAGAAATGAATGAAGAACACTTGAAGACCTGTGAAGCATTAAGATCAGAAGAAACTACAGTTCAAAAGTATTGGAAAGCACGAATGCTAATGGCTTCATTGCCAGATGCAAGGCACTAGAAAACAACATGTACAGAATTATTCATAATTTGAATTATGATATTGAAAATGCATCAACTTTGTCTTGCCTATATTTATATTTAGGTTAGCTTCTAAGTATTTTAGTATAACTTTTAATGAATCCATTATCAAATTTTCCAAGATATTTAATGATTTATTCAAAAATGTGGTATCATCAGCATAAGATATATTTTTGCAATTTTCAAAGTCAGGTATGTCATTTATGCAATTTACCATCTCTGGGTTCTCATCTCCAAAGATGGTATTAAATCTCTCCCAGAACAAGTGTGAATCATCTCTAACTATCCATAAACTAAAGCTATTCAGGACCTGCACTGTTTTTTGGGGCTTATCAACTTTTACCAGAGAGCACTTCCTGATACTGCTAGCAAGCAATTTCTTTCAAAATTGTTACATGGCACCAAGAAGAATGAGAATACAAAACTCAGTTGAACTGAAGATCATTAGAAAGCTTCCAAAGTCTTAAAATCCATTTTGATAATGCAACTCTTTTAGCTCATCCATCTTCATCCTCAAAACCACCACTAGTTTTAATGGTTGACACCTCATACTACACAATTGATGCATCACTTCATCAGATTAGAGATAGAATTCTGTAGCAATTGGCATTTTTCTCAAAGAAGCTCACAGACACAAAGTGATTATTCAACTCATGGTCGAGAATTCCTTGCTGGCTATGCTACTGTAAAACATTTTCAATTCATTTTAAAAGGACAAGATTTTTTTTATTTTCGCTTACCACAAACTATTGACATTCATATTGAAGCAATGTTTAGGCAAAGCTTCACAATGACATATGTGTTAGATTGGACAGTTCACCATGAACATTTATTACACTTGTGGCAGAGACAACATTACAGCTGTTGCCTACTAAAGAATCTCCTCCATTGGCATGTGAACTGCATTTACCATGGAAGAAATTGCCAATGTTCAACAAGGTGATGAAGAACTCCTGAATGTCCAACAGTGAGTCTCTCTTGTGTTCCAGACAACAAATGCATCGCAAGAGAACTTTCAACCATATATACCCTAACAATAACAAGCAATTATAAATTCCATTCACAACCTTTTTCATTTTGATTGAAAAGTTCAATTGATCTAATCAAGAAACAATTCATTTTTGCATTAATCCTTGCATTACCGAGGGACAAGGGCGGGGGGGTTTACTTTTATGCCCACCTTCTGTAATTTTTAAAATTTTCTCTTTTAATTTTTTGATTAAAGGCATACAGTTAATAGTCACTGTAAATCACTGTTTCTACTACTGAATTGCGTATTTGTTTCAAAATTTTCATTGTTTGGTCTTTTTGAGAAATAATGAAATGTCAAGGTAATCATAAAGTACTGCCCCATCAGTATAATGTGATTCATATAAAAAGTAAAAAAGGAATAGTTAAACAATGTTAATTATTACCTTTATAAGCATGGCAAGATATAATGCTCAATTTTAAAGTAAATTTGTTATAAAAATTGCTGAGATATCTTGTTACTAGTGATGGTCACCTCCTTTGGTAGTATAAGCTCTGTAATATGAATTGGTATAATATTTAATGTGATTCATGTAAAAAAGTAATGGTTAAACAGTGTTAAATATTGCCTTTATAAACATGACAAGATATAATATCCAATTTTAAAATAAGGTAATCCTCCCCGGTAATCTAAGTTATAAAATAAGGCTTGGATTTTCTAGATTTAATCAAGAAAGACATAAAGAACTGGGCATCGTCCTGCACCTATGTTAGAGAAGCAAACTTTCACAGCACACTAATATTGAATTTAGAAAATATCCACCTGCAACAGTAAGGTTCAGCTATATTAACATAGATTTAGTAGGACCACTAAACTGTCACAAGGACATCGATATTTTCTCACAATTATAGATAGCTTTTCACAATGGACAGAGACAACTCCAGCTGTAGACTTCACAGGTGAAACAGCTTCATTGGCAATATTATTCTCATGTGTATCTCTAGTTGATGTGCCATGAAACATCACCACAGATCATGGAAGACTATTCCAGAGCCAATTTCTCAAATGTCTATGGAGGAAACAGTGGTGGAGAGAATTGAAAGCTGGGGTCTTCAATGGTATGTGCATATTAAAAGAACGGGGGAGAGTAGGCAGCACAAGACCTTTATAGAATGGTCACCTCGTGGAAGAAGGAAGTGGGGCAGGGGCCAAGAGCAACTTGGAGAGGACACATCCATATAATAATGAATGATCGATGCATAGAGGAGGATGACTTGTTCAAATGGAAAGAATGGCAAATGCGAATATAGGGCAACTGCTGAAGAGTGGAGAAGCCCTTAAAAGTAAAAAGTAAGAATGCTGACATTGTCAGTTTAAAACATCCCTGAAAGCTCATCTTCTGGCGATTGGATTCCAAAACATCCTTTGATTCTGTTGGCTTCTACGATCACACATTATATCAGAAATAAGAACCATATCTGCATAAGTGACCTACGTTACACATACCAGACTGCTTACAGATGTTTTTGAAGAACAGAAAGCAGTTAGCAAATGTTCTATATTCATTCTTTGAATATGTGAACTCGGAAGAAATGTTTTTTCTTCAGAAAATTCTCATAATGTTAATGTTGAAGAGATAGAAGCTTGGCAGTCAATTAGCAGCAGGGAACTTTTTTTGTATAAATGACTGTCATAATCATTACATGTGGAAAACACTAGAAATTGGTGTTAAAATTATTCAATATGTAATTTATTAGCATGATTTTTATATGCATTATTAAGGTTATGTTAGTTCCCATAATTCAAATGAGGATTGATTTGAATAAAAATTCAATATGTTGCAGACTTGCAGTAAACCTGTACCTACTTTGGAACCTCTGACAGAAGTAGTGATTACAGTTAGAGTATTTCGACCCTTTTTACACCAGAGAGGTGCCAAATATCGTCAAGAGCCAAGCCTTAGACAACAGTTGCTTGTCCTTGGACGTCAGCCTCTCTGTGAGCTAAGAGATGCAATTAAATGTGTATCAGATGGACCACTTATGAAGGAGACAAGTGAAAATCCAGCAAAAAAGTCCATGGAATGTGGCAAGGTAAATATTTTTAGAAACAATCTTAAGGTTATTACAAAACAAAACAAAAAATTCTTTAAGGGCGTGCATTGCAATCTCCATTTAAGGTTGTCCTTAGGGTCTAACTGGGAGTTAATTCCAAATTTTAGTATAACAATATTCTTTTTTTATTTATTTATTTGTTTATTTATTGCTAAGCTATATACATGTATGACCGGTGTTCAGCCCTGGCTCGTATAACAATATAGCAATAACAGTTAATCAGGAGTTATTCTTTGTGTTGAACTGACCACCATCCTGGGCTTCGTGGAGGTAACCATACAAAAGCGATATATTTTAAGTCTCAATTGTGGTCAATAGCAATTCTATGGAGAAACTATTGGCTCAGTGGAATTGGATATGTGTAAATCATGAAGATGTTGCTGGTAACAGCCATGGTCAATTGCATTTTGATGATAGTGGTAATATATCAACATGCAATACAGTAAATATCATACCCTGGTGCTCTCAGAATGTCTTCCTGAATGATCACATGTCTGCTTTTTGAAGTTTTTGTAAACGATCATTTGTCACACGAGCAATGAAGGTTATCCCTCTGTAAGGAAGGTGAAAAGCCCTTATACAAAAGTCTGATGTCTTGAAATTCTCTCTGTGTAGTATTCTCATTAGCCAACTGATCAACATTTTCATTGAAGGTTATTCCAGCATATCCTTCAATCCATAAAAAGTGAACTTGTTGACCCTCAGCTGTAGTGACACAAGATGAATATTGTGAAAATACTGGTGGAGATCAGTTTTCCATAAGAGATGTAGCCTCTGCAACACACTTTTAGCATCCATTAAAATTAATATTTTAGGAATACCTCGGTAATCCCCATAGTTGATGGCAGTTTGAAGGCAAGAATTTTGGTCATATAACTAGAAGCTTCTGGAATTGATAAGTGGGCATATTCAGAAGTAGAGGACAATAATAGGCATAATCAACTCCAGCGACAGTTTTGGAGTCATGAGTGTAGATCTGAACATAACCAAGCTAGTTTATGTATTCAAAAAAGTGGCAGATAAAGGCATTAAGATGACTATTATGAAGGAAGTAGTCTGGGAGATAATGTATGGAAGGCTTCATAAAGTTTAACCTGCGGCAGGATTTTTATTGTTTGCGGAGCTTGAACATAATCACTGAAAGTAAGTTGCCTTGTGATCTTATGGGTGATTAGAACAGTTAGGTTCTGAAATAATTACCTTTGAAATTTTTCTTTACTGTCCTTGAACATTTATTTTCCTTGCCACATTAAAATCATGTATTTTAATTACTTTGATTTTAGCAACCACATATATCCATGGCATATTTTTGATTACTCACGATTCTCCAATTATTACTTCTTTGAACTTAGCATGTTAACCATTTTAACCCCCACTTTGCGGAGCTGAATGTCTGCCACGTACATGGAAATTGTGTATCTGGGATGCCACTTCAACACATACCTCATTTTGTTCGAAACATCCCCTTTCACTTTCCATCTATCTACATTTTTGCAATATGCTTATTGGTGGAGATCTATTCTAATTTCATGATTCCCAAACTTCCACCAATAACGTAATTCTTGTCTCAAAATGCATCTCACTAGGTGTTCACACTGAGTGAACATGCATCCCTATTAGGACAAATCTAATATTCTAAAGATTCTGTACTTAGATTTGTTTGTATTGTCTGGCGGCCTTGCACTAATGGTTACTTTTTCCCATACACCCCTGCAAGCCTTTCCATGCCTTTTAGATAAATGGTTTTGTAGAATGTTCCTGAAATACATATTTGTATTTATTATTATTATTATTATTATTATTATTATTATTATTATTATTATTATTATTATTATTATTATTATTATTATCATCATCATCATCATTTATTTATTTATTTTTATTATGATTATTAATTATTATTATTAGTAGTATCAGGTGATTTATTTATAACCCAACTGACTGCCTTCTGTTATGCTCTTCTTTTAGCACCATATACAAACTCTATCTTATATGATTATAGATGCTGGTAAATGGTTAACTGCTAGCCACTTATTTTGGCAAATTCTGGGAATGAAAACATTACTGTAATACCTTACGGCCCTCAAAAGTGCTCCGTTCCTAATCTTACTCGAACCATTCAGTTCAACACATTAATCACTATTTGAACCTAAAATGTTACATTATATTATAATATGTGATTACACAGCATTTATTTTGCTATTAAAATTAGCCTCTTTAAAAGTTATGTTCAGAGCATCATTTGCCAGTGCTATGACAGGAAACATTGCTTACCCAGGTATTATCTATAACATATTTTATACTAGAACAAATAACTGAACCTTTGATAATTAAATTGTCAACTTTCTATCATGTTTATCCTACTATGGCAACATCATGTCTATTAATCCATTGTGCAACAAATGCATTAGCAAGATCTCTTATGGTTCGTTACATTCAACATCCAAATCGTTATTCTTAGTAAAATTTGGTTTTATTAGGAAGTTACAGTCCTGAATAGCACTGGTTAGCTTTAAGAGATTTGTTAAACCCTAACAAAACATTATAGAATAGCCTGAAGGTTTCTTACATGGATATATACCTCTAATTTTGAATAGAATATTTATTTTAATTTAAAAGGTGAGTTAAATAATAACACTGAACACCACTTACAACATATTTCTCCGGGACGCGTTTCGAAGGTAACTTTCCTCCATTATCAACCGGACAATCACTGGGTTTCCATGGTGCTTGATGGTGCAGATGGTGATGCTTCTTCTGTTGTTTCTTCTGGTGGCGGTTCGATGAACTTACTGAAAATGTCTCTCTGAGGAATGTCAAAATTAAATACTCGGTTTCTATTTTTTAAAATAAAGATTTGTTCCCATGTGGACAGTTCTTGTTTTCCGGTTATGTGTTTAAGAAGTTTCGGTTCTAGCTTTATATCATGATTTTTTGTCCAAAAGTGAAATGCAACTGCTGATTTTTCTAATTGTTTACTCTTAATGTTTCTAACGTGTTCCTTGGATCTAATTTCTAAATTTCTTTTGGTTTTTCCTATGTATATTTCATTACAATCACTGCATTCAATTTGGTATATGCCAGATTTTTTGTTAGGTGGAATAGCATCTTTGATGTTTGAAAGTAGTAGGTTTTTTATGGAGTAATGGTTTACTGCTGCTAGCTCAATGTTGTATTCCTTGAACACCTTTTTAAATTTATCAAAAGCCCATGGATGATATGTGAATTTTTTGAATATCATTTTTGTTTTTGCTGCTGTGAGAGTTGTAGTTTCTTTTAATAATTTTTTCTTTTCTGCTTGTTTTACCTTTTTATCTACTAATTCTTTGGGAAAGCCGTTTTTTTGTGCTATTTCAATTATTTTGTAATATTCTGTTTTATATTCTTCTGCTGAAAGAGGGATGTTCACCAATCTATGTGTTAAACTATTGAAAATTGCTTGTTTGTGGCTTCTTGGATTGTAACTATTAGCTTTTATGTAGTTGTCTGTCTGCGTTGGTTTTCTGTGAATACCGAAATTTATTCTATCCTTGTTTTTGATTAATTTTAGATCTAAAAATGGTAGTTTATTATCTTTTTCTACTTCCACTGTGAAATTTATACTTTTGTCCTGTATGTTCAGAAGTTTTAATGCGTCACTGATGTGTCTTTTTGGAACTATTGCAAATATATCATCCACATATCGCTGCCAGAGTTTGAACATCCACGGGAAACCTTTTGTGATCCTTATTTCCAATGAACTCATGTAAATATCTGCTAAGAATGGCGAGAGAGGGTTGCCCATTGCTAAACCTGAAGTTTGACGGAAATACTTTGTTTGGAACTGGAAGAAATTTTGTTCTGTGCATAATTTGGTGAGTTCTATGTATTCTGCAATTTCTGACGATGACATTCCAAGTGATTTGAGCCAATTTTTGATCAGTGATGGGAGCTTTTCTATTGGTATACTGGGAAATAGTGCCTCTACGTCAAAGGAGACAAGGGTGTCCTCTTCTGTTAATTTGAAGTCTTTGATATGTTCTATTAGTTCATATGAGAAATATGTTGTAAGTGTTGTTCAGTGTTATTATTTAACTCACCTTTTAAATTAAATTAATTACAACAACACTGTTTTCAAACTTCTATGAAAGAAAGCTAGAATATTTATTTCTCATCTTTCTTCATATATACATACATTCATTAACACATTACCATTAACAATATTTCTAACACTTAACAAACTTTCTTGTTCATCTTCCTTTCATAGAAGTTTTGAAAACAGTGTTGTTGTAATTAATTTAATTTAATTAAATTTCTTATTCATACCCAATATACCGTTCCTACCTGTTTGCCTAACATTTCTGTCTCAATATATACAACCCCTGGTACCAATAATTAGTGACAAATCCTATAAACTTTGTGCATGTCAATGAGCCCAAAGCACAATTATTTTTTCTAGCTGTTCTTGGTATTATTTAGGATGGTTTCCATGTTGTCAGAAATGTTTGAATTCTAATAAAAAGCATTGCCATTTTGTTTTATAGGCTATATATAAGTCTGGATTTTTCTTCATAGAAGGAACATTTTATAATGATCATCGTTCTCCTACAAATATGGATTATAGTGAAACAATCAGGAATTGGGGAGCTGCAAGGAATATGAAATTTGATGCAAAAAAGATGGAGGAAACTAAGTTCAGTGACTTGTCAGTCCAGCTAGGTCATCCATATGTATACCAGCATCAAGGAAACTGTGAACATTTGATAATATTTTCAGACCTCAGGTAATAGCTTTGCCTTAAATATTTTATATACTATAGTAAGATTTGTTGACAAAGAGTCTCATTGTTGTCAGAATTGATAACAGAAGCAATTGCAGTAAAATACTGTATTTCATTGCATAATACTCACATCTTAATTTATAGAGACGCAATTATAAACTTAAGCATTTCACTGCATAATCATCACATTAGTGTTCCAGGCGTTCACCATCATTTACATTTGGGCTTTCCTTGAACTTGGATCCCTGCTGTTCTGATTGGACAGCCCTCTGAGATTCCTATCATCATCATCAGCAGCAGCAGTAGCACCAGCAATCATTGTCGTCATCAAGGTTTAAGCCTCTAAAGGCTTCTTCCGGTCTTGTGCGTTAAACATTTGTTGAGTCCATCTTTTCTTTAGTGTGCCAATGTTTCTTTTGCCTGTTAGCAGTTCTGGAATACAGTATTCTTCCATTCTCTCCACGGGTTCTTTCCACTGGTTCTATATTGATGAATCTTTTCTGTTAGTTTAAAGAGCCTAATTTCTTTGTTATGTCGTCATTCCTCCTTTTGTCTAACAAAGTGTAGCCTGCTATATTTCTTAGTAATCTTATTTCTGCGGCCTCTACTTTTTCCTCTTCACTTTTTCTTAATGTCCAACATTCTGAGCCATATAGCATCAGGCTTCTTTACATATTTTTACATTTTGACTTGTAAAAGCAGTTTGAAGAATTTACTTAATCACCACCTTCAGATATGCCCGGCCACTTCTAGTGCCCCATCAATCAGTGAAAAATATTGGAGAGCAAGCGGATTAATGACTTCATTGTCAGAAATCCAGCATTAGCTAACAACTTAATTATTAAATGACCAAAAATGGACCACCACTGATTTATCAATCTGTTTGTATTTAATATTTCTAACATGTTCTTTTATACTGGTGTCCAAATGACGTTTGGGGCTACCATTGTAAACCCTCTCACAATCCAAGCAAATTGATAAATGCCAGATTTTTTATAATTTGAAATTCTGTTTTTAAGAAACATTTGTCAAATCTATTATATCATTTTATTTTGAGGATATAATATTATGCCACGTTCTCTATTAAAGTTGTCCATTAAAGTAGTGTTGATTATGTGTTTATATTCTCTATTAAATTGCTATTAGGGTTCCTGAAGGCTAGGGAGTCTTTATTTTTCCAACCTCTCCATTTCTCTAATTCGTCTATAAAATCTTAACCTCTAACATGCTGACCTGTCATGGCATGTAATACGTCCTCTGATTGGTAATCAGAGGATATGGTCGGTGAATTTATTTTGATAAGTCTCCCGGTCAGGTCGGTGAGACCCGTAAACCAATGACAGGTGTGGTCCTCCAGACATTCTGGGAGGTTGTGAGAGAGCGATGTGACCGCCAAAACATAAAAATATGGTGCTCTCTAAAAAGCGGTTACTATTACTGCTATTGCTCTCTTTATATTGGAGAGCAAGAGGATTAATGACTTCATTGTCAGAAATCCAGCATTAGCTAACAACAACATTTTGACTTCAAGTTTCAAGTTCTTTATTTCTCCAATTGTAAAAAATTTTACAAGGATCGTCAAATTCTATGTACATACAATACAAGTTATTTACATAAATATGAGACTAGTTGCTCTTTCATTGGTACTCTAAGAAATAAATGTCCATGTATTTTGTGTGGATGTTTACTTGGAGAAAACATGACAATGTTTGAGAGGTAGAACTGGAACTTAAAAATTCAATGCCACAACTGGGATTTGAACCACAGACCTTCCGCTTACCGGGCGGCTGCTCTAACCACTGAGCTATTCATACTTTGCCCACACACGGCTTGTGTGTTTAAAAACCCCAACAGTAAGTTTGTTGGCATAAATAAATAATAATGATAATGTTGCTTTCTGCAACACTGAATACTGCAAACTTGTTTTATAACTTTCTTCAGTTTGTCTTTTCTGTTTACTTTTGTCCTTTGAAACTCTTTTCTCCCCTGCTCACATTATGCTTTTCATTTTCTTTAGATTCTTTTATATTTTTAAACTACCCAGTTCATTCTAACCTCATTCTTTCCTTCTCCTTTTTCTTTCTTATTTTTGTAACCATTTGTTAATAATTGTCCCACATTGTGATGATTCGCTTTTTATTACTCTTTTATCATTTCCACCTCCTTTCCCCACTTACTCTTTGCTTTTATAATTCCTACTTAACTTTAGCTTTAAAATTTACGTTCCGCTTTTACCTCTATCCCTGACTATGGTTCACTATACCACTTCCTCATCATGTGGCACAGGGTGGTTATTTCCTCTTTTTTTTTAGTTATCTGTACATTAACACAATCTTGTTATTGATATCCACTTTCCTGTAACATTATCTTTTCATATAGGCACTTAACTTTGCTGGTCATCCTTCCTTTCCACTGTACCTACATATGTATTATCGTGCTTATCAAATGGTTAACCTGTGCTTTATCTTTAATAGGAACTTCTCAAATAATGCATTGATTATTCTCAGAAGCTGACAACGTTTTACATTGCACCAATGAGCACATCATTTCAGCCAGTTAATGCGTAGAAATCACAAATGACAGATAGATTTCAACTCACGTGGAGTAAAACACAGCATTGCAACATCTTTGCTGTTTTCTCTCACTTTCTGCTCTTTCATTGGTACTCTAAGAAATAAATGTCCATGTATTTTGTGTGGATGTTTACTTGGAGAAAACATGACAATGTTTGAGAGGTAGAACTGGAACTTAAAAATTCAATGCCACAACTGGGATTTGAACCACAGACCTTCCGCTTACCGGGCGGCTGCTCCAACCACTGAGCTATTCATACTTTGCCCACACACGGCTTGTGTGTTTAAAAACCCCAACAGTAAGTTTGTTGGCATAAATAAATAATAATGATAATGTTGCTTTCTGCAACACTGAATACTGCAAACTTACCAGCAGCATGATTATAATACCTGTGCCCTCGTCTTCCCATTCAGTTTTTTGGTACACTTGTTTTCTTCTTTGCTTAATTTATTTTCCGTTTTCTTTGAAATTGCCCCTTTGCTATTTGTGTTATTTGTAGTGCTGACCTTTCTTTCATGATCACTCACTATTACATCATTGGTTGCATTTTTCTCCTCTTCCTTCCCACCACCTTGTTCAAGTCTTGATGTATTGCCATGTGCTGCCTTCCCTCCTTTCAACAAATATAGTGTCCTTCTCCCTCTTTTATGTCATTTTGTCGTGTATTGCCTTCTCTTCAGTACCTCTAGCCACTACCAGTGAAGTAAGGTCATCCGACTGCCATCCACTGTTTCCTCAGTGTCTGATTCTGGACTTAATTTTACCTGGCTCCTGATTCGATGCTCCTTGAGTTTCCACTGTAATGTCTATTAGCTCATTCTCCTCTGTAATTGTCTGTCTATCCATAGTTTCAAACCTGAATGTAGGTTTGTTTCCCCTGACTGTTTGCTCATCTTCTCATCTCAGAATATTTCCTCCATAGCTGCTGCCTCTACCGATGCGATAAGTCATTATTAACCTTCCATTAGGTGTGCATCTTAGCAGAACACCATTGGTCACACACGGCCTAGTAGACCAGCAATATACTTTTGTGGTTACATGCTTGTATTTATTTTTCTAAATTTCATTTTTCCTTCATTCCCATGTTTAGCATCATTTATCTTAAATATGCATGGTTTTTATTAGCATTATATTACTATATAGATCAAAGCTACATAAAATATAGTATGAATACAATATACAATATAACTTATACTACACTACATAGAAAAGTAATAAATTATGACCTTCAGGTATAGAACTTGTAATTTGAAATGTGCTGTCAGTAGTAGTGGTAGTGATGATGATGATGATGATGATGATAATAATAATAATAGTAATAATAATAATAATAATAATAATGATAACAATAATAACTTTGATAAGTTTATCAAATACATGTTATTATCACATAGGTTGCTTTCATTCTCTTCTTTGCGATCAGTTTCTGAACCTAAAGTTCTCATTTTCACTTTATCTTCAGAATTGGAATTGTCTATTCAGACAAATTGTCATCCAGTGTAAGGCAACATCATTGCAAAGTAGATTATGCATTTCTTTGAAATCCTTAGAATTTTGTAGCTCATATGGCAAAACAATATGTTCAACTAAAGAAGAAAAAGAAATGAAACCAATAAGTAACATGAGTAGGTACACAAGAGTCTAGTTGACCTGTGTGACATTAACTGCCGATTGATCTCTTTCAGTACATTGTACATTATCGTGTACACAGGAAGCAAATCTAACAAATGACCACCTTAAATACTTCAATTTTACTGGTTTTCTACTACACCTACTACCCAAAAATAGACAGATAAGTAGTGGAATATTAGTTGGAGTCAAAAAGGATATTAAATCCTCCTTTGAAATTGTTAAAGAAATGGATAACACAGACAAAAGTGAATTAATAAAGGTAAATTTTTGGGATAACAAAACACATCTACATTTATACAGTATTTACAATCCTCCCAGGAATGAACCAGATATCTCTCTTATTGACCACTTAAATAAAACAATTGTAATTGGGGATTTTAATGCTCATTCCAAAAGATGGGGTTATGAAAAAGTGGATTCTACAGGGAAGATAGTGGAAGAATTTTTGAATACTACAACTTTTGAAAAATTCAATACCATAGCTGGGATTTGAACCACGGATCTTCCATTTCATGTGCAGTTGCTTCAACCACTGAGCTAACCTGGCAACATGCCAGCATGACATTAAACTCCCCGGTCAATTCGTGAAACAAATCTTTAATTAAACCAACTTATGTATACTTTTATGTTTATGACTCGCTTGTTCAAGATTTTCAAGAAAAAATTTCAAATGGGATTGCAGCAAGTGAATTTTTTGAGCATATTGCAGCCTAAATTTCTGTAGTCTCAAAGTAATTTGTTGATTAATTGTTTGTAATTGTGCTCTTTAATATTACTGAGAACTGTTCACAATTATTCTGTGATGATATTTATGCTTCAAGTTCCACATGATTCAATCAGTTTTCAAACAGCAGATTTTTGTTAGTTCTCTGATCTGAGACCCAAATTAAAAAATGTCATACTGCAACTTAGACTACTGGTCATGGAAATTGGTATTGGAGACTGCTCCAGAGTTTTCTGCCTTAGCAGAATTCTTCGTTAGGTTTGATCTATCAACCAATGGTTCAGCTGAGACATTCTTTCCTCCAGGTGCAAAATCTTCCTGGGAGGCCATTTTTTAGTGTAATAATGTTTGGATTCAACACGGCTATACCATTCACACAAAAAGCAGCAATCTTTTGAATAGCCAGTTTGCAAATGTATAGTATTTCACTTATTTTAAAATTTACTCAGGGGTCTCCGTCTAGGGGATATGTGAATGGCGACCACAAGGTACCCAAGCTGAGCAGAACATTACTTCCACTTACTGGTGTTTTGCTCCTCACTGTAGCTTTTCTATCTGACCTTACCTTGGTCATCTCTTGTTCTCTTCCGACCCCGATGCTATTAGGTTTCCTGAGGGCTAGGGAGTCTTTATTTTTCCAGCCTCTCCATTTCTCTATAAAACCTTAACCCCTAACATGCTGACCTGTTATGGCATGTAATACATCCTCTGATTGGTAATCAGAGGATATGGTTGGTGAATTTACTTTAATAATTCTCCCGGTCAGGTCGGTGAGACCCGTAAACCAACGACAGGTGTGGTCCTACAGACATTCTGGGGTTTGTGAGAGCGCGATGTAACCGCCAAAACATAAAAATATGGTGCTCTCTAAAAAGCGGTTACTATTACTGCTAAGTCTCTTCAATATTTATATTTTTATATTTTGTGAAAAATATTGGAGAGCAAGAGGATTAATGACTTCATTGGTTTCTTCAAATTCTAAAATTGGGGTAATGAATCAGTCAACTGGTCAGCAAAAGAAGGTACAAAAATCCCCATTCGCAATCCATCAGTTTCTACACCAAGCAGTGACATTATCACATATGTTAAAAAAAGGATACTTCAAGAGTGGAGGACAAGATGGTTTGAGACCTCACAAATCAAACTGCTAAATATAACGTCAAGTTCTGTAATGCTACTGCCTGTAAAAAATCTATCAAGACAGGATCAAGTTTTAATATCCCAATTAAGATTAGGGGATTTCAAAATTACCCACAGCGACCTTCTGAAACAGAAGCAACCGCCAGTCTCCCAACAGTGTAAAGTACAACTGACCCTCAATCATATCAGCACCAAATACCAGCTCTTCAACCAATGGTGACAGCACTACAAAATACCCTGTGAACTTCAATCAATGCTTAACATGTCAACTGATCTTCAAAAGTATCAAAAAATATATGTTTTGTTCTAATTCCAATGTTAAATATACAGATAATTGTAATCGTGATATGACTTTAAATTAAAGTGCCCATAAAAGGGCCATAATAATAAAAAAGCATTCTAATGCCAAACAAGCATTAAAGTACAGGAACAGAGATTATTAGAAACATGATTATTTTCTCAGTTAATCCTTTCACTGCGTTGGCCATCACATATACAGCGGGGGATTTAAATCTCTGTGCATTGGTTGGAACAGTAACAGCAGAAGCTACTCGCTAGAATCAAGCTTTGTTAGACACTGTATGCACTTAACTCTTGAAAGAACATGTTCTGCCATCTGTTAGGATTATGAAGAAACAGTTTCAGTGAGCTCTCTGCATTTTAGCGGCATCTGCAGCTTAAAATACAAAGGTTTGGGTATGCCTTTTAGTCCACAGAGACCGGCAGACTAGCATGGGGTCATGTGATTGTGGGGATTCATGGGTGTACAAAACATGCCTGGGCCTAGCAAGCAGGTGTGTGTTTTATGCGACGATGAATTACTGGCCAAATTTGATACTTTGCCATCTGATTGTCAGATATTGATTACAGTAATTAGGAAAGTGAAAGTGAATGTGTTGATAGTGATGCTGAGGAAATAAGTGACAGTGAGAAAAGTGACAAAAATTATACACCATCACAAGACGTGTAGTAGTGCTTAAAGTTATTAGTAAATGACAAATGTTACCTATCTCTAAATTAATGGCCCCTGTGGACAAGCCTAACTTCTGTACGATGCATGTGGCCTAAATTAAGCTTTTGAAATTAACATTTTTTTTGAGAAAGTGGATTATCTGCATCAGTCTACAGCCTCAGGTGAGTGTTTCATGATATTTATATTCGTTTTGCATGTTATATGAATAGACAGCATTTTAAGTTTTAAGAATGTCTCAGCAAGGAGGAGTCATCAAGTAGAAAATATCTGAGCATGAAAGGGTTAAAAGAAAAAGGAATTCAGCCATTTTCATACAAAAAGGCTGGAACATAAGTGCAAAATACAAGAAAAAGCAAGATAAAAACATTCCCAAATATTATGAATATCATGTGTGTAACTTAGTTTTCTGAAATGGTCACCAATGTGGTATTTTGCCTTCAATCTGGACTGTAATCATTAGTGTCCAGCCAGTGGTGCTATTTTGTTATAAGAATAGACATATAAAAATCATAAAAAGAATTAAATAAAACAAAGATATTATTCTGTATGCAGCAATGGTCTCTGCTCTTGCAATTGCTGGGCTGAAAAATAAAATAATGATCTCAAGGCATCAGATTGTTAAACTTACCGCAAATTGTGCAAAATCATTTGTTTAATTTTGGTCAAAGAGGTATATAATGAAAGCAAATATAAAATATATGAGATTTGAAGCTTTCACGGCGAACGTTAGTGATCAATTCTTCACGGGTGATCAGCCTTGTTAAGTATGTGAAGGTCGAGCTTTCGGCCATTGTATACTCCATGGCCAAAAGCTCGACCTTCACATACTTAACACTGCTGATCACCCGTGAAGAATTGATCAATAAAATATATACTTTTAATAAACTTCATTGTTGAATGTTTCCTTAAATAATTGTTTTATTTTTTTTTTCAGGCTTTTGAATAAACATGATATGCTAGCAGAATCTTCTTATCCACTTTTGGATATTATGAAGAAAGTTAAGACTCGCATGTGCATCGTATGTGGCATATTTTCAGCAAAGTAAGTAATCATTCAACTTAATATATACAAAATGATATAGATAGTGAAACTTTTCCAATGTTTTAGAAGTAAATGAGTTGACCTATAGACACTTATAGTTTTACTTATACTTATTTTTGTCCGGATGCATTTCGAAGACCAGCATCTTAATTCTCAATGAATTCTCGACTGGCAGTTGATGAGGAAACATCTGTTGTAGTAGTGACTGTGCTGCTGTCTCGGTTGTTGGATATAAATTTCATTATGCCGTCTGTTTGTGGTATATCAAAATTCATGGCTATGTGAACATTCTTCATAATATGTATTTTCTCCCAAATTATCAGTTCTGCTGTTGTTTTTGCATGTTTTAGTAATTTAATATCCTTTTCTATGTTGTATTGAATTACCACAAGTGATGGGCTGCAACTGATTTTTCAATCTGTTTGAATGTTATGTTTCCAGTGTGCCCCTTCAGTCGTGTTTTAAGTTTTCTTTTAGTTTGGCCGATGTATATTTTTGGGAATCCTTGTATTTTATCTGATAAGCACCAGATTTTGAGTTTGTTGGCATTGTGCCCTTTAATGGGTGGTTTAGTAGGTTTCTCAGGTTGAATCTGTTGTAAGGGGCTAGCTCAGTGTTATGATGCTGGAATAGTTTCTGTAATTCATTGTGCAACTTTGGGTGAAAGGTGAATGTGCTGTATGTAGGTTGTGGTTTGGATCTATTGTTCAGCATTGTGATATCGTTAATCTGTTTTTGTCTTTCATATTTTTTTTAAAAGTCTTTCAACTAAATTTGTTTTGAAACCCTTTATTTTCAGCTACTGTCTTGATGTGTTGATGTTCCTTTTTAAATTCATCAGTCAGTGGTGTGTTTATTAATATGTGTATTAAGATGTGGAATATTACATGTAGATGTGGCTTTGGGTTAAGATTATTTTCTTTGATGTAGCTGTCCATATGGGAGGGTTTTCTGTTAATGCCAAATTCTATTTTGTTGTGCCTCATTACTTTCAGTTCTAGGAATGGTAGCCAGCTTTCCTTTTCAATTTCAAGGATGAATTTTATGGCTGGATTCTGTAAATTAAGTAGTTTTAGGGTATCTTCTGCCAACTTCTTTGGAATGATGGCGAACACATCATCCACATATCGCACCCAAATCTTGAATATGTGTGGGAAGGCTTTTGTTACTCGTATTTCCAAATCGCTCACGAACAAGTTGGCCAATAGTGGTGATAAAGGGTTTTCCATTGTGAATCCTGAGGTCTGTGTGTAAATGTTATCATAGACTGTGAAGAACGTTTGATCCATGCATAAGCTTATCAGTTGTTTAAGTTCTTCTGTTGTCTGTTTGGGTATTGTGATTGATTCTAACCAGTTCTTGAGGAGTCTTGGTATTTCTTTAAATTTCAGCATCCCAATTAAAATATATTGGTACTTGTCTCATTTGTATAATTATTGTACAATTATTTTTTTCACTGATTTTCAACTTGTCAGAACTACTATGAGGTGTAGATGAACTCACATTATTTATAGGGATTAGTGTACTTTCTTCCACACAACATTCTTTCTTGTATCCTGCTTGCCAGTAAATTTAGGTATTCTGAACACCCCGTTTCATTTTGTTATCTTTAAATATATTCTGTTTTATAATATAAACACTAACACACTGAGACAGAATATTGTAAGACCCCAAAAGAAAATCATTTATGTAAATATTTATTGAAAATGTAATTTATTTTTAGTGTTAATACGAATTAGTTGAGTAACAAAAACATGTTGCTATTGTTCATTGTTACAAAAAAATTAAGTTGGTTTAAAAACGTCATAAATGTTAAGTTCCACATTTAAATTTATGTATACATTTTTTAACACCATTTGTATATATAGAGGCATGGCAAAGTTAGTATGTTTAGAATTTGAAATGAGGTTTTATGGATTTCAGTTTGTTCTCAATTTTGAAGTAAGCTAATTGCTTGTTTTTGTAGCTGAAACATCTTTAAAAAAATTTTTTTCCCTGAAGCTCCCTCAAAGTATCAGTCCATAGCTCACGTGAGAATGTATACACTTGCATAATACTCTGCTCAAGACTAGGATGTGTTTACGTACTGTCTCAAATAATGAGTACACTGGTACACAATGAGAAACTAGGTGTTATAACTGTACTAATGTATCAGACACACCCAGCAACAGTGACCAGTACTATACATGTTATACTTGACCTGCCATAAATAGGTTTCACAATCAGATTTAATGCTGCTATATAAGACGCCTAGTATCAAAAGCTACCAAATCCATTTTTTGACCAAATTAAATTAAGCACTGCTTCTGACAGATTTTACCTCAAGGAATTCAATGCAGCCACCCAACACATCTTATTAAAATACATAGTCAAAAATCTGATGTGTTGCACTCACATGACTTTCTCAACTCTTGTACTAGCCACTCCTGCAACTCTTATTTCTATACCTTCTTCGTGTTAGTTGAGATGAACATTTACAGAAATTATCTTATTGCTTCATTCCTTATAGGGGAATATGGGAATACAGTAGGCCTTGAGTTACAGTCAAATCTTTTAAAGCTTTAAGATTTCATTCTCTTAGCACGGCTAAGATATAAAAAAAATGAATAATGATGTTCTATTTGACAAAAGTTTGTTTCTAAAACTCGTACAAATAACGAGGAATATCTCCTAAATGGTGCACTCTACAAAAAAAATTTATTTGGACATAAATTGTGTTTAAATAGACACACCTGAAGCTATTAATAGTGAAGTAAATTGATCCACAAATAACACAAAATAATTAGAGACTCACACTTCACTATAATAAACTGATAACACTCAATATTTTACACAACGATCATTTCGACATCCAATACATATCATCATCAGGTGACCTCACCTCACCTTTGTGTTATTTGCGGATAAATTGTGTGTTTTAGCGAGATCTACATTTTTTGTGGATAGTACCACAAGGTACCCAAGCTGAGCAGAACATTACTTCCACTTACTGGTGTATAGGGGATATGTGGATAGTACCACAAGGTACCCAAGCTGAGCAGAACATTACTTCCACTTACTGGTGTCTAGGGGATATGTGGATAGCGACCACAAGGTACCCAAGCTGAGCAGAACATTACTTCCACTTACTGGTGTCTAGGGGATATGTGGATAGCGACCACAAGGTACCCAAGCTGAGCAGAACATTACTTCCACTTACTCGTGTTTTGCTCCTCACTGTAGCTTTTCTATCTGACCTTACCTTGGGCATCTCTTGTTCTCTTCTGACCCCGATGCTATTAGGGTTCCTGGGGGCTAGGGAGTCTTTATTTTTCCAACCTCTCCATTTCTCTAATTTCTCTATAAAATCTTAACCCCTAACATGCTGACCTGTCATGGCATGTAATACGTTCTCTGATTGGTAATCAGAGGATATGGTCGGTGAATTTATTTTGATAATTCTCCCGGTCAGGTCGGTGAGACCCATAAACCAACGACAGGTGTGGTCTTCCAGACATTCTGGAGGTTGTGAGAGAGCGATGTGACCACCAAAACATAAAAATATGGTGCTCTCTGAAAAGCGGTTACTATTACTGCTATTGCTCTCTTCAATATCATCAGTGAAAAATATTGGAGAGCAGGAGGATTAATGACTTCATTGTCAGCAATCCAGCATTAGCTAACAACAACATCTAAGTTTAATATGTATAAATAAAAGAATTATATATATTTAATATTAAAAGCAAACGGAGAATAGCTAAAGATCGCTTCCCTAACAATACGGGAACTATTTGATGAACGCATATGCGGATGTATACAATAAAGATAGCATCACATAAAGTGACGCTGGAATTGTTAATAGCGTCTGTGTGTTTGAGATGAGAAGACGTGTTTCTATAACGCGTGTGGATGTGAATAGAAAAGACTTTAGAAAGGTGGAAAGACTATTAATGAAATATAAATTGGTGCGACGAAAGATAATTCAATTGTAACGATGAAAAAAGTGTTAATAAAGTAATATATTATAGTGAAGTTACATCAAGTGTTTATTCATTCCATCTAGTACCACACCCTGAGAGAAATAATAGTCACATTGCTCAATCCGACGCTATATTAATTATAAAAACAGCACCAACACTAATAAAAATGAATCCATACAATTTTATTCACAATAAATTTACAAAAACAACTCAGGAAACTAAAACCAACAATTGTAAACATAAGGCAGTGTCCATATTGAAATCCTTATCAACTTCAAGTGTACCAGCATATAGAGCTGTTTCAGTTTTCTGGTGTTATTGGATCAAATTTTTTGTTGTTGTAAAGTGATGCATTTTAAAACACTTTGAATTAAGGTATAACAGTAAATTATACATCAAAATTTGCAGAAACCTTAAATAATAATGACAGTAAAAACAAAAATGCAAAATTTTGACCAAAAACATCCGTTAATCTCCACTTAATATACAATGATGGTGGACTACATACTTGAACTAAAGCAGGACTATATTTTGCATGACTCTCTCTCCTCTCTAGCTCTCAGTACAGTCCTAAGGAGGGAATTATTGCCATCTAGCTTGTGAATTAGTGTAATTATTATTTCCCAATTGGTGAAATAGTTGGAAATTTGCAGTGCAAACTGGCAGTTGATTTGTTGCATGTGGAATTTTTTTTAATAAGTTGCTTCTGTAACAACAGTTTTGAGATCATTTCATCACAAAAGATTTGGTATTTTTCTTGTAAACAAGAAATATTAAAATCTAAAAACACTTGCAACAGTTTTTGTAACTCCAATAACCACAGGCTTGAAAGCTGTACTCTCAGAACTGCATCCCAGGTTTGAGTCCATGTAACTGTGTACTGCGCAGTAAATCGTACATTGAGTTCTTTAACTTGAGCATTGAGATCTTTTATATCTACAAGGAATGGTTATGGATAGTGCCAGTTTTGAATAAATTAGTGCATAATAAATTTACTGTGGTTTTATTTAAATTTGAAATATGTTTCAATATTAACCATAAAAAAGAAACACACTTATATTCAATTTTGAATATTTCATAAAGCTATTATGTCTACATATGTTCAGAATATTCCGAATGTTAGTAACATCCAAAATGTAAGTGCTGATTTTATGGAAGATATACTATTAATAATGGTTTTTCTAAAAAATGTTCATGTGCATAACAAAGCTTCTTATAACTAGGGTTCAAATTTACAGGAGGGATGGGGGTGGGGGGATTTCCCCCTCTCATTAAATAGTTTCCCAGGCTCTACAAGGAAGAATTCCTTCCCCGCCAGGAAAGTATGTTTTTCTTTTTACTGTATTTACTGTTGCTGTTCTTTGAAAGTACAAAAAGACTCTGAACACCTTCGGTGCAGACTATACATGGTACGAGTGCGAGCTGCAAGTAAGCAAAAGTATCATATCACAAGTAAGCTAAACAATAAACAATTCTCAGGCCCATTAGTGGGGTTGGCATTCAGCGTCATAATTCCAGCAATTCTACACCAGCAAAGACGATTGCATCTTGCAGTACTCAGTTCAGCTTCTTGCAACTCACTGTCTGACCAGTGCAGATGGAGGATTGTGTTACCCTGATGATGCTAAGCGCAGTACTTGGCAAAATGTTGGTATCTACCATGCCTTCCAGACCATGGCCTACAAGCCCGGATTTCGGATAGTCAAGACACCGGCTGTGAAAGCCTAAATACATACATCACTGTTCTATTGTTCGTCAGCATGGATAAATTTGTGACAAGAAAACGAAAAGTTACAAAAAGTAAAGACAGTGATGTATTCCAGACTTCAAGTTCAAGTACGAGTAATATTAATATTATAGCTTCCACCATCATAAGCCATACATCATAATACCAGACTGAATACCAGACTTTTTGGCATAAACCCAACAATGCTCTGTGTTGAAGACCTGCATGATAACAAGTGGTATCTTGATTCCTGTTGGTGACTGGCCATTAGTTTTGTTCAATACTGATACTCTCATCTTGAGTGATATCTTGTTAAGACCAGCTTAATGAAGGGGTATAAAGAAGTGTGTCATGAAGAGAACATACGCTGTGAAAATTGATCATTTTAGCTTATGTCTGAAGTTACGTGAGCATTTCCCAATATCTCAGACATTAGACAGCTTGGACTCATCAAATGTTTTCTAGCATTGGGCATATGGATGTGACTGGTTATGTTTGTTTTAGGCACCCCCTCATTGTGGTAACATTCCTAATGCATGACCATCTGCTTGAAATCTTTTGACATCAGCATACATCTGAAAGGTTGTCCAGAGCTTGTTCCAAAGTTCTGTGCATCCAGTGCAAATACGTGAATGCAATGAATGTGATTTAACACAAACACATTTTGCTTATTCATTTGAGACTTGAAGGCCTGCAACAGGCAAATGGACATGATTGCTCTGTGCTCTTAATTGCTTTCTGCTTCAATAGACAGACCACCAAATAAACAAAGAGAAAGCAATACTAAAATCTCCATATATGCATCACCAACTTTCCTCATTATAAACCATATTTCAAAGAGTATCGTTATCTTAACTTACTTCCATAGTAAGTATTAATGTCTGTTTAACATTAATATGTTTAACCTCACTTATCCAAAAAAACTGCCAATCATTGAATTAATACCATTACTGTTATTAGCAGTAGTCAAACTTAAGTTAGACTGATTTAGGATGGAATGTCTGCATCAGCTATGTTGGTACTAAAGAAATCACTACGTTTATTTTCAAAGAAATAGTCTGCATTGTCAAAGTAATATTTTATTTTTTTTAATTTTTCAGTTGGGTGACAAGAAACAACGAAAGGGTATTCACTCATACAGCATATTTCTGTGATACATGCTTCAAATCTTTCAACTACAAAAATGGAAAGAAAGTTGGAGATTTCCTGGCATATCCTATTTACCAGGAATAAAGGTGAATTATATTAAATTTCTTTCCTGGTCTATAATAGCTATAGGGTAGAAAAATGTGTTTCAATCAGTTTACTTTTACTTAAGCATCAGGAATACTGATTTTAATAACCACAGATGTTCAGCATAACGTTATGTAAGATGAGATAAATTTATTTCTTTAACATATATGAGGTGCTTAGAATAGCAAGGGCGTATGCGCCAAAATACAAATTTTTTTGTTTTTCTTGCAGCATATACTATGTAGAAGATTTATTCATCCACTGATCATTTTACATGACATGGGATATATCATATATAGCACACTATAATTAATACATAATTATTATACAAAATACAATAGTACAACCTTGTATCATTTATGTAGTTTACAATGCCATTGGTTATTACAAGATATATCATTAAATATTTACATCTAAATACAACATTCATTATAGTTCAGCAATATTATACGAACATTTATCTATTAGAAATGATTTTAGAGTAGCTTTAAATTTTGAGTCTATCCTATTTTTAACTGCTAATGGTAATTTATTATATAATATAGCTCCTATTTTATATGGGTCCTTATTGGTTTGACTTTTATTCGTGCTCACCCTATGGTAATCATTTGCACTTCTTGTGTCATATTTATGGCAGTCTTTATTGAAAAAGTTAAACTTCTTTTTTTCTTTAACAAGCATAATAGTTCTGAACACACAAAGTGAGATCACAGGATATTTTGAGTTTTGAATGTTTCCCGACAGGATTGTCGAAAATGAAGATGGTATATAGTTCGTATGCATTTTTTTTTGTATCTATGAAGCCTACTCTTTAATGCCTGTTAAGTGTGAATGGTATATATGCCCTGGATATGAACAAATTCTCCATTTGAATACAGCATGGTGTTAGACCTTCCATGCTTCAGCCGGATCTCAAGAATAGCAAAGGCACATAAACCAACCTGCCGGCTGCTACGCTGTGGCATTCGCTCTTGAAGAGAATCTAGCAATAAATCACTTAAGAGAGGGTACTGTTTATTTTCAGGCTTTTACCCCTAATAAATGGTTATTCCTTAACCTTTCAAACATTTTTGCAGTTTTGTAAATAGTTTTTGCCTAGATGTACGGGGTATTTCTTTAGTTCAGTCTGTTGCTTTTAAAGAAACCTGTGTTTAGTGGTAATTATTATTTATTTATGCCAACAAACTTACTGTTGGTGTTTTTAAACACACAAGCCGCGTGTGGGCAAAGTTTAAGAGGTAGAACTGGAACTTAAAAATTCAATGCCACAACTGGGATTTGAACCACAGACCTTCCGCTTGCCGGGCGGACGCTCTAACCAATGCGCTATTGTGACAAACTGCCAGAATGGCACTAAATTCTCAAGCCAGTTCGTATTTCTCCTGGTAAACCACAAAGGCAGTCTCACATCAGAAACAATTACCCCAATGGTGACTTACTATTGTAAGTACTTTATATCCCAGGATTAAATAACCTTCAGAATGGTAATTATTATTTATTTATGCCAACAAACTTACTGTTGGTGTTTTTAAACACACAAGCCGTGTGTGGCTTGCAGCTCTCGGTTTAACTTCTGTTTAGCATTATGTTTCAAGAGTAGTTGTGTTGTTTACTAACAATACCACTGAACAAACCTTTAGTGCATTTAGGGTAGTGATTTACTTTTATTAAGCACTATGAGTGATACAGACTCACCAAGTCGTCCCAGAAAACGCTGCATGCAGAAAAACCAACGGAAAATGCTTATGGCTAAGAAGAAGGGAAATACAGGTGAAGAACACGTAAGTTTAAAAACCAAACATGTAGTAAAGGCACATACCAGAGGTAGAAGAAGAGACAGTGGCGGATGACGATATTTCACATCACTAACATACTCTGGTTCCTCACGGTACAGCACAGCGGTTAAACATCTTCAGTGATCTAACCATACTTTTTGTTAACTTACTTCTTTATATTCACTTTAGAAGTATTGTTTGTTAGCATTAGAACAAATATTTACCAATATTAGTTAAAGTATTGCTTGCAAAATGCTAATTTTAGACGTAAACGTTTTGGTTATAACGCACATGAAAGCATACGTTATCTAAATTATATTGTTGATGAAATTAACCTTCTGAAATCTTAAATATCTGCCAAATAACATTTTACATTCCTAATCAACAGTATTAATGCATTAGATTCACATCTGAGCAATTTTTCATCTCTCTATACATGATTTTAATATGTACTGCATAGTAAAACTTTAATCACATTTTTCTCAAAACTAGCTTTTGGCACATACGCCCTTGCTATTCTAAGGGCCTCATATGTTTACATGCATATTAATCTTCCATTGCATAACCTTGTTACACATTAGTCTAATTATTAAATAAGGCAACTCTTGTTAACTGAATGTGTTGAAACCGTAATTTCAAGTTGCTGACTGTTCAATTGGTGAACTTTAATATTGCAGTTATCTTGTTATTAGGGTCATTCTGGGAATGCTTACAATTTGTTCTGGTAGAATTTTCTTAATTTTTCTTGATTCATTTTTTATCAATTTTCTTTTGTACTTTTCCTAAATAACTACCAATTTCCATAATATGTTTATCTTTACTTACTTAGTTGATCCTCTTGTACCTTTAATTACCTTCCTTATAAATTTTAATTTTAATAATTCTCTTTTCCATTATATTGGTGCATTAGCTCCTTTCTCCAACCTTAATTTCCCTCCAATTAAATTTCATCGCATTCAAGAATTGCGTGCCAAAAATTATCTTTCATTCAGCTTGGATCTCAATAATCTTTCATTCAGCAGACCAGACATTTATGTAGTAGTGGTGGCAGCAGCAGTACTAGTAGTAAATGATGGGGATTTGAAGAGACCTCAAAGGTTCTCGCACCATAACCTCTAGATCTTTTGTGTAATCCCTATTTTCTATCTTTTAGGAATTAGAGTTCCTGGAGCTTGTTATAGGTTGCGCGTTCGTTCTTGACGAATGACCTTGAGAAGAAATCCAATGAGTGAGCCTACCCTTAATAAACAGGTCAGCAAATGTTTATGCTACGATAACAGACACCTGTGTTTTCCTCTGTCGCGTTTGTGTATACAGTCGACTGCAGAAGTTTTGTGCGGTACGGGTGTATATATGCATGCAACGAAAATAGCAATTCAGACGAGGGAGAGATGTCGGGAATAGAATAAATGCAAGAAAGTTAAGTGGAAACAGTTATAGAGGTATAGTGTATAATACGTGTGGCTGATATTACTGCAAGTGTCATAAATTGATTTGTAGTGTTGTACTACTTCAGCTCAGAAGCATGTGCGTCATCTCACTGCAGACTGTACCTCCTCTCTCTCGTTCCCGCAAAAGCTGAGTAGAGACTCGCATTCAACCTTTCATATAAAATTTTCATTCGTCAAGTAACGCGCGACCTATAGCTCCAGTATTGCATTTCCTAAGGTAGGATCTTTTATCCAGTGTTGGGACCCCAAAGAGTAGATATCTTCTCCTCCCTAGAGCCCATAATCTACTAGTAAATGACTGGCAGTTTCTTTGCGCAACCCACAAAGTCTGCAGCTAGCACAGACTGTAGGCACTTTTTGAAGTATCCATGCCCCAGTTGATAACCAACTGCGCTCTTGATTCTAAAAATTCTGAGTGCAACAGCACTTTTTGGGGCCAAGACCTGCTGCCCAGCCACTATGTCCCCCTCTCAGTCCACTACAGGCATCATTGGGGACCAGGGTAAGTAAAATTTTTGTACCAGCCACTCAAAATTATAGATTTGGATTCAAAATTATCGTACATTATAAACCAAATGCTACAACAATAAAAATATCAGCACAACACTTATGAAAATGTAATAGTATTGATGTTTGTGGTATCCACTTACAAGATTGATGACCTCAACCAGTATTACAACTTTAGCACTTACGTTTCTTGCACTATTTATCTGAAAGTTGGTCAACTTCCTCTACTGTTGCAACATTACAGAAATTTGCTGTTGAGATAAACTTTAACATTTTCTCTGTTACTTGCAGATTTTCGGATTCACCATATTCTTTCATAAGCTGAGACGACCAAATAACTCCATTTACCATATCTAGCACCAATCTGTTTCTAATTTTGGTTTTTATTAAACCCAGTTTAGAAAAAACTCTTACACAAAAAGTGTTTCTGTGGGGCACAGAAATCACTGATAATGTAAACTTTGCCAGTTGTTTGAAATCAGTATTTCCACCAAGGTGACACATGTGTTTAACAGTACTCCAGAAACTGTCAGGTTCAGGCATGTTTTTTATTTCACATGGAATATTACTTATTCTGAGTTTTCTCCGTTGATCATCAATTTTCTGAGCAGTGCCTTCTTCATTGGGATTACCAGATCTGGGCACACTGGCAATAAGAGAATAAAAAGAGTTTCCTGAATTTCAATATTTCTTAATTCACTTTCTTTCCAAAAGCCTCTTTCTTTTAATTCTCTGTCTATCTCACTCTCTCACTCTCACTCTCTCTCTCTCTCTCTCTCTCTCTCTCTCTCTCTCTCTCTTGCCAAGTTCCCTCAGCAATTTTTTCCAAAACAGTTTTAATTAATTGTGTTAACCCAAGTGCTACACTGGGTAGCATTGTCATAAGAAATCTTATATTTTAGAAGTATATAAGTATATGAATCGAGCTATAGATACTTTTCTTTTCTTGCCGCTTCACTTAGAAGCCATAATTATCTTCATGTTTATGTGATTACAATCCCCTTATGTAGGGCTTACAAGCCAATGCCTAGGGTCAGATGCCTGTTGGGGAATAGAGGAACCTATGGACCAGACAGAGTGAAGACCTAGAAGCGGATGGTCAGTCAAGCTCCGGGTATGAGAGTGAGGAAGAGGATGATATGAAATGCAGGCAAAATGGATGATGTGAAAGGTGATAATAGAGCAATTGGTGGAATGAGTGGCAGGCAAAATTGGAGAAAACCTGCCCAGATGCTGCTACATCCATCATGAATACCACATACGGGTCCCTGGGGTCGTCGGTCTGGGTGGCTCAGTTGGTTAGATGCTGGCCTACTGATCCCAAGGTCGCGGGTTCAAACCCGGCCCAGGCCGATGGTTTTTAAGTGTGCTTAAAAACAACAGCTCCATGTCAGTAGATTAACTGGCATTTAAAAGAACTCCTGCGGGCCGAAATTCCGGCACACCGCCGATGCTGATGTGATCCTGGCAATTGACTGTCGTTAAACAACAAAATAATTTTTTTTTTTTCCTGGGGTCGAACCCAGGCCACCTAGGTGGTAGGCAAATGGTCTAACTGCCCAGCCACAACACCGCCTAGCAATAATAAGAGGATGACTGAAGAACTTTTGCAAATATATATGTTGAAATCGGAAAAACGTTTTGCTCTTTCAAGTTTATCCTATTCCAAATAGAATTATTTATTTCATAAATAATATTGTAGCTTACAAATATCACTGCAAGTTGAATACAATGTGATAGAGCAAATATCACTGCAGGCCATATGCAATGGGATCGAGGGCAATAAGTGGCCCCCAGACCGTGTGTTGTACGCACCTGATCTAGATTAAAATTGTGATTTTGAGTTATATTTTTATCATAGAAGTTCTCAAATTATATAAAATAGGATGAATATTAATTTATTTTTGGATTCTTGCAGGGATGAATGAACAAGTGTTACAGAAGTAAAGAAGTGATATTACAAAAGTGTTCCTAACAGTGTCACAGAAGCTAATTTACAGACAATGTGTTGGACTTAGTAAAGGAACAAGAAAGGTATCTAAGTATTATAAATGTACTTTCTGAAGCATTTAATCGGAGGATGATTATTATTAGAAAATACATAAGTAATAACAAAACAATAAATAAAAGATTACATACACACATGCACGCACACTTTATTATAAAACATTCTAAAAGCCTACAGGGCTGAACATTTACAATACATATAGTTTAATTAAAAATAAAAATACATAACTAACATAATTCCTACATAACAACAGACTGTATGCTGTAATCCTAATTCTTTTAAAAATTGGATGGAAGTGTGTAAAAATGGATTAATCCTCAAAATAAAATGTATTGAATTAAATATACCATCTGTTGTAAGTGATTATATTTACTATCTGGCAGTTAAGCTAGCTAAAATGTAAATTGTATAATGTGACGCTGTGCTCTTAAACTCTTGTATTTTGGAATTGTGTTATTAAAATATTATAAAACCACACTAACATCTATACGTTGGCCGCTGTAAGTTTGTACTTGACAGCTAGAATTTGGTGCATTTGCAGAATAACAGATGAAAAGCGCCTTCTGTAAAACTTCATGAGCCAATCACAGGGCAGCATTTCGGTCGGTCGGTGCGTGCATTCATCCAGTTACAGAGCTTGATGCTTTCGAAATAGATGCCATTTAAAGGCATATTTACATCGGTGGAAAGGAGTGCCCAACCATACAGAAATTACTTTTCACTGGGGTCAAAGCATCGCAGAAAGTGGTGTGGAGAGAGATTGACTTCCAATATAGAAAGGTAAATGGACGAAAAGTGCTGCTGGAAAAGACACAGTAGTGGTGCAAAATGTGTTTTTGCATAAAATCGTAGTCAAAGACCTCCACAAAATTGCGTGGCTTTACGAAACATGGGTCAATGCGGAAACACTGTGATGAAATACTTGCATTTACCTGCGTTTATTGTCCTTCCACGTTCATAGCTTGCATGCATTGTTTGTGGTTTTGTGATGCAATAGAAAGCTACGTCGTCTGCTACTGTGTATTAGCAACTTTGACGTCGCAATCACAGAATAGTCAACTTGATGTGAATCCATGCGAGCTGTCAAGTGCAAACTTACAGCAGCCAGGGTATAAGTTGTTATTTTCATCATAATATGGTGCAGCTATTGTTGCAGGTTGTTAAATATTGTCTGCTGAATATTTTTATTCTAAAAAATCTGATGTGTTGCACTCACATGACTTTACTCTTGCACTAATTATTCTTACAAGCACTTATTCCTCTATGTACTTCAGGTTAGCTGAGATAAACATTTGAGAAATTATCTTATTGCTTATTTCCTTGTAGGTGCAAGGGGAATATGGGAATACGCCAGACTTTGAGCGATAGTCAAATCTGTCAAAGCCAGTCGTTACATGTAGGCTTCGAAATTCTGTTCTCTTTGCATGGCGAGCAGATAAAAATGTGAATAATCTTCCATTTGAGAAAAGTATAAGTATTGCAAAATGCACACAAATAACAAGAAATATCTCCAAAATGGTTCACTCCACAAAAAAATTAATTTGGGCTTAAATTGTATGTTTAAACGAGATCTACATTTTGGTATAGTAAGATTTGGTCTATCTTTATGGTTTACCAACTAAGCAAAAGTCATCAAGAGTAAACAGGACTACCTGGGCTATAGCCAGAAAATTCAAGACCTAAATTTTATTTGTTATAAAAATATCTTAAACATATGACATTTTAATCAAAATTGTTGGAGCCATTTTTGAGAAAATCATAATTTTCAAAAAATAATCCATGTAAAGGGTAGTTTAGGGTGGAGGAACTTTCTTCAAAATCTTCATGTCACATCCTTGATATATATGAAACTTAAAACATCAAATTTTTGGGTGGAATACAATAGTTCCCCTATTACTATACATAGAAGAGAAAGTAATAATAATAATAATATATGAAACATTTCTATATTTCTCACATAGTGAGTAATTTCGAAGTACATTCACATTTATCTTTCATTTACATTTGAGTTTTGGTAGCAAACAATTCAATTCAATTTATTGTCCATGGAGATTACAGAAATCTATTAAACATTAACATTACAGCTAAAATATAAATGCATAAATGTGTATAGGGAAATAAATACATATATCAGCTAACTATAAACTCTTCAATTGAATAGTACACCTTATTTACTAAATATTTACATAGTTCTAGATGAACCGTTTAGTTGTTTATTGATGTGCTACAATTCAAACTTTCCTTCTACAGTTTCAAAATACATAGAGAAAACCATTTAATGGCTTAGTCTTTGTGAAATGCTGAACTAAAAGGTAAGGTTAGACTACATATTTCTTTTACTTCTATAAGGGGCGTTCAAAAAGAAACGAGCCGGAGTCTGGTATGCGCAAACCGGTGACAGGATGGTAATAGCGTGGTGTGTGTAACGAAGTGTTGTTCCAACCAGAGTGTGGAAGTTTATAGCCCGTCGCTAGAGGGCATGCGTGCACGTCACATGACTATACAAAGCTAGCAGCATGCATGCATCAATCGTCCAACGCTGCCAGTCGCATTGCAAACAGTGAAATGGAGGCGCCAAAAGAAGAGCAAAGAGGTGTTATTCGTTTTCTGACAGCGGAAGGAGTAGGGGGAACGGACATTCATCGTAGAATGTCAGAAGTGTACGGCGAACACTGCATGTCCCTTGCTACGGTCAAGGCGTGGCACAAGCGCTTCAGGGGAAGACGGGTGTTGTTAGCCGATGATGCACGGTCTGGAGCACCACAGTGCATTACCGATGACATCGTCCAGCTGGTTGGTGCGCTCATTACCCAGGACCACTGAGTGACAGTGAAAGCCATAGCCGCCAAGATCGGATTGAGCATCGGAAGTGTTCACACCATCATGAAGGAGCGACTGCTCTTCCACAACATGTGTGTGCCCAATGGGTGCCACACAGTTTTCAACCACACCAGGAAGCATGTTGAATGGCCCACTGTCTTGGTCATCTGCAGCGCTATGCTAGGGAAGGGAATGAGTTGCTGGCAAGAATGGTGGCTGGAGATGAGTAATGGTGTCATCACTTTTAACCAGAATCAAAACGACAAAGTCTCCAGTGGAAGCATCCAGGGTCACCACCACCAAAGAAAGCCAAGGCCATCCACACAAGTGCAGGAAAGGTTATGCTGATGTTCTTCTTTGACCAAGATGCCTCCTTCTGATACACTTCCTGCAGCATGGGACAACAGTGAATGCCCAGTGTTACTCGTAATCCTTGACCAACCTTCGCCAAGCAATCAAATCAAAATGACAAGGCAATCTCACCCGTGGAGTCATTCTCATCCACAATGCAAAGCTTCATACAGCCAACACAACTGTGGCACTACTGCAGAAATTCAAATGGGACATTCTCTGCCACCCTCCATACAGTCCAGACTTCTCTCCTGTGATTACACCATTTTTGGTCCCCTTAAAAAGGCTCTGAGGGGCAAATGATTCACCTCGGATGGCAACTTCCAGCTGTACGTGCGAAACTGGCTCACATCACAGCCCCGGGACTTTTATGAGACAGCCATTCACCGTCTTGTGTCACAGTGGGATAAGTCTCTCAACAGCCAGGGCCAATACTTCTAACATACAGGTACTGGTTTCTGTAATAATGTTTCTTTTTTAACACACCTTATATAATGCATTCATGTAAGTTGTTGAAATCTGCCACATTGGTGAAGACACACTATTCATGAAATAGCCCCAAAGAAAGGGAAAGAAAATACTGACAAATAATATTGCGAGACTAAGAAGGTCAACCAACTCGGCTTCTCAGGAAAATGTTTCTATTATAGCAGTCTTTGAAGAGCAATTAAAAAGAATTGCTCTTCCCTTTATTGAAGTGTTGCTGATGACTAGCTTGATTTGCACCACTTCTCTACCAGCTTTTTACCACATTTCTTTCAGAACTATTTACTATCCCCACTCTTTATTGGTATATGTAGTATTGTATTCTATTGAAAATCTGATATTCCTATTTTTCAAGGCATTCCTTTAATTAAAAAAAAAAAAACATTTTATAAAAAGTTCTGTGCACCTGTGTGGCTACCTGCCTGTCTGCTTGCCAGTATGCCTGAGATTATAACAAAAACAAAAGATTGGATGAATTCTAAATCTCATATTTAAATCCAACATCTTTCAAGAATAAAACATATTTTACAAACATACCCTTCTTTCTTTCTTTCTTTCTTTCTTTGTTTGTTTGTTCTTTCTTTCTTTCTTTCTTTCTCTCTCTCTCTGTCTGTCTTTCTCTCCTTCCTCCCTCCCCTCCTTCCTCCCTCCCCTCGTTCCCTCCCTTCCTTGTTATCTTCCTCAAAAACAGCATTATAAATTGGTTAAAATGTCATATTGTATGAGGTTTGAGATAGCAAATAAAATTAAAGTTTGATGTTTTTATACACGGCCTATATAAATTCAAAACTGTAAGAAGTGGAAAACATGTACTGCTGAAAAAATGTAGAGTTCATTAGAATAAATAATGTTTGTCAAGTATTGTCTTTTTTACCTTCTGTTTCCTTTCCTGTTATTTTCGTCACCTTTCTATTTTTAAGCCATCCATTTTCAAAACATTCCTTGCTGTATATTTACATTTTCTAAGGTATAAGTGTAATATCTGATGAAGATATTTAAAAGTTTTCCTTTGCATGAGTTCATTTCAAAGTTATGAATTAACAGTTGTCTTTTCCCATTGCTTATGGCAAAAGTGATATGCCATAATTTGAAATGAAGGCAAACATTAACTATCATCAATAAGGTAGCGTGTAAGACATGTGTTTTATGTAGATAAATATAATATATATATTGATGATGCAACTCACAAAGATTTCAATATTATAGCCCCTATACTTTTTCACTCAGGGGTCTCCGTCTAGGGGATATGTGAATAGCGACCACAAGGTACCCAAGCTGAGCAGAACGTTACTTCCACTTACTGGTGTTTTGCTCCTCACTGTAACTTTTCTATTTCTTTACTAGGAATTCTATATGATTATTCTGCTGAAACATTTTGAATTATAATAATAAAAACAAAATGACACAGTTGGGCCGGGCGCAGGCCCAGGCACTATAACCTCTTCTCGGGCACAGGCCGGGCTCACACTTGGCTGAGGGTGGGCTGGGCAGGGCCTAAGAATGTCAGCCCATGTAGGCCTCTAATAGCCGAGTGATGAAGGTCAGCAAGCTTTTGCTCATGAGGTAATTGAGGAGGAGAATGTCATTTATACGAAACAGCAATTGCTTGTAATTAGTGAGATATGAGTTAATACTTGCTTTTATTTATACCTCCAAATGGTCGCCAATGATTGTCTGAAAGGATTCATGACCTTACATAATCCAAATAGAAAATTTTCTCATCCACTAAATTCTTCTAAGCTTGCAAGTAGTTGTCTCTATCTGTTCCTCAAACTCAAGAAGCGTCTTGGAGATCAAAGATTCGAAACTGATGATCAAATGAAAATCATAATAAATAGATAATGTGTTAACAAAAACACCAGCCATAATTATACAGAACTCATTAGAGTATCATACTAGTGGGTATATAGACCAGCCATACCAGACCGAAGTGCAGCTTCGTAACCTTGGCAGTACTGGTGGGCATGAAACACTGGGACAGACTGTTGTGTACACACAGGTAGTGGTAGCGTTAAGCAAAACATAAAACATGGATGTACAAAGTTTGAAGGGGAAAATGAAGTCAATTCTTTTTATTATTGTGTTTATTTTTATTTGGTTTCGAAGTATTTTACATAGATTGTGTGATCATAAGGTTTTAATATGAATCACAATAATAACACAGTTATTCAAAAACAAATTAATATTCCAAAAGCAAAGCATTAACACCACAAAAGATAAAGAATATTTATATAATTTTTAACTTTACAATTCAAAAGGAAAAAAACTGCTTCTATTACATAAAATAAGAACAGCTCCACATTAAAACCTATACTTGTGACCACACTTTGAACTTAGGCGTTTATAATGCCCAATTTATGCTTTTCCATCAACATCTTTATATTTGGGGAAGCATTGGTTACAGAAACAAGTCTCAAGGCAGACGCAAGGTTATCATCAGACAATTATGCTCTTAGACGGCTTCAAGTTCATCAAAAGAAAACATTGTTCGTAGAAGTACAACATACTGCCAAACATACACATAATTTCTGCAGCAAATTCACAAAATTCTGGGTATGGTTTTTTTATTGAGGGCTTGATAAAAATTAACAGTATTATTGTCACTATACATAAATCTGAACTATGGCATAAATCAGTATGTTTTAGTTGAAGTTGAACTGAAACATTCTTGGGATCAACGAAATAGGTCAAGGAAAAGAGACCCAGTTTAGATTTGAGCGGCTCCACATCTGAAAATCTTACAACAAACTCCTCTAAGATTGCTTCCAATATGTCACAGTACTTATTAATTTCTGTGCTTATGTTAAGAGACTGCAAATGTGGAAGTGACTGCTTTTTCCATGGTATACACGTACAGCCCAGATTAATGCTGTCCCTAGCGGAGCAAGTAAGTGTTACTGTCACGGGCAACATGGCTGTGTTAAGCTCCAAAGTGCATGCTTGTGCTCAGGTGCATCGTTTGATGAAGATATTCTGGTGTATTTTTCCCAGGAGCCAGATACATTATATTGAAAGGAAGCTATGGGAAAACAGGAATGACCCTAACATACACACATGGGCACAAATAACGTACTTAGTGCAGGTGTGCCAGAAGATATAATGCGAGAAATGTTGTTGTTAGCTAATGCTGGATTTCTGACAATGAAGTCATTAATCCTCTTGCTCTCCAGTATTTTTCAGTGATGATATTGAAGAGTGCAATAGCAGTAATAGTAACCGCTTTTTAGAGAGCACCATATTTTTAGGTTTTGGCGGTCACATCGCTCTCTCACAATCCCCAGAATGTCTGGAGGACCACACCTGTCGTTGGTTTACGGGTCTCACCGACCTGACCGGGAGAGTTATCAAAATAAATTCACCGACCATATCCTCTGATTACCAATCAGAGGACGTATTACATGCCATGACAGGTCAGCATGTTAGGGGTTAAGATTTTATAGAGAAATTAGAGAAATGGAGAGGTTGGAAAAATAAAGACTCCCTAGCCCTCGGGAACCCTAAGAGCATCGGGGTTGGAAGAGAACAAGAGGTGACCAAGGTAAGGTCAGATAGAAAAGTTACGGTGAGGAGCAAAACGCCAGTAAGTGGAAGTAATGTTCTGCTCAGCTTGAATACCTTCTGGTCGCTATTCACATATCCACTAGACGGAGACCCCTGAGAGAGTTAATTGAAATGTACACATAAGCACATTTCACTTATGCACACTGGGAACTGGACATAATGAGAAACTTCTTAAATTAGGAGGCAGGAGGAGGGAAAAAAGAAAAAAGTTGAGTTTACATGCTTCAGAGGCAATCCTGTAAAAAAGATAAAGTATATTCTTATCCATTTTTAGTTTTATTATTTGTAATGTACAATCACTTTTATGAGATTTACACACCTTCTGAAAATTTTTGGTGAAATATGCTTTTCCCTGTGATACCACTGAAGTTCAATACTTTCTAAATTCAGGAAAACAAAATTTTAAAGCTATTTTTCTAGGCAAATAGCCACTAATGAATCTGATTTGTTTAATAAGACGTTAGAAACTCTAACAAAGGTAAGTGAAACCAGTCGTGACATACATAATTATACTTTTCAGTGTAGCCTTGTCTTAAAAGCATTGCGTAGGCTATCACAACAAAATGCATATGTAAATAATGTGAATATTCAGATTTAGAGAGAAGAATAATAATACAAGGTCAACGAATTTGTAAATAGATTTTTTTAAATGCTGGCTAGCTCTGAAAATAGTATCTCAATGTACTTCATTCATACAGCTAATCAGTCACCGCATACTATATATTACGACAGAGAGATTTGGGAATTTGCTTGCATTAATATTGTGTATCATACTGTGAGAAATGTTACATCTGGTGAAAACCACAAAGGAACTCTTTCCGTGAACCTTGATCTGTATAAGTGTTATTTTACGCAGCAGAGATGAAGATCACTATATAGGTGCGAGGAACTTGGTGCTGGAATGGATATACAGAGAAAATGGCTGTGCCTTTGTGGATGGAAATTCATGGATTAGAGACTGATTTAGGTCCTGATGGGTTACATTTGAATAGAAGGGAAGTAATAAATTTGGCAGGTCGTTAAATAGGGTTGTAAGTTATCTCACTCAAAAAAGCCAAAGCTAACATGGAAAGTGAATAAGCTAATGCAGAGTCACTAAAGGGTTATGCTCAGTTTAATAACGCTAGTAGGAAAAGGGTAAGGAAAAAATCTGATATGTGGACTCGTATGACTTTCTGTACTCTTATACTAACCATTCTTACAATCTCTTATTCCTCTATGTTCTTCGTGTTAGTTGAAATAAACATTTGCAGCAATTGTCTTATTGCTTATTTCCTTATAGGTACAAGAAAAATATGGGAATACAGTAGACTTTGGGCAATAGTCAAATCTTTTAAAGCTTTCAAATTCTGTTCTCTTTGCATGGTTAACATATAAACAAAATGAATAATGATGTTCCATTTGACAGAGGTATAAGTTCTCCAAAACTCTCACATATAACAAGGTATATCTCCAAAATGATTCTCTACAAAAAAAAATTGAGACATAAACTGTGTATTTTAGCAAGATTGACATTTTTTGTGCAGTAAGATTTGGTCTAGCTCTTATGGTTTACCAGTTATGCAAAAGTCATCCAGAGTAAATACGACTACAGAGGCTATAGCCAGAAAATTCAAGATATACATTTCATTTTTCATAAAAATATCTCAAACATATGGCATTTTAATCAAAATCATTATAGCCATTTTCAAGAAAATCAAAATTTTTCATGTAAACGGTAGTTTAGGGTGAAGCAATTTTCTTCAAAACTTTGTGTCATGTCCTTAAAAGACATTAAACTTAAATACCAATGTTGGTTTGAGAATTTAATGCCATTCTGGCAGTTTGTCACAATAGCTCAATGGTTAGAGCAGCCGCCTGGTAAGTGGAAGGTCTGTGGTTCAAATCCCAGTTGTGGCATTGAATTTTTAAGTTCCAGTTCTATCTCTCAAACTTTGCCCACACATGGCTTGTGTGTTTAAAAACACCAACATTAAGTTTGTTGGCATAAATAAATAAATAATAATTACCAACTTTGGTTTTTAACCGACTTTTCGTTTTTGAGTTATGCTGTCCATAGACTGACAAGACACAGATACACATACATGGAGCTTTTTCTTTTTTGGATTCAGGGGGCCTCAAAACATATATTTCCGGTGAAATTTCGACATCAAATTTTTGGGAGGAATATAATACTGGTAGAGAAAGTAAAAAGAAAAGACAAAAGTATGTAAAACAAGTGATGCAGGTAAAAGAATTATTTAAAAATTTGCCATTTAAATGTTCAAAGCTTAAGTAAAAACCGGGATGACACCAGCAAGCCTAATGTTCGGCCTCCAAAATGCAACTTGAGTTGTGGAAAGAGATGGAAATCATTCTGAGCAAGATCCAGAGTAAGATGGATGGGGTAAAGGTCCCATTTGAAGTTCTGCAGCAAATGTTTCCATGATGTTTGTGGGATGTAACTGGATTCCTCATTCTCTACAGATTATTTATAGTGGGAATGACTGTTCAAACTGAATCTGAACTCATCTGTAAACATACTCCATTCGTTTAAGGTCCAATGTTGACATTGCTGACTACACTGTAAACAATACCATGTGTGTACTCCAGTGAGTGGGGCACACACTGCTGAACATCTGGCATAAAGACCAACTGCTCTGATCTCCTGTATACAGTTTTTCATCAAACTTGAACGCCTAAGATGGCTACAAGCTCGAAAGACAGTTGTGTGCAGGCATCCTCCAATGTTGTGCTGTTATGGTCAAATATCGATCCTATTGCAGCATATGACCAGCGGACGACCAAGTACAGCGTCCAACAAACACCTGTTTCTTGGAACCATTGCCAAAGCCTGGAAATGCACTTCATGGCACATTCAGGGCTTAAGAGATTGCGGTCTGTGTCTCACATGCCTCTAGACAACCAATTATTCTACCCTCCAAAACAGGGTCCAGTTGACATCTTTGTGGCTTGCTGGTGCTATCCTATAAACACCTGCAGAAACAATCCTCTGTTCACAATGAGAGAACAATAACGAATGGGCCACACATGGTGTTGATGCTCTGGTATTAGTTTGCTTCTCTGCTTTGACTTGACCTTTTGAAGGATGTACCTATTACAGTGCACAAATAAGGGAAGGCATACACTGTGATAACATTAAGTGGCCTTTGCTCACTGTTTTCCCTTTCAGTTCTCTTGTTTTCCAAATTATGCTTAACTTTTGGACACTAGTGTAGATAATTTTGTATACTGCAAATACTTGCTAATTATGATGTGTGTATGGGTATGTGTATGTTTTATGAAATACTTGTAAGCCTTTTTTGTTATTAGTATTGTCTTACTATTGTTATTGTGTTAATAATTCCATATCATCTATATATGATCTTAAGGAGGAAATAAATGGATATGAATAATATGGAGAATTCTGCCTAACCAGGAATGACTACAGTATGTATTAGAGCACAGTGTGGCCAAGAAGAGCTCCTTTTTGGTTTGCTGCGATAGAAATCTGCCATAGTTTTGCCAAATGCTTTGCCACTTGCATTAAAGCACATGCATCTGCATAAAGAAAATACACCATATAGTTTTATTGCAGCAGAATGTATATACAGAACTATATGACTACAGGAATATGTAAGAACTATTAAAAATGTTTATGTCCAACAAAACAGTGCTCCTAGAATAGCTAAATTACTTTTTATTTCAAGAGAAAGCATTAACTTTCAGGGTAGCAAGTCATTCTTAAACAGAACTGGATTTTAAATGGGAAAAAACCAAAAGAAACAGAAAACTGCTTAGGTGAAAACACGACATTCGTTCTAAACGAGAAGGCTATCTGAAGGCCATACAAAAGTATAAGTCAAAGGGATCAACCCTATTTACACAGATGAAGCAAAGACAAAAATCCAGTCCTGTTACTTTTCTATCACTTTGTCCTCTAAAATATTGCTACATATACATTGGTTGCGTCTCATAGTTAACTCAATCCACAGTTTTTCGGGCTATCACAACTCATTATTGTTCTTCTTAAAACCCTCACAGTGCTTTCAGTGTCTTACTTTCCTTCACTACCTCTCAGTACACTTATTACGACATTACAGTCACTTGCGACGACCCATGTATCTTTCAGGACGACACACATACGTACAGCAGACGCACTGACTGACTTATTCTGTAGCTAAAACTAAATAAACTAGCCCACTGACTGACTAACTCTACTGCTGTCTCGTGTCCTTTTATACTGGGGATGACGTCACACGACCCGTAGAGAAACTCCACACACACGCACCGCGATGACTCAGCTAACAGCCCTCACGAACATTCTCGAACCTTTTTATTTCTACTGTCTCCTTGTTACAATCACAACAGGCGCGCTAGGCAGCTCGAACTCAAACGTATTGTCACCGCGCCCGCCGCATCTAATTGCCGACAGCAGCAGTGTCACCCATCGCATTATTGTCGGCACTACCGCAAAGGAGCCGAAGGAAAGAGACAGAGAATGGCCGCATTGTTGGGGCGCTTGCCGAAAGAGAGAAAAGGATAGAGGCTACTGGAATCTTCTACTTTGTACTCCAGCGCAATAACTGAACTTTCCAGAACAGTGCCTGGGAGATATAAATAGCGGTAAAGTGTGAGAAGAGTAGTCAGACGTATGTGAAGCGTGGAGTAGTCGTGCCGACGGAGACGGACAGACGATGTGAAGAGTTGTGCCGACAGAGAAGGGACAGTTTGGTTACGAGTTCGGAGCCGTGCTGTTGGAGAATCGGAAAAGACTTTCTTGCTGTTGCAACGAGTGTACAAGTTACTGTTTACGGAAATAACAGTGTTTCTTTATCTCGACTACAACTGTCTTCTTTACTTTACACACCATCCAACCAAAGTCACAGTATCTACCCGCTCGCCGGTCTGACATGCGTGAAATAGTTTGGTCCCGTCCATCTATTTTGTACTCCGAACGCATGTCACAATATATGCACAGTAGCCACATCAACACAAAAGAATGGATTGATGACAATACTACAGATTTCGCAGCTCCGGTTTCCAAAGGCTAGAGGCTAACCACTGTTCACGCTGCGATAGGTACAGTTTTGTTTCCAATGCCTTGCTCATGTATAAATCAAATCAGAAATCGGGAGATTGCCATAATAAAATGGACACAACTGCGTCAATTTTTTAAAAAAGGAAGCTCATTCCAAATGTGCCTCGAAACTCCGTAATCGTATTTGATATGTCATTTAACAATATTTGAGAAGTAAAGTCTCTAACTTAAAATTCCTTAAAAGAAACCACGAAAACGTAAAATCCAAGCTCTATAACTTTAAAAAAGGCACATATCTAAATATATTAAGTATTTAGTGGACAGATTTCTGAAGGAAAATGGCTATACCGCATTAAGACTTTCGTATAGACCTATAGACCAGTCGTGTCTATACGACACATGTATAGACCTAGACCCCATTGAACTAATCTAAGCAATGTTAAAACAAAAGGTTGGTAGTCAAACTCATGGATGTCGAGCGTTTGTGTTAGGGTTCGAAGAAGTGAGTGCAGAAAAGTGGTAAAATGTTTGCCAACATGTAAAAGAACTAGGAGAACTAGATCACTATTACAGTAAATAGTAGAGAATACAACTGAACAGTTTGTAATCGAGAGTGTTGCAGACAGCTGTGAAGGTGATAGTGATTGACTGATAATTCGACTGAGGACGTATCCAGTGAAGAAGACACTATATCTGGTATTGAACAACTTGAATAAAGTTACTTATAATGTCTACAGTGTTGCGGTATTATACTAACAGATTTGCACAACTAATTGAGCCAGGTACATTGTATGGATATTTTTCAGCAAGGACTGTACTGCTTTACTAACAAGCACGTTATCCGAATTTCAAATGAAGCTGGCACAGCAATTCGCATTGTGTCTGCAGTCACTTGGCTTGTTAAGTAGCACATATTACTGTAGACTCGCTTTCATGCTTTACATTTACTTCCTCCAAGGGGCAAGAACTGTGAATCCAACTGTACGTTACTCTACATTCAAGGTTATGTGGTTAGAAACAATAAAAGGTTCACCATCACCGAAGTGGAGCAGCTAACAATGAAAGCAGTAGGGCAAGTGACAAGATAACTGGGCGGCTGTGGTATCGCATTGCTAGACTTGTCGAAGAACAATCTGAGAAAGAGCGAGTTAAAACGACTTCATAGATACAATGATCACCTCTATCAAAGGTTCTTCACTCTTCTACTGGCAAAGAAAGCGTCTTTTCTTGGAGTAACCCCGTTATCGTGAACGTGATAATTTAATTATTCTAGTAGTAATTTAAATTATTTTATTTACAAAGGAAACACGGACAGCCACAGCCAGCTTTTAATTCAGTGTAACTAGAAAGTCATTTGAGCTAAATCGATCCATATTACAAATTACGAAAGTTGGTTACCTATTTATGTATTTCGTATGCTGCAGGAGTGGTCGAGCCATCAAATGTATTGTACATGTAATGCCCCACACTTTAAATGCAGAATGTTATAGGTCGCGCGTTACTTCTTGACGAATGAAAATTTTATATGAAAGGTTGAATGCGAGTCTCTACTCAGCTTTTGCGGGAACGAGAGAGAGGAGGTACAGTCTGCAGTGAGATGACGCGCATGCTTCTGAGCTGAAGTAGTACAACACTACAAATCAATTATGACACTTGCAGTAATATCAGCCAGACGTATTATACACTATACCTCTATAACTGTTTCCACTTAACTTTCTTGCATTTATTCTATTCCCGACATCTCTCCCTCGTCTGAATTGCTATTTTCGTTGCATGCATACATACATCCGTACCGCACAAAACTTCTGCAGTCGACTGTATACACAAACGCAACAGAGGTGTCTGTTATCGTAGCATAAACATTTGCTGACCTGTTTATTAAGGGTAGGCTCACTCATTGGATTTCTGCTCAAGGTCATTCGTCAAGAACGAACGCGCAACCTATAGGAATGAATTAAAATGTCATAGTCCTAAACATCTGTATGCGCTGCACAAGCAGCGATTTAATTTGTGATCCTACCTGTGACCTCATCGGACTTAACTAAATGCCGAATATTTAAAAAAAAAAATGGACACGACACATTATAATTAGTAAAGTGTAAAATTACTGAACGTGAAAATATTTCCATTTTTATTGTTCGTGTTATAAAATGAAGTAAATAAGAAGAAATCAAACAGAAAACAACACAAACGTTTAAAACTATTACTCTGTGTGTGGGTGGGTGGGTGTGTGTGTAGTGAAGCAAGAGGGACACTTCGACCTACCGCGAGCCCGACGTGAATCTTTTGCCTGTTACAACCCCCCCCCCCCCGGGGGGGGGGGGCAGGGAGAAGAGACGAGGTGAGAACGGAGGCAGCGAAACTCAGAGACGCACAGAAGTCTCTAACAGTTACAGATATTGACACCTGGCACACAACCGAAATGGGAAAAGAGGGTGACGAGCGATCCTTGGGATCCGGGCAGCAACTTCTAGGAGAGGGCAGGGAAGGATTTCCAGATTGCAAACATCTGTTCACATCTGCCGGAACGTACCGCGCTACCAATCAATCCTAAGGATGACAAGAGAGTGAAATCAGAAATGAAGCGAAAGGAACCCTTGGGGAAGAAAACCCACCCCAGCATTCGCACTAGTGATAGGGGAAACCACAGAAAACCCAAATCAGAGTGGTTGGTCGCCGGGGTTCGAACCCAGGAACACCTGAATACGGGTCTCACACGTTGCCGCGGCACCACCTCGCTCGGTAAAATATTGCTGGTCATGAAATATTTTGTCAACGCGGGGCTCATAACTGTTTAAACACACAAAAGAATTAGCTTGTGTTATGAACTGATGAATTGCATTTATTACACAGTGTGTTTTTTGTCATTTGTTCAGTGCATACAACTTTACCACAGTGATCAAAGATTTTATTTGTTATTCTGTCTTTCTCATGTGAACACGAGGCACATCTTCGTTCCCTTCAGTGTCACAATGCCTGTCATAGTTCCCATAAGGTGCTGAAAGATTGAGTCTTCTCGTTTCAGTCAAGTTTCTTTGAAACTATCTCCTTGTTACATTCTCTTTTTCACGTTGAGAAGGGGCTATGTTCCTATACAGAACATGTGCATTGATTGGTATCAAAAAGTCATGAAGGCATGTCCTCTTTAGTTTTGAATGGGAGTATTTCCTTTCTAATGCCACCACAGTTGGAGTGGAGAGTACCAGCATAGGTGAGGCTCTGTCTTTCGAACTCTTGGGCAAGATCTAAGCTGGTGAAGTTGTCGGGTGCTATATTTCTTTCACTACTATACAAAAAAATCTACAACAATAACAATATGTCGTGAACATTTCTCTTGTTCTGAGACTTTTTGTTTCATTAGCGGCATCCAACGTAGTGTCATATCAGACGATGAATGGGTGAAATAATGCTCAAATGAGCCTGAGGTCCGTAGAGCTTTAAGTTACTCGACATTTGTCTTCTCAGGATAAGGGAAAATGCCGGATAAACCTTGTCCGGATAACTCAGCCTAGGCGAGATTCGAGCTCGCCACCTCTTGGACCTGAGGCAGACACGCTACAGAGGGAGGCTGCTGGGAATCTGATAGTACCTACTCGGCCTGTATAAATTTGTCACTTACTAGGTGCAGTGCCTTACATTGCGCGCTCCAGCCTTATTGTGACAAATTTCTTTTCTTGCTTCTCACGTTGCTCTAACATCGAATGTTAAGCAACGCAATCTTAGTTGGTTAGATGCTGGCCTACGGATCCCAAGGTCGCGGGTTCAAACCCGGCCCAGGCCGATGGTTTTTAAGTGTGCTTAAAAACGACAGCTCCATGTCAGTAGATTTACTGGCATGTAAAAGAACTCCTGCGGGACAAAATTCCGGCACACCGGCGACGCTGATGTGATCCTGGCAATTGACAGCGTCGTTAAACAAGAAAATAAAAAAAATAAGCAACGCAATCGTATGGTAAAAACACGGTTGTACTCGAAACAATGGCATTCTAAACTCTGGAGATCGTAGCTCGTGAAGAGACTTACCATTGCATCTCTATACTCCATCCAGCCTTAGATCCGCCCCTTGTATCACTCCGCTATAACCTGATGTTATCACCAGCGACTAACACAAAACAAACACCACGTGGAGTCACACCTCGTATTTATGTTGCAACAGAACGATATTTACTCAGGAATTTTAGAAATATCGCGTTACATTTAAGTAGTCTACCAGCGTTATCGTACATCTTGAAAACTCACAGATAATCGCCGATATTTAAAGTACTATATTTTATGGTGTGCTTTGGTTTCGGCGTATTGCGAGTTCGTTGTTGATGGCTTGTGTTTACATCAAGTGCGGATCTAACGGTGGAGCGATTATAAACATCCTGCATAATCAAAAGCCCGAAGAAAGCTACAATTTGGTATTCCCATTTCTCACCGTCTTTGAAGTTAGCAATATTTTTCTCTCAGTTCTACCGCACATTTGATCACATGATCTTTCTCGCGTCCTCAATAGATAATGAAACACGAAAACATCTTTCCTTCACGTTTCCTTTTCTGCTACTCTTGGAGATCATGAAACACTGTTTTAAAACTTTTCTAGAACCCCGCTTTCTCACTTTCAGTTAAACGGAAGTGCAAAATCATTCACCATTTCGGCTTGTAAGTGTGGTCATCATGGCTTTCAGAATCAAATGAAATTGGAAACTTCTTCCTCACTTTGAAGATTATCATTTCTACATCACTCTGGATAAAGTCTCTTTTTCTAAATCTTAACAGTATTTGTTTCTCACCATAATTTTAGCGTATCTAACATCATATGGAAGAGACATATTTCTGAGCACAATATTATACAAACTGAATATCACTAACAATGATTGGTGAATGCACAACGATCTGCAATGTCCAAGTATGAAAGTGATAGTGCCACCTCCTGAGTAAATCTAAAAACAGCGAAAATCCTCCATAAAAGAGGCGCAATGATTAGGACGTGTCGTAAGCCCTTTGAGGGTTATTTTATGACTCCACATCAATATCAGCACGTTTCCAGGATATGAGTGAGTGTGGTTTAAGGGCCCGTCGACAGCTATGTTATTTGGGCCCGATCCATGATGTGGGAATAGTTTGTAGATTAATAAGAGGGAAATAATATAATGACACAATATAAAATCAGGTTTTCACATTTCTTGTGGTTCAAAGAAATCCTTCATTTCTCACTCTTAGATACTAGAATATTAAGAGACATCTGTAATCTGTGAGAAACAGCATCTCGTTCGTAGTGTGCCGTTATTATGGTGATATCGTCAGCCTACATAGCGCTGTTGACATGTGGCAAGGCAAGTATGTCAAACGCTAAACAGCAGAAGAGCTAAAATGGAACCTTAGGGCACTCCAGAAATGATTGGCCGCACAGAGGATAAGACCAATGAGTACCTAACAATACGACGTGAGAGAAAACTACCAATCACATGATAAAGAAAATTCGACACTCCAATATTCCGAAATTGATATAGCAGACCGGGATGCCACACTCGATGGAAAGCTTATTTAAAGTCTTCAACTGTGTGGTGTTTAAGCTCAAAACCACGAGCAATCGCCTCAGTTAATCGCAGAAGCTGATAGATTGTAGAGTGATGCCTACGAAAACTAAACTGTTGTGGGTTTCACTGCGTTATCCCATAAAATTTTACTTAAGAGTTTATGGATGATTTTTTCAAATAGTTTTGAAAGTAGTAGTAGTAAGTGTAGGTGGTAAGCTAAAATGACGATGATTGGAGGGTAAGGAAGGCAATAGTCCGGGTTAAGAAAGAAAATCACATATTTTCACGATGGAAATTATCCGAGGGAAAGCAACGTTTAAAATGGAAGCAAAGTGGTCCAATATCTTAGTGGTTAAATATTTTAAAACAATACTAGGAATAAGATCGAGTCCTGGAGCTTTTTATTGGGCATGTTATGAAGGGGCCACCGACGTGTTCAATGTTTACGGGCCTTCAATGCTACTTATGAAATCGCTGAAGGCAATTGAATCTAATGTAACCCAATTCGGACCGAAGGTGCAGTTGAATTGCTCTGGAACCAAGGAACAGGTGTCAATCGCAATATCAGACTCCCGGCTGAACTCAGAATTCACGGCCGAATTGGGTGTACATATACTCTGAAAATATACACAAATAGCTCACATTTTGTAGCTAATATATGCTCCTGGTATTTTAAGGGTGACTCTGCAGTAGATTTCTGAAACACTCGTTTCGTTTCTTCCACAGAGGGAGCAACCTTCTGAGGAAAGGCTAGATAAGTAGTATTAAAAGTAGCATAACGATATTCATCTAAAAGTTGCCAAGTTTCCCGAATTAATTGCTTTAATCTGTCAGTGCCGAGGTAATCTATGAGAGTACCGTTCTCGTCGCGTTTTGTACTAGGTTTTTAGCAGTTTTGGAATTTTTGTAGGTAAGCGCTTGATGATGCAGAAGATTGCCATCAGAACCTGGCATACTACTAGCAGTTTTCACTCAGTATACAACGACTATGAAATAGTGTACTCAAGCATTAGTGTCAGAACAGGTCTGTAGGCGATATACAGATTGCAACTTAAGGTTCAACTGCCTCTGAAAAATTTCCCGGTTCAGTATTCCCTGGTTAAGACGAGGACGAAACCAAGCACTGAAGTTTAACAAGAAACACAGAGATGACAGAGCAGTGATCAGTATCCATCTCGGCAGCTAGTGCATGTTTAAGAGCTGACTAATGTTCTTCAAAAGTGTCACATATAACATGTTTGGTAAGGCAACAGGACTGTAAGAGTAGTATGTAGGATCTGTCGGGCTAAAGTAATTATCTATACAGTTGTGGTCACCATCTGAGAGAGGACATCTCCCATGCGGAACTGGTTATATGGCATTCCCATTGTTTCAGCTTGCCGTTTACGTCACCAAAAATACCACAGGAGTGGGAACAGAAAAAAAAGCTGCAGGTATTGATCTTTAAACAGAGCTGAGGGTAGTCGATAAGCTGGAATTATAAACACCACATGGCAATATTTCTGATGGAGCTTAATTGCGCTGGCCTCAAGGGTGGTTAATTGACGCAAAAATGTGTTATGCGCTAGTTTTCGTTTCACAAATCGGTCGCGATCTGGTCTATAAACATGGTAACCGGGGAGAGTGAAATGTTCGTAAGGAAGAAAGCGGGTTTCAGATAATATATGCCAATATTCTACATCGTATCAAGATAAAACTTCCAGAAAAGTTACTTGCTTAGTTTCCCGTTTAGAAATATAAGCAGAGAGAACACATGATGAACGAAACTATACATTTCGAGGGCGTTTCTTGGAATAAAAAAACTATAATTTTGATATGAAAAAGGCTTGAAAGCTGATAAACACTGGTATATGGCCAGTAAAATGGGAAGGATCGGTAGGAGGACTTTCTCTGAAAATGGACTCGTCATTTGTAGCACATTATCACAAATTGGCAAACGGCTGGTGTAAATATTATTTATTTACGCCAACAAGCTTACTGGTGGTGTTTTTAAACACAAAAGCCGTGTGTGGTTCAAATCCGGGCTATGGCATTGAATTTTTCAGTTTCTGATTCAACTTCTTATGGTCATGGGCGTCGCTAAACGGGGGCAAGGGGGGGCCGCGAAGTTGATGAATTTAATGTGCAGCCAGTTACTGACTATTAAACTATTATTTTAATTTTGACAATAAAATAATGATTTAATATTATATGATTGCAAATTTCCAACATGTGGCCCCCCCTGGAAAAAAGTCTGCCGACACTCATGCCTATGGTGTAAATATTCCGCCTCCCCTAGGGCCTCCAAACAAAACACATTGATCTTCGCAAAACAGTCAGACATCAGACTATAAGGCCGTAACCGCCTATGGTTTATTGTACAGCGGATGGAGTGGATTAGTTACGAAGGTGTTTTCCAAGTAACTTGGTGCATAAGGTATTGGCTGATATCGTTCCGTCGATAAGTGTTGCTGTTCGGAAGAGTGGCACTAAACTTACACCTGATTACAACTTGAAGGTGAGGTGATTTCTGTTTCACGTAATTGATGAGTAAGTATCTCTAATTATACGTTATTTAAAGCTGAAACATAATAAACAATTACTGTTTCATTGAATTAGTTCTTTATTCATCGGTTTCAATTTTTAGGCTAACTTCGGCCATGCCAAAATACCAAATAAAAATTCCGGATGCTGCCTTTGCCAGGATAGAGTACCAACTATATTGAAATAGTCCTTAAATTAGTTGTTTAAACCAGCATCTCTGAAAAGGAACAAATTATATCAAATTAAATAAAGATACATTGGCAAATCCAGAATACTATCACAGTAACTTACCGTACAGAATATAAATTAAAAAGAAACAGAATATGAACTCTGAAGTGTCTTGGAGCGCCTGATTCACGGAACCCCTGAAATCTGTAAGCATTGAAGAGAAAAAGAATAGAATAACCAAAGAGGTTGAATGTGACATCTGGATAGAATGTGTCTGTAGGAAACACCATTTCAAGAGAAATGGAACCCGAAGGAACTCGTTCTATATGTTAGAAGAAGCAGATGATGGTTCATATCGAGTCATTTTCTCCATGGATTCCAACATAAGTTTTTTAAGATATGTCCCATCGGTTGTTGAAGAGACAATGTAGGAAATTTCGTTCTGGTGCACTTTTTGATAGAGAATCAGAGATTGTATGCAGAAGAAATTTTGACTTCTGAGAATACAAGAAATGAACCGCTTGAGAAAAACTCGCTGAAACAATTCTTCCTTGGGTTTCCAGACAATGAGGATGTGTGCAATAGTATCATAGTAAACTACTTTTCAGTATATTAATTAAAAATAAGAAAAATGTGATCTCTGAGGTGTCTTGGAGCGATTGATTCACGGAAACCCTGAAATCTGCACGCTTAGGAGAGAAAAAGAACGGAATAACCAAAGAGGTTGAATGTGACATCTGGAAAAAGTACGTCAGTAGAAAACACCATTTCAAGGGAAGTGGAACCCGAAGAAACCCGTTCTATTTGTTAGAAGAAGCAGATGATGGTCCATATCGAGTCTTTTTGCTCGGTGGATTCCAACATAATTGGTTTAAGATATGTCCCATCGGTTGTTAATTAGACAATGTAGGAAAATTCGTTCTTGTGGACTTTTTGATAGAGAATCAGATATTGAATGCTGTAGAAATGTTGAATTCCTGGAATACAAGAAATGAACTGCTTGAGAAAAAACTCGTGGAAACAATTCTTCCCCGGATTTCCAGACAATGAGGATGTGTGCAACGTGCAGAAGAATCAGTTTGGTATTAGACATGGAAGCCTTATTTTCAGAAATATTACAATTACGAGATCTTTTGAAACAAATCTCGGGCAGACCTAAAATGACCAAACCGATAAGTTTATTTTAAAAATAATTTTGTTTTATGTAATATTAATATCTTTTATGATGAAGCTTTAAGGGAAAATTTTTTTCTTTTTTAACACAACTTTCGTTTCAAAAAGTACAGCATCAAACAATGCATTTCAAGCTGCCGGCGTAAACAAAGGTAAGCGTAACTTTGTTTTTCCACTACATATGTGTATATTTCGTGACCTAAGCTAGCCTGTTTTGTAGGATACTTCGTCCACATTTCAATAGTTCATATAATAAACAATAATACACATAGGAATTATTTTCTATATCATAAAGGTACAACAAACATCAGGGAATCTTTTCAAATTTAATTAGGAAAGTTAGTCAACATCTTCATGCGAAAATTGACAAGAACGTTTAAAAGACTGCCGAAGTTAGGCCTACGGTGCTTTAAAATGCCAACATGTAGGATTCCATAGGAGAATTAAACAAATCAATTTTAATGACATTAAATATTTCCCAGATGTGAAATATGAACTAACACAGACAAATAAACCGCACACAAGAAACCTACAAGGTGACAAAAGGGTGTATTTAATCGCTTACATTTTACTCTGCTAACCCTTTGGTTGGTGTTCTATGTCTGTACCACAGGTCTGTACCCTTAAACATCTTCACCATTCCTGACGCTGGCTGGCGAATCTAGGACTAATAGGAAACGAAAGGCCCGCGTTTTACACGCTGCAGCAACCGCCATAGCTGTAGCGCCATTTTAGTAGGAAACAACACAGAAGCTTTAAGCGTTTTGTGTTATCTAATAGGTTGTTTGGAATAACGTTTGCATTAGAAAACAGTATGCCACCGTCTACGTAATTACACCAGTAGGTTATTTGGTGCTTCAGTATTTTATATGTTGAGATAATTTCGATTGGTGAAATAACTGGAATGCTAGAATTAGTTTTTGGTAACTACATAGTCTAAAGAAGCCCAAACGTTGAAACATAAGTTTAATTTGTGTATATCTGTTTAATGCCACATTTGAAGCAATACGCGCATTAGTAGTTTTTGATGTAAATTAGAACAAAAACAGGAAATATGTGTTAATCGCCGAATACTGAGCATTTAAAGAGCTCTTATGTCTTCTGTCGCACGAAGGGGGGTGGAGCAACGTCATTGTTTTGCGGAAAACAAATACGGCTAGGTTTTTTGTTTTAAATGTTCATAATAACTGATACCTACAGCAGGATGAAATAGATGGAATGAGTGACCAAATGAACCTAAGGCTCAAGTCAACTAAATTGTTACCAGAGTAAGGTAATGCTTGAGCCTTTTCTGCCGAGTTATGAACTTGGACGCTGAACATTCTGGATCTACCCAGTATAGAAATGGACTATATTGTTTGCTTTGTGAATTTCATATTCTTGTCTTAAATACATATTACCTAAAAAAACCAAATTAAGACAGTATTGAACTCTAACTTTTATTTTGCGAGCTGGAACTGATAGAGAACATGCCTAGTTGTTCTTTACGGCATAAATTCTTATAGGAGTGTAAGTTGTATGCTAAGTGTAAGTTCATGCTGGAAAATTTGAATGTCAACTTGGATGTCTTCAGGTGGAGGCAGGTCTAGATTTAAACAATGAAATGTTTGGTGTGGGCTGTAAAATGTGAGGACATGGTTGTTTTAGATGCAGATACAAGTGATGCATGAAGACGTGTCGATGCAGTGTTGAGTAAAGAATTGATTGGGCATTATCTCCACTCAACTGCAGCAATGGTAAGTCAATTCAAAATCAGTATCTTTAGCGATAACATTCTGTATACTGCCCATTCCAAACCAGACTTCCTTCTGTGTAAACAAGCCAAAGCATGTGCTTCTGCTGCTTGTCATGAACCTAAAACATATAGCTACACCAGTGTAAATAGTTCCTTAATGTATTGTATCGTGAAATATTAGGGTAACAAAAAAAGTATAGAAGTGTGCATTTTATTGTGATTATCAGTACTCATTGCAAAAGGTAACGAGTATATAGGTACTGACAAGATATTACAAAATATGGTTATGACAACATATTTACTAAAACATTTTACATCGTTTTTTGCCCACATTTAACACTATCTTACACTGATTTGTTGGACAGCTGGTTGCAATAATCCTTTAGGGACAATTATTGACATTCATAATACAGTATTTATGAAACATCAGGGTAGGTTTTCTCCAGGTTCTTTGGTTTCCCCCACCACTCATTCCATCAATTGCTCCATTGTTACCATTCCAATCATTGATTTCACCTATATTTCATATCCTCTTCCTCACTATCATACTTGGTGCTTGGCTGACCACCTACTTCCAGGTCTACACTCTGTCTGGTCCATAGGTTCCTGTGCTCCCCGGCAGGCTCCTGACACTAGGTACTGGCTTGTAAGTCCTACGTAAGGGGAGAGTAATTAGGTAAAGGGAAAAAAAAAAAGAATATGCTATTTATATCTGTAATATCCACCTAATTGACACAAGGTTCACATTTTTAATAAAATGAAACATTGTGGAGATGCACATCAGTGGAAGGCATTCCTTCCCTTTTATCCCTTACCATTCCTGCGGATCTGTTGCCAACATTGGCACTCTAAATACAGCCAAATAGTGCTGTGAGTGCGGCAAGCATCTGAAGTGGAAACAGTGCAATAAGTGCTATTAGAGTGTCCATATCAGTGACTCACAGACATGACTGTTTACATTTTCTGTGACGGATCTAACACTTTGTGTATAGACAACCTGAAGCAGTCTGCTTGCGAAATCCTCAGCCTAGTGATAATGTTATTTTTTCTTATATAAAGTGGATTAACAGGAGCACAAATGCTGGAACATTTGCTGAGAACATTACCAAGTATAAACATTTTTTTATGCATACCATATTTCATTGTATAATCATCACACATTTTTTATAAAGTAAAAACGCACGGTGTGAATCATTATGCAAAGAACAAATTATTAACACTGGGCTTGTTAATCTTCAGCAAATAGTGTACTGTGATGAGAGGAGTGTCTGAGCATATTGAAACATGACTATGTTACACTGTTCACAGTTGAAAAGAAACAAGAGGGGAAGGAGTGGAAACAAAAATAATGTGGATACTGCAATGCAAATGCCTACTCTAATAAATAAAGTAAAACGTTAAAATGAAATAATTAAAAAAGGAAAAACATAGGACTGGATTTATTAAATTAAGTCTCATCTATATATAAAAGCATTTATGATTCTGTCTTATCACATGCACTTTTTAACTGGAATTGATATTGTCAGACTACTGAACAAGTCTGTTAACTCCCTTTCTGCAGTTCAGTTACCATTACATTCCGTGAATGCAATTACTCCTAGTTTAAAATGTGCTGTGTAAGTTCTGTATCCCCCCAAATTGGTGTTTCACAAAATAAGCAGTCATTAATAGCTATAGAAAAGAACAGCCATACACAATTGAAGAATAAGATGGTTATTGCTTGGCATGTGCTAACCAAATGGTTAGCCTTGCCACTTCATTCACTTATTGCTTAGTCATGTCTTATTATTCATTGATTTATTATATCTATTAAAGTTGCAATGTTCCAAGGTTAAAAGTAACATTAATGCCCCACCAGTTAGTTTCTTTAACCGCCTTGGTAGCGCAGTTGGTAGCATGCTTGCCTCTGATGCAGAGGGCCCAGGTTCAATCCCTAGTACCAGCATGAGGATTTTTTTCCCTGCTGGGAGGTGTGGTACAGGGTGCACTCAGCCTCATTAGGTCCCGGAGCAACCAATTGAGAAACTACTTGATGGAAAAGTAGCAGCCCCATAACTGACTGGGAGGGCTCAGGGCACTGACCGCGTCCCACCTTCCAGTACTGCATCCTACCAATGATGCCTTTAGTGGACAGAGGTAGGGGACACAGCGGCTGGCCAGGAAGCCAAGGCTCTTCCTGGGCTGTAGTGCTAGGGGTTATTTAATTTCTTTATAATTTAATATTAAGTAAGGGGATAGTAGATGTCCAAAGCTTAAAGTATACTGAGTAAAGTATTGTAATAGTTTAAACTTTAAGTACTGGATTCACCTTAAAAATTATTTTTCATTGGAATTTCATCACATTATTATGCTGTGATGCGTTCAAATATGTGCTTTTGCATCAGGACAGTTATGAGAAACTGAATATATTTTTTCCCCCTCTTGAATCATTTTATTAAAATAATTGGTCTTTACACAGTTTGAATTAGAAGTTTTTGCACATTTGTAATTTTCATGGCTCTTTGCATCTGGCAGTGCTACAATATGGTGCTGGCTCACATTACCTTGACCATCACCCAGGTTTCCCCTTGCAAGGTGAGTCAAAGTAAAGAGCAGTGGCTCTAAGGTGCAGTGAGGGGTGAAAGGATGTTGAAGTATTTTAAAAAGAACCCCTCATGTATACAGGTCAGTTATAAAGTATTATGTAGAAACTTGATTGTAGTTTCTTTACACATCTGATTGAACAAACTTAACTCCAGTTTCTCAGAAATTATTTGCATTATTTAGAGGATGATGCACTTTGGAAATTATCTAAACAACATGGCTTTAGCTCATTTTATTTTGGTAATTCATTGCTGAATTACCAGATTTTTCGAAGACTGGTTGAAGGCAATTAACTGAATAGGCTGTCACTTCACAATTTCTTCTACATTCCCTTTTATAAGGCTCATTAGCATTAAAGTAATCTTAACCCTGAAGTAAAAGATGTTCAGACCCATATTCATATGAACGTTTTGCAATATTCTACTCTTAGGAATGTCCTCAAAATGTTTGACATATATATGCATATATACACACACATATACAGGAGGGTGGAAGTGAAGTAATTTGTCAGACTGAAGGAGGTGAGAGAATGGATGTAAATGAACAAAATATTCTAATACATTATTAAATGCACTGTTAACTAAATCATATTTAAAAGTGAGAGTATGTGGCAACGTTGCACTACCTGTTGATCAAGTAATTTGCTTCCACCGGCAGCTTAATGAACTATTCTAATGCTCCATAAAAACCATTCAAGTAACGTTAGCCATGAATAAAAATCACATGCTTTGCCACTGGGCACAAGACCTAGAAAATTCCGCAAACTGACTTTGAATTCTACATTTCTGCGTAATTACAATATTTTATTTGGAATTTTTAGGTGCCAGAATTGTTTCCTGTTCTATGTGAGAGGTTTATGCTATGATAAGCTACTTAACACATGTTTTAATTAATTAAATGTGGTTGCTCTGTTCCTCACTTTACATCCGACAAACATTTTTTCCAACTTTCGACATCAGTTGCAGTATTGCATCTTTTAGGAAATCACAGATATTATGGACACACAAATACTAATGTTAAATACCTATAAATGGCCAGAAAGCCATAAATTCACTTGAAATAAAATGCATACAAGATACGTCCAAATCTACTTACTATGCATGCGCCCAGTTAGTAGCAATATTACTGTCAACGTTCCCGCTTAATGATACCCAAGTGTTTGTTGCTAACATTAAAAACGTCAACACGCTGTAGTTAAATAAATTGGTGATGGTTACCTGCAATCCGTTCATACATGCATGTTCTTAATAAGCCTTCTTGTATAGGAACTATAGGCATTGTTCATCGTGAAGCAACAATGCGAGATTAACATTATTAACTAATTAAATGCAACTATACTTACGAATTTTATTTACTGAATAGCAGGGACCAAACAGGACGTTTATTTTCACAATAAATAGTAAAGTAGTTTGCTTCCGACACATGTACAGTTTTAATATCGTCTGCCAGACTTATGTGCTGCAACTATTGCAGTATTTAAAGGTTCTGTTACTCATGTGTGAAACACCTCTTACATCATTAATACCGTTATTCTGCGTTGCACTTAACTGTGTGGTGCTAATAATTGCTAAATCTTTAGTAAAGCATAATTTATGTGAATTTACTCTCCACTGCATTATGCTTAAACAAAAATCAATCGAATGCTGTTAAGTAAACATTCGTGCGATCAACACCAATGTCTGAAGAAAGTAAATACAGCTGATGCGAGTTGCCAGTTCTAACATAATTAAAAAAGCACAAATTGTGGCCATTTTAAATTTAATTTACACAAAAACTGTTGAAACTATTGAAATATGCCAAAGGAAAATGTTATCGTTTATCAATTTTCCATGAATATAGCCATAAATTAATAACCTGTAATCAATAATAATTCAGCTAAGTGATGATAAATTTTTTTAATGAAAGTATTTTTACCTAGAAAACTGTACATTTTTCAGCCTTTTGTTATGAGTTTTTTTAAATTCACAATACAAGAAACTCGCTGCTCAAGTCTGGCAGATTATTTCACTTCCACCCTGTATGTATATATACATTGCAGTTTCACAACCAATTGTAACTACAGTGCCTGTAAACCCAGTAGTTACAGGTGTTGAAGCAAATCGTTCTAAATTGTCCAAGGCTCTAAACACCTCCTGAGGGGTAAGTGGAATGGTATCTGCATTCTCCTCACTCTCTTCTGATAGGTCTTCTTACGTCTGTCACATCTTTTGGAGCGTTAGATTCCACAGAAGCACATACAGCATCATGCCTGCACTAATGAATTCCTCTAAACTAGTCCCAGGATTCGCAGCGTCTTTCAGAACTGTCCTTCAGGTGAAGTGGCATCTAACTTGTGACTATGTCGCCAGACTCTGTTAAAGTATTTCTGTATATGATGTGGCGACATGAAGGTCCAGGCTGCTGTGATGACTTTTATTGTCGAGGAGATTCCAATTTGGGTTTGCAGTATTCCTTTTAGCAGCATAAATTGCAGCTCCTATGAGCCACTTGTGATCTCATAAGAGAGATTATGCCTTGGTCCAAGGGCTGAAGGTGGCTTGAAGCGTTTGGTGGAAAAAACTGAACTGCCACTAAAAAGTTTCTGAAACACCCAGTGAAAGCGATGCAATACATCATTTAACTTGAGTAATAACTTATATTTAGAGATCTTAGACAAATACATCGTATCACAAGTTCATAAACATGTGTCAGCGTTGTAAACAGATATTGATACTCCATGCTTTTGTTATACATGCCACTCAAACTGAGTTGTTTGTGCACAGGAGCAGAGTGAGAATAATTTTGCTGACACTTTAAGTTGCATATTCTCAGTTATTGTGATCACTTTGTCCATCTAACAGTACAATGATTCCTGTGTCTGTAAAAGGGCTAGTAAATGTGTATTTCCAGTTATTACACGATTAGTACAGTATTTATGGAATCATGGAGTTCAAGATTGAAAGTATTTTCAAAACTTAAGCAATTTTGTATTTCATGAAATTAAGCAAATATTTATGCCAACAAACATACTGTTGGGGTTTTAAACATGCTGTGTGTGGACATTGAGAGGTAGAAATTGGAACTGGAAAATTCAGTGCCACAGCTGGGATTTGAACCATAGACCTTCCGCTTACCAGTGGGTGCTCTAGCCATTAAGCTACTGTGACAACCTGCCAGAATGACATTAAATTCTCCACACATGGCTTGTGTGTTTAAAAACACCAACAGTATTATTATTTATTTATGTCAACAAACTTACTGTTGGTGTTTTTAAACACACAAGCCGTGTGTGGGCAAAGTTTAAGAGGTAGAACTGGAACTTAAAAATTCAATGCCACAACTGGGATTTGAACCACAGACCTTCCGCTTACCGGGCGGACGCTCTAACCACTGAGCTATTGTGACAAACTGCCAGAATGGCATTAAATTCTCAAGCCAGTTCGTATTTCTCCTGGTAAACCACAAAGGCAGTCTCACATCAGAGACAATTACCCCAATGGTGACTTACTATTGCAAGTACTTTATATCCCAGGATTAAATAACCTTCACATGGTAATTATTATTTATTTATACCAACAAACTTACTGTTGGTGTTTTTAAACACACAAGCCGTGTGTGGGCAAAGTTTAAGAGGTAGAACTGGAACTTAAAAATTCAATGCCACAACTGGGATTTGAACCACAGACCTTCCGCTTACCGGGCGGACGCTCTAACCACTGAGCTATTGTGACAAACTGCCAGAATGGCATTAAATTCTCAAGCCAGTTCGTATTTCTCCTGGTAAACCACAAAGGCAGTCTCACATCAGAGACAATTACCCCAATGGTGACTTACTATTGCAAGTACTTTATATCCCAGGATTAAATAACCTTCACATGGTAATTATTATTTATTTATGCCAACAAACTTACTGTTGGTGTTTTTAAACACACAAGCCGTGTGTGGGCAAAGTTTAAGAGGTAGAACTGGAACTTAAAAATTCAATGTCACAACTGGGATTTGAACCACAGACCTTCCGCTTACCGGAAGGTAAGCATTGAATTTTTAAGTTCCAGTTCTACCTCTTAAACCAACAGTATGTTTGTTGACATAAATAAATAATAATTACCATCTAAAGGTTATTTAATCCCGGGACATAAAGTACTTAAAATAGTAAGCCATCATTATGGTAATTCTCTGATGTGAGACTGCCTCTGTGGTTTACAGGGAGAAAAATACAAATTGGCTGGGGAATTCAATGTCATTCTGGCAGGTTGTCACATTAGCTTAATGGTTAGAGCACCTGCCTGGTAAGCAGTGAGTCTGTGGTTCAAATCCCAGCTGTGGCATTGAATTTTTCAGTTCTGATTCTACCTCTTAAGCAAAATAAATTTTAATTCCAGGATATGGACTATAAGCAGACATTAAGCATTGAAAATCGGTCAATGAATACCCTTCGCAATAGTCATTCAATTTGGCAAATATCAAAAAAGCTGAAGATTCCCAGGACAACAGTTGCTGATGCCATAGAGAGATTAAAGGATACTGGGACAAAGGGGAACAGAAAAAGAACTGGGAAACCTGCAGTTACAAGTAAAAATGAGGATAACACTATAGTGCTAAAAAGAAAGTGAAATAGAAAGCTGACAGTAGATGAAATTCGAGCTGAATTTAATTTAAGTCGCAATAAGGAAACCTCAGTACTGTCAAGAGAAGACTTCAAGCAACCAATCTGTTAGGGAGAGTAGCTGTGAGGAAAGCTCTTCTCAGGAAGGTGAACAAACAATACTTCAGTGGCTTTTGGAACACAGAAACTGGAATACTGATGAGTGGAAAAGGGTGCCTTTGGACTGATGAATCCAAATTTGAGACTTTTGGAAACAGACGATGGACCTATGCAAGATGTATACCAACTGAACAGATGCATCCAGACTATATAATCCCAACAGTGAAACATTGAGGAGGGTCTGTAATGGTATGGGGCTGTTTTGCATTCAGTGGTGTAGTTGACCTACACAGTATTAAGAGGATACTTGACAAAAATGGCTACCACAACATCTTGAGCAGATATGCTATTCCATCAGGTAAGCGTCTGATAGGTCAGCAGGTCAGGTATTTCAGCAGGACAATGGTCCAAAACATACTTTAAAAAATGTGCAGGAAATACATGGAGAATCAGCAGAGGGCAGGAGAACTCAAAATTATGAAGTGGCCAGCTCAGTCTCCAGATCTTAACCCCATTGAGTTACTTTGGGATGAACTGGCTCAAAACTTGCCCTACATCTCAAAATGCACTGTGGAATGTACTACAAAATGCTTGGAATGACATTCTATCATCTACAATTAAAACATTTATAGAAAGAATGCCAAGAGTGGTGAAGAAACTGAGAAAAAATTTCAAAACACTTCCTCTAGGGATATCAAACTTTGAACAATATTGTCAGTAATTTGTGATCATCCCCCAGGGGCCTACTTCGGTAGGTATGGGTTTAGGCTCTCCCGGGGTCCCGAGCCGCTCACCATAATAATAATAATAATAATAATAATAATAATAATAATAATAATAATAATAATAATGTTTATTAGCCCATAGACAATTATATTTCAGCCCCTTCATATGCAGCCTCATGTACCTGCTACTCTTCATCATCCTCTTCTAAGTTTATTACTTTGTAAGGCCTTAGGTTTATAACTCCTGTCTCACCAGCAGGGATCTTTCCTATCTCCGTGGTCCTGTCCCACGGTTTCCAGTGCGGTCCCTGACTTGTGTGCTCTTCAGGTGTCTCAAGCGTAAAGATTGGACAGACCCTTCACACTGCCCTCATGTGTAGCCTTAGGTGCAGAGGGTGTCCACACCATCATGTACACCCATGTAGCTCTCTGAGGGTCCGGGCTGTGTTACTTCCCTGACGGCTGCATGCCATCGTGGTAGTATCACTGGCCGGACGTGTTATTGCTGACAGAACTCTGGAGTAATCAACCACAAGTCCCCCTGATCTGCACTGACTCCATTGGGGCAGCATGGTCTAAAGTGGTGAGCCACAGGCAGTTGGTTATTCCTGTGGTAGGGGCATAAAGCCGGGGTGTGCGTGGTGAACAGTTTACCCATGCAGACAAGCAGTGGAGGTCAGAGGGTAGTCACTCTGACATATGCTTTGAGATCAGTTATGGAGGGGTCTCCATGGTGGCACAGACCGTAGAGATTTATGTGTCTTTCTTTTCTTTGACCCCCAGATGGCAGGCTGACGCCGATGGTGGCGAATGGGGGTCCAATTCAAAATGCATCTGCACGACACCTCTTCATTTGAGCCTTTTTTGGTATTGACTTCGGCATGTGACAGGAAAACGATAAAGAACCTTAACCCCTTTTATATAAAGACAGGATATGTGGCCTGGTTAAGAACAAGACGGTACGTTATTGATTGAAACTAACACGGCAAACCAGACCCAGAAGATGTTAAAAGCGAATTTGTGGGATCCTACCCAATTCGGGTAGTTCCACACAAATCGCTCAACTCGTGTAGGGGAGTTGTCACCACCTCCAGTCTGGACAATCTGTCGAACGAGGAGATTGTCACCTGCCTCTCTGACCAGCATGTATGTCAGGTCTACCGTCTAACTCAAAAACAGGATGGCAAGGAGTTATCTTTGCGTACGGTGTTTTTAACTTTCAAAGGTACCAAATTGCTCTATACATCTTTTGTGGCTACGGACGTGCCACCGTACGCCAATATGTACCAAACTCCATGTGCTGCTTTAGATGCCAGTGGTTTGGCCATACTAAGATCTCCTGCAATAATCCCGCCATTTGTGAGCATTGTGTTTATGAGCCCATGAGGACATGGCATGTACACGGAATCCTCTGTGTGAACTGTGGAAAGAATCATCCATCAAGCTTGCGTCAGTGTTCCACATTTATGGACGAGAAGGCCATACAGCAGTTGCACGTCGCTGCTTTGAACAGCTGAAACCTGCGACCACCCTAGGTTTCGCGTCAGCAGTCTGCTGCACTCCTATCCACATTGTGGTCCTTCAGCACATTCCAGTTGCTGATGCTGCCACGCACACTGACTCACCAACGAGCACCTCTCCACTGACCCGTGATACAGCTGCATTGGCAACTAAATCTTCTGCAGTGCAGACACCTGTTCAACAGCCATCCACAAGCAGTAGCCACACCGTTCTACCTGTCAACGCTCATCGTTCGTGACCTAAACTTGTTCATCCTCAAAGAAGTCCCGCTCAAGCCGTCAGGGATCTTCAGACTCCCTCAGATCGGTGAGTCACCCGAGGATGGCGACTTGAACATACCAGGTCCCAAGTCAGTCAAGATAAGAATGAAAAAGAAAAAGATGACCAAACACTTTCGGTAAGCAGGTTTAACTTGTATTTTATTTCGTGGTTTTACTTTTAACCTTCGCATTTTTATTTGCTTGCCTTTTAAGATCAGGTTTTAACTGTCTTTAGCTTACCTTTTTAGACCAGTTTTACATTTTAACTGTTTTAGCTTTCCCGTTTTAATATTTAATTTTGAGTGTTAAGTGGTGGTGAGTTTTTCCCTGTTTATCTTTTGACTTGGGGCCCTAATGACCTGTCGAAGGGCCCTTAAACCCTACTCACTCACTCACTTTGTGATCATATTGTTATAATCGCATTAAATTTTGATGAAGCAATAGACCATGCCAAAAATGTTGCTTCTTTGTGTTCACTTTCCCACTTTCTTTAAATAGTCTATTACACTTACTATGCTGAGTGTTCGGAAACTTTTGAGTGGCAGTGTATGTTGGTTAGGTTCAGAACCTGTATGTTATGGGTAGTGCTTCTGTCCAATGTAAGAACATGACTGTTTTGAGTAACTATTTGACTGTTTAAATGAAGCCAGTTGCAAAGTAATGTGCCGTTGATCTAAGCTCTTATGGTGATTGTAGATGCGAGGTAGTGTCCATATTTATGTTTTTAAAACACTCCAGTTTCATGGACTTACCGATAACCCAGGGATGAAACTTCTCACTACCTTCCACATTACATACAAGAGCAACTGTTACATGTTGTTAGTTGCGTGCTCCATGACACATATCACCTTTATCTCCAGAGTGAGATTTGGAAAAATATTTTAGAAAAATCCAGTTTTCTCCATACTGAACACATCACACGAAGCATACTTTTGCCTCACTAGGTCAAATTCATGCAACCAGCTGTTTCTACTTTATCAACTTTATTTGCTTCACCACAATTTGTACAGATGAGCTTACAAACTCTCTCTGGACCGGATTGAACCTGCGACTTTGCAATCAGTAGGCCAACGTCGAACCAACTGAGTCACTCAGACCGACTGAAAACTTCTATTTTATTTGAAATCTTACTGTCCAGTACAATTTGTCCAGGTTGGCTGCTTCCTGTATAAGATCAAATTTTCTGCAGTTGAGTAGGTGATTGGCATTCATCCTGGTCCCTGGCTGTCAACAAAGTGTACACTCCTCAGATTTTGCACATGTGTGCTGCAAGACAAAAGTCTTTGATACCTATATTTTTGGCAATCTTGTTTGTTTTTGACTGAATCATAGGGCCACTTAAAGGTACATTAGCTGTACACATGATTCAACCATTTCAGCAGTAACATCTCAATGTCTTCATAGTTAGTGCTATGATTCAGTCCTCAGTTGATTTGGCTACAACTGAAAGAACACCTGTTATTGACTACGTTTCTAAATATTAATGCCCACATTATTGAATTTATTTAAATGTATTGTACATGCGGATTGTTGAGGTGCTAATAATGGCTCTCGACCTATAATATGTTAGAAACGAGTCAACAGTTAGTGTTAGCTTAAAAATACTATAAGATTGGAAGTTTGTGTTACAATGAAATTTAATTATGGTAGATACTGAAAAAGAGTTTTTAATTTGCCTAAACTGAAAATCATGTTAACCAATAAAACGTCCCTTAAAAAATAATGTATTCATGCTGGGCCATTATTTTTTTAGCATTAACTGTGAGTTTGCGCTAATGAGGTTTTATGTATATATAACTTTAATCACAAAATTCTGTACAGCGCTGTGAAAGTAGTCGCACAAGCAAGGGAGAGTAAACTAAATAGATCTGAAGTTCCAACACATAGCTTTCCTTTCCCTTCTCCCGTTTGGGTGGTGCTGGATACATATTCATCAGATATTTAACACATACTTCCATAATATATTACTCGGTTTAATAGTGGTGGTGGTGGTCATTCTGTGAAATGTTAAGACAAAACAATTAACTGTATAATTTCTTCTAGCCTACACCAAAGAAAGTACAGGCTAAGCAGCCTTCAAACAATGTGTGTTGCTTTTGCAACTCAGATGAAGACAATGAGCTGTTATATGGGAAGATTCACCGTATGGGTGACATTGTCACACATTATTATTGCTTGGTAAGTAATTATTGCATTCTTATTTAATGGAAAGCCAAGTAGTCATCAAATTTGGAAATCCTGGAGTTTTTGTTTAAAATCACTGTTACATCCTTCAAATACTAATGTATTAATAGAACTAACTAGATATTTATGCAGCAGCTAAAAGAATGTTGTTCCTGAAAAAAATTTATGATGTAACAATAGACATTAAAATTGTTGGTACTAATGGGGTGTTTGCATTATCTTTATGGTTGCAAAATATAGTTTGTTTCAAACTGTTGGAGGTGTATTTTTTTAACCCAACATTGAAACCTACATTGATGATAAACAGAGACCGTACGTTTAGGCATTATAAATCATTAAATTAGGCAGGCAAAAAGGCATTATAAATAGCTAAAATGGCAGGGGGGAAAATGTATTATAAATAGCTAAAATAGGCAGGGGAAAAAAGGCATTATAAATACTAAAACATGAAATAAAAGGCAACTAGAAAAACCCATTTATTTAATAGATTACACTATTCAATAAGTCGATCATCATATTTTAAAGAACTTCAAAGTTTTAAACAAAATGCTAGTGTTGTAATTGACACAAAAATGAAAAATTTTTTTAAAAAGGCCTGTGTAATGCAAAGCTATTCATTGCATATGGCAACCAAATGATTTTTTTAAGTTCTCTGGGATCATGTTGAGTCTCCTGCCAGATAACATGTTTTCCATATGATAAAATGACCTCTCAACATCGACAGAGGTTATTGGAGCAAATCTAAAACATAGCATCATTGTAGGATCCATTTCAATTGCGACAGAATTGTCAGCTTGTAGAATTTTTTAAATGTTTCTAAATTTCATCCAGATAAATAATGTAATAAAGAAAACAAAAAGCATTTATTTCGTAAATTAGGCATTTATATTCAAAATTACTGAAAAAGGCAACCTAAAACTGTAGCATTTCAGTTGCAAAGGTATAATTCGCTTTCAAATTGAAGACAGATTTGACACATTTAAAAAGGCATTCTGCCAAAGTTCCGGTCTCTGATGATAAATGTAGGTCTACTGTTTCTTAGGTAGTGTTGATATACAACACAGAGGGGTAATATTAGTATGACAGAGCATGACATTAAAGACAGTGGGTTCAGTTGACAGCATATTTCATGTTTGTCATTTAATTTCTTTTTTGTTTTTTAAATAGCATGTTTAAAAACTTTCATTATAGCACTAAGAGGACTGAATCTACCTAGAAGAACCAAGCTGTCATTTTGATGGATTTTTAACATTTTTTATTTGTAAATAATGAAATGTGAATAGAGAGAACATCCATATAGACTGCTGGTGTCATTGAATGGGTCAGTGAACCAATTTCTCAGCTGCAGGTCCTGGGTTCAACTCCTGACCCAGGGTGGTAATTTTTCTTTAATTTAGAGTATTCCCTACCAGTCTGGAAGCGTGGATGTAAGAGTGAGTGTACAAATGAAATTAGGTTACAAACAACAAAAGATTTATAGTTACCCAAAAGTTCATGGTGTAAAAAAACAATCACATGTTTCAAAACCAATATGAAAGGAGCTAAAGAGGACTGTTGAAATAGGGGGAGGGGGAGGGAGCAAACATGCCATGCTATTCTGTTATATTTAACAAGTGCACTTTTATGATTAATCTAAGGAAATCAGAATATCTTTGCCACAAATTACAATTTAAGATTTATTACAGCTTCACGGGTGATCAGCTGTGTGAGGTTTAAAAGCATTGAGCTTTCGGCCATTGTAGACTCTATAGTCTTCATCAGAATGAAGAATAACCGTTAGCTTTCCACTCCCCATATATATACAGTGTTAGGTGGGAGGGGGTTGCGTTGCCCTGGCCAATGAGCGGGTGACGATTTGTGATTGGGCTTGCTGTTTCGGGCTATGTTTGTCACTGGCCACAGTGTTTTCTTGAGGGTCAGTACTTGGTCCAGAATCACTGTAGTTGCTGTTGTGGATGTGTTTTATGGCTATTGTCCAGGCAGGGCTTAGTTGAAGTCCGCAGTCCCTGTTGTAATTGTTTGAATGTAGTTTGATTTGGATGGCTTCCTTAATGACCCTATCCCAGTATTTCTCAGTATGATCCAGAACTTTGATGTCTTCAAAGCTTATTTTATGGACATACTCTATACAGTGCTCGGCCACTGCTGACTTATCTGGTTGTAGGAGCATGATATTGCGTTGATGTTCTTTACATCTTTCTTCTATTGTGCGTCCTGTATGGCCTACATACACTTTACCACATTTGAGCCGAAAGCTCAGTGTTTTTAAATCTCACACAGCTGATCACCCATGAAGCTGTAATAAATAATGTGTGCCGTGAAAGCTTTAAGTCTTACACAATTTAAGATGTTTACAAATTGCTTTTGTTTATTCAAAGCCTATTACCACAAAGTGAGTTTCAACCTTTGTGTATTTCTTTACATAAATGTGATTACAGATGGGACATCGACGTGAAATCACGTCCATTTAAAATGGCGGATGAGCAATATGGGCTTCCTGTGCATTTAAGCATTTAACCCTTATTTATCCCTTATCCAACTCAACTTATTATAATTTTCCCTTTGTGAAACATTTTAGTAAGGTCTATATACTTTATTGGCTTACCTTAATATGTTCATTCTGCAGTGATTTACCTCAAAACAGGGATAAACACACAAGGGTACGTACATCTCCACATTTGCAAATTCCCTTCTTGCGGCACACAAAACACTTTCAAGATGGACGGGACTTCTTTGCTGTCGGTGGTATCCTTTTAGGATAATGTTTTCCTTGAAGTCTGAGGGGTGCAGGGGTTTTGGATTTTCAATCCCCAACGTGGTATTGTTCAATTAGGCTGCGAGCTATTTACAGTCGGTAGTCAAGATCGGTCATTGTCCTGTGTGGGTTTAGAGCTCTCCAAATTACCAAACAATTGTATATGGTTATATCCAGTTGGTGCAAAAATATCTTTTTATACTACTCCCTTCAGCTACAAGCAGGAAAGAATACGTATGTATTTCAACAAAGAAAGACATGGACTCTACTAAGTTACGAAACTCACGTAAGCAAAAATTGCAATGTTGATCTATTCTGATGACTCAAGAGACCACGCATACAGTAGCGCTTTATTACACAGTATGCTGACGCATAAGCCACACATACAATGGGTGTTACTGTATCTTTCCGAGAACTTATATTAGTGCGTTCGACAGAGCAAAGTTGATTTTTCACCACAGTGAAACAAAATTGTGCCATTTCAACGTTTTGTAAATACAACTCAACTTTGCTGATGACGTACATTTATACTGCATATAACGAGTTTTATACCAGTTTTTGTTTCATTAAAATAACTTAATATTTACACAAAATACAGCTGTGTATCTACGAAGCACTTTTAGCGCATTTAACAATTTAAATTCTAGCAGTTCTCGGCTCGCAGACGTTTTAAATGGCCATCGCTCAAGAGGTTAAAGACAGAAGCTGCGCATAGACTATTAACAAAATTAAACTATGAACAGTATTACTGCTGTAATACACACCAAAACCTATAATGAATGAAAAATAACCGTATACGTGATACCTTTATTTTTTCCAGTAGTCGAGGAGAGTTTTCTGTACACATTGCTCCTTAGCTGCTCGTTTCCACAAACACTTGAGCCTAAGAAATCACACCAAACATATCAGTCATTTTGCCACAGGGCAAATTGCTGCAGTTCCTTTAAACTTTTGACAGCATCCCAATACGAGGGCAGTTTAATAAGTACACATGTTTCAAAATATATGGTGTTGCTAAGGGAAGCTTGTATTATGTACTGTCATTTGTTATACGTCAGAACAAATTTGGTGCTGATTCATTGGTTAGTTTGGATTTTATGGATATTTCAATAATTTGTTCATGTTTGGTTAAAATGGAAAAAAAGTTCAGTATCATTCAGTGGTTTGCTTTTTACTTTTGGATGGGAAAACTTGCAAGGAGATAAAAGCGAAATTGGATGTTTATGGAGACCTTTTGCCATCTATGACAACAGTTAGAAATTGATATAACAAATTTAAGCATGGTTGAACATCCATTTTTGATGAGTGCCCAGGATGCCCTGCGGATGTGGTTACCGAGGAAGTTGTTGAAAAATCCACGATATCATTCTTGCTGATCGTCAAACGAAAATTCTCACAGTGGCAGAGGACCTAGGTGTGTTGACGGGAGGACAATTCATATTTTGCATGATAAGTTGGATATGAGAAAGTTGTTGTCCCGATGGGTGCCCTCGTTTGCTCACAGTGGACAAGCGGGTGCAGCTTTTAACTTTGGAGCTGTTTAACCTCTTGAGCGATGGCCATTTAAACGTCCGCGAGCCAAGAACTGCTAGCATTTAAATTGTTAAATGGGCTTCGTATATACACAGCTGTATTTTGTGTAAATATTAAGTTATTTTAATGAAACAAAAACTGGTATAAAACTCGTTATTTGCAGTATAAATGTACGTCATCAGCAAAGTTGAGTTGTATTTACAACACATTGAAATGGCACAATATTGTTTCACTGTGGTGAAAAGTCAACTTTGCTCTGTCGAACGCATCTAATATAAGTTCTCGGAAAGATACAGTAAAGAAACACCCATTGTATGTGTGGCTTATGCATCAGCATACTGTGTAATAAAGTCCTACTGTATGCGTGGTCTCTTGAGTCAACAGAATAGATCAACATTACAACTTTTGCTTACGCGAGTGTCGTAACTGAGTAGAGTCCGTGTTTTTCTTTGTTGAAATACATACTTATTCTTTCCTGCTTGTAGCTGAAGGGAGAAGTGGTATAAAAAGGTGTTTTTGCACCAACTGGATATAACCATATACAATTGTTTGGGGATTTGGACAGCTCTCTAAACCCACACAGGACAATGGGTGGTATAAATAAATGCAAGCAATAGCTTTTTCTCACTAATTCGGAGCAAGAGGTTGGTTTCGTGTAAATAAAAACCTTCTGCTCCGTCTCCTTGCAAGCTACAGCTCCCAGACCTTGACCGCGGATTGCTCGCGAAATGGTATAAATAAAAACCTGCTTTCCTCGCTCCGACGGAGCTTTTGCTGGCTTTTTCTGAGGTAGCTATGTAGGTACCTCAGCTTGCTCAATCAGTTAGTAACATGGCGGAGTTCATGATGATGGTTCCTCAGCGTAAAATAAAAGTATATATAAGACGTAGGGACTCTGATGTGAGTAAATACAAACAGTTGTATCGGTTTGAGAAAGAAAATGTTGACTGGCTTGCACAACATTTTTTACCGGAGTCAAGTGAAACACGAGGTGGAGCTCTGAACAATGGTGAAAAAATGCGAAGTTTCTTAAGGTATGTAGGAGATCCCGGCTTTCAAGCTGGTGTTGCGGAGGATCTTGGTGTCACGCAGGCTACGATATCAAATAGCTTCTGGGAGGTCGTTAATGCTATCAACGCTAAAGCGAGAAATTGGATACAGTTTCCTACAACTGCTCGTGCTTTTCAGGAAGCCAAGGCGGAGTGGTCAGAGCGTTACAATTTCCCAGATGCAATTGGGGCAGTGGATTGTACCCACATTTTAATAAGGAAACCAAATGTACACGGTGACGAGTACATCAACAGGAAAGGAGTTCCCAGTATTAATGTGCAAGCTACATGCAACGCAAAGGAAAGATTTACAAGTGTTGTTGCAAGATGGCCGGGGTCTGTGCACGATTCCCGTATATGGAAAAATTCAAGTGCTTACACAGTGATGGCCGGTAATGCTACAAACGCACTACTATTAGGGGATTCAGGTTATGGTATTGCACCATGGTTGATGACTCCTTATCAAAACCCTACTACTCCAGGACACATAGCTTACAATAGGTGCATTACAAAGGAGAGAGTAATAATTGAACGATGTTTCGGTCAAGTTAAGCAGCGGTTCCCGATTTTACAAAATAAGATAAGATTACCCACCCAAAAAATACCGTCAGTAATAATGTGCTGTATGACTCTGCATAATGTGGCTAAACATCTAAAAGAGGACGACTTTGACATACCTGAATTCCAGGAAAATGATGTAGCAGTAGCAGGTGATGTAGAACCAGAAGCAATCCGTATTAGGGAGAGAGGACAGCAGAGAAGGAACGATATCGCAAGAATACTTTCTTTGGCATAACTCTTCACATGACTCTATTTAGCACTCTACTTACACAAAGGTATGCTCACATTAATAAATCTCTTATGTGACCACTGCAGTTCTGTATACTATTTTGTCACTGTTCTTGAGCAATTTATGTAGATATCTAGTGGATACAGAAAAGATCGAACGAGACAGTGTATAGACAAAAAATTACTGATAAACCGTGGACTTGTAAAAACCCTAAAAGCTAATCACTAAAACATTTGGAGTTTGCAAAAGCCGTAAATAAATACCTAAATATGTTAGTTCTCAAAATTCCTAAATAACTTATTACCTAAAAGTTATAACACAATTTGTTAATTACACAATGAGATCTAAAGACTCATAAAAACCGAAGTAAATCTCCTCTGTCTCGTTCCTTCTTTTCTTTATCCAGCAATAATCCTTCTTTTGCAAGCTTTAACACTTCAATTTTTAGTTTGTCCCTTTCTTCTTTAGTTTTGTTTCTTTCTTCTTTCTGTTTTAGCACTTTTAGTTGTTGAAGTAAAACTAATCTCTGCAGTTCATTATTATTTAATCCTGCAGTTTCGTCATTGGGATCAACTAATTTCCTCTTTCCTTTAGATCGAGGTGCTCTGTTGATGGCCGATTCCGCATCATCACTTAATTGCTCACCTTTAACACTTGGAATGGGCTCTTGGAATGTATCTGCTGTCGAGGTTGAAGCCATTGGTTCAAAGCCAATCTCAAGCCCTCCTGAAAAGATTTAAGGGTTATAAATTGTTATTATAACAAAATACAATTCGATTAATGTTAATAAATCGTGAAAATAATGTCTTTAGTTTTTCTCTGATTCTTACCTGTCATTGTTGTAATAGATGGATTTGACTCCGCCTGAAGAATATCCAGGATTTCCTGCTCCCATTGTTTTAAAAGAACTGGCTTATTGCCAGTTAGTTTCAAATCACTTTTGGCCTTAATTCTTGTTTTTAAGTTGCTTATTTTTTTTAGTATTTGCATCTCGGTGATGGATATTTTAAACTCTTCCTCCAATTGTTGCTTTACTGTAGCTACTGCTAAACTTTTCTTGCGCTTACTTTCTAGCAGCTGTGCTTTTAATAGAATGTCTTGATTTTCCTTTAATAGATGAACAAAGCGCCTCATAAATACACTGCTTTCTTCAACCATGGTGACTGAAATAGGTACGTGTTGCAAAATATAAACTACTCTTGGAGATATTTGCTGCTCTATCAGCTCCGATGATGCAAGCACATTTCTCAGAGGTGTTGTGATCTTGCCTGCTTATAATGCGAGTGATGTCATAGTGATCCAATTTCATTACCGGAAACCTGATAATGGAATCAAAACATATACGAACGTGCTTATACAAACATGCAGCACGTATGAAGAGCATAATGCTCGTAAAATCAAGGTCGAATTATACCTAAAATAAGCTTATATGAAACTCTTTCACAGAGTAGGTATAGCTTTAATTCAGATAACACTTTTTAAAATCTTAGAATTGCCTATTTTGACGTTCCATACATTTTAATTGCCCAGTTCTAGAGCAGATCAACAGAACACCTGTACTGTAAAAGTAATCTTTCAGTATATCACTTGTAATAGACGCAGGTCATCAAATTATGGGAATCTGGGCTTAAAGTTATAAAAGGATAATCGCCATGTGTTGGAAGTTGGGATAAATCCCAATTACTGTTTCATTTATCCCTGCCTGCCCCCCCCCCCCCAAAAAAAAAAAAAAAAAAAAGAAATTGACGTAAACTGTGTGCTTTAATTAGATACACATTTTTTGTGTAGTAAGACTTCGACTATCTCCTACAGTTTATCAGTTATACAAAGGTGATTCAGAATGAAAAGGACTTCACAGACTATTCCCCCGAAATTAAAGGTATGCCTACATTTCAGTTGTCATGTAAATATCTTAACATATGCCATTTTAATCAAAATACGAGTACAGTGGCCATTTTTGAAAAAATTAAAAATTAGGAATGTTTACCCATGTAAAAGTTAGTTTTAGATGGAGGGTTTCCATAAAGTCGCACTCTTGGAGGTTACTGAACTTGAATAAGAAATTTGGTTTTTAAAAGTGCCTACTTGGGTTTTGATGTTCACACTTACATACAGGCACACATAGACTTCTCTCTCTCTCTCTCTCTCTCGCTCTCCATTCAGAAAGGCTGTATGTATTTGTGCTTTAATCTCGAAGTGGAATTATTGGACGGAATGCAATAATTCCTCTACAATACGTTTAGTGGTTGAGGAACTAAAAATTACACAATATGTAGGAAATTGGATGCAGATATAAACAATTATAATAACATTTAAAGAGAAAATGTAGACTTGCTTCCGCAGCATTTGCTTCCAGAGGGAAATGAAACACGAAGGGGACCTTTTAACTAACAATCTGTATACATCCTAAGGTGTTGTCATCTTGCTTGCGTACGATAACGTTAAAATGTGAATGAGGTAATAGTGATCCGCTCTCATTACCGACGATAATGTAATCAAAGCGATACATAGAGTAGAATATTGTGCAAATCAAAACCGTGTTATATCTAAAGACTTTCATATAAAACCGACCCTAAATTTAAATTTCCACGAAATGAAACTTCATCCGGTATAGCTTTAGTTTATGATAGTCTTATATAATCTTAGAATTAGTCCCCACACACTCACTCTTGGAATTAGTTATTGATATTTTATATGTGTAGATGTAAAGGATATCAGTATAACGGTGCAAACACACAAGTACAAATTATCTACTTCCATATATCAGTTGATACAAGTTCTCAATACTATAAATTAAGAAAATCACTGATGGAATTTAGAAAGTGTATGAACGTTTCGGTGGAATGCCAGGCGAATCTTAACTTCTATTTAATTTGCCAAATCTTTACTTATATTTTCGTTCTTTAAAATCAGTATCTCTATCAGGTTTAACATGAATACGTATATGGATATTTAAATGCAGCAAATATTTAAATCCCCTCCAGACAGGAAAAAGGCGTGTTTGTTTACGTGGCCTGGTGAAGGTCACGGAGCTGAAGCTTTGTGTTGGAAGCAAGAGCTGGCGGAAGAGGGGAAGTTTTTATTTATACCAAATCACGACCTTTTGCTTGATTCTCAACTTGCTTACCAGCTTCAGCTCACAAGCACTAGCTAGTTTTTATTTATACCACCCAATGACCGACCTTGACTACCGACTATAAATAACTCGCAGCCTAATTGAATAATACCACGTTGGGGGTTGAAAATCCAAAACCCCTGGACCCCTCAGACTTCAAGGAAAACATTATCCTAAAAGGATACCACCAACAGCAAAAAAGTCCCGCCCATTTCAAAAGTGTTTCGTGTGCCGCAAGAAGGGAGTTCGCGAATGTGGAGATGTACGTACCCTTGTGTGTTTATCCCTGTTTTGAGGTAAATCACTGCAGAATGAACATATTAAGGTAAGCCAATAAAGTATATAGACCTTACTAAAATGTTTCACAAAGGGAAAATTATAATAAGTTGAGTTGGATAAGGGATAAATAAGGGTTAAATGCTTAAATGCACAGGAAGCCCATATTGCTCATCCGCCATTTTAAATGGACGTGATTTCACGTCGATGTCCCTCAAGAGGTTAAGCAAAATCCGAAGGACCTTTTGCATCAAGTAGTCACTGTCAATGAGACTTGGATTCATTTATACTCTGGAAACCAAGCAACAATCAAAACAATGGGTTGCTTCTGGAGAATCTGCTCCCAAGAAGACAAAGATGGTTCCATCGGCTGGAAAAGTGATGGTGATGAAAGGGTGTTCTAGTTATTGATATCTTGGAAAAAGAAAAAATGATTACTGGAGCATACTACAGTGAGTTATTGGCCCATTTGGAGACACAGCCTGTTTAGTGAAGAAGAAAGTGTTGTTTCACCACAATAGTGCACTAACACGTTCATCTGGATTTGTCACTGCCAAACTGTGTGAATTGCATTATGAAATGCTGCCACACACCACAAATTCTGACTGGCTCCTTGCAATTTCTTCCTGTTCCCAAACATGAAGAGATGGTTCACGGGAACAAAATTTAGATCAAATGAGGAGGCGTATTTTGCAGAGCTGGACAATTCTTATTTTTTGGAGGTGTTAAAAAATGGCAGGAGCGTTGGGAGAAGTATATATTCCCAAAAGGGGACTATGATCTAAGTTTCGAGTGTACTGTTAAGAGCTCGGTATTCTATGGTGTCTGATAAGTCATTAGAGCAGGAATTGGAAAGGAAAGTGAATAAAAGACAATCAGCTGTGCTTATTGTTAACTATGCAGTGAAGAATGATTGGCAGGTTTCTCAGTATTTGGACCATCATCAGCACATCCCCCTTCCCAGACTGGTCAGGTAGCAGCACTATGGTTATGTTTCAACTTGTACTTCAAGATCAGACAATGCAGACTTTCACCAGATGCCTACAAATTTTATAAACTCTGCATTCTGAAACTGGAAATTTTCTGTTAAAAGGCATACTTTGGTTTTCGTTATCTGCATAAGACAGTTTCCCTTCAATAAACGGAATTGATAATGTTTTTCATCCTTAAGTTCATGGGACCATGAAATATTTCTGTTCAAGACAGATTTCCACTTAACAAGCAGTCCGTTGAAGAAAGGTTTTATGTATATGTTCTTGGTACTCTGCTCATAGGCATAGCTTATTCAGTTGTTAGTCTATGCTATGGCTATTTTAGCTATGGCAGCTTATATATGCATTGAATGGTAGCATTACTTTCCCAAGAAATAAACGTAAAGAAAGGTGGTAAGGTACTTATAATGTCTATTAGTAATAAAGAGTTTGTCAGAAGGTCATAAACCTTCAGGCAAACAAGTATAACATGGCTAAAAATTTTAACAATGTGCAAGCTATAAAGGTGTGCCCATAGTTAGGGTGGGTAATAGGACTTCTGGTAGGAAATGGTTGCACCACTATTTAGGAAGGTTCTAAATAGCTAATTCCTTCAGCTATATACCTACCTTACAAAGGTTCAGTGAAAGACAATTTGGGAGTTTTACAATCTACCATTTACAAGGAATTATTATATTAAAACATGGTACGCTTCAAAATGACAGATCTGGTGTTTAAAAAGTGATCTGTTTTTAAGCTTATTCATGATTTTATGCATATTTATTTAGCTTAAGGTAAAGCAGGTACAGATTATCAGGATTTTCTGGTCCTGAAATTAAATATGCGAAGTTTCTTTGAAGATTGTGTGAAATTGTATTAAACTGCAGTTTTTATGAAAACTTCTTGGGATATTAGAATTTTGAGAACTGGTTCTATGTGACTTTAAAAACAAATGCTGCTAAAATGCTTTGTTCTTTATAATTTACAGCGAATCCAAATTCACATACTTAATTTTGCAATCATTTTACAATAAATTCAGTGAAACAGTCTTAAATCATGAAAATTCTAGCTAAAGCTGAAGTAAGTCTTCCCTGTACTATTCAAAACAATGTTTGCAGCCCATGCTTTATGGTCAAGATCACTCTTACTATACTCAATTCACTCTTAGGTTTATCTGCGTCTAAACAAAGCCATGTGACCACTGTACCATGGTACAACATGGTAGCAATGCATGCAGAGAAGTAGTCCCATATTAGTAATCTGACTTTTAGAATGAATTTATCCTTAAATGATATAATATTCTATACAAATACGTAAGAAGTTAAAGAACGTTGATGTAAACCGATTAACAGAGCTACAAGTTCCAACATGCAACGTGTGTAAGTTACCTGACATTTGAGTATTGTTTACAGCCAGCAGTTTCTATTTAGGATCATGGCGGACAGCGGCGGTGAATTTGTTCTTGCATCTTCGCCGACTTATGTGAAGCATAAGGTGGGCAAACCATTGACTAGTGGTGAAAAAACAATAGTGTTGAACGCTGAGACAGAATATTGACTAATAGAAAATTGTTCATGTAAATATTTTTGTAAGAGTGTGTAAATTTTTAATTCTTTTAATTTGGGTGTATCAGGGACTTATTTCTTTTGATAATACTCAAAATAGACAATGTCTTCTCAACTGTTTGAGTTCGACCAATGAGAACTGTTGCGCGGATGAATACATAAGAATGGCGGTGTTGCGTCATAGGACGCTCAGAAACTACTTTCATTAGCGTCTGTGACTTCAAAGTGTAAGGACGTATAATTGTTGATGGCGTGTGAATATGTGAATTACACCAAAACTTTTAAACAGCATGGACGCTATCCAATTTTAAAAGTCGTTAACTAACTGTAATAGTGATAAAAAGTATATATATCGAATAAATGTGTTTCTAATAAAAGTACGTTGGTTTATGCATTCCATTCTACGACCACATCCCCTGCAGAAAAGAGTGGCGTCTGCTCTAACAAACTTTCCACCTTCTAGCAAAAACAATACTCATGCTGCTATATTCACGCTAATATGTGTTATCCAACTTTTATAATAAAACCCCGCCACAAATGGCTTGCCCAACGTGGAGCGCGAATTTGGAATGGAATGCAAAATTGAGAGTGCGAAGTGCTAACATCAAAAGAACGCTATCTCATCGCGCAGGAGAAAGACGCCATTAGACCATCGTCTCATATCAACAAAACATCGATACACGGAGAATCAACGTGGGAAAAACACCGGAGATCATCTAGCGAAGCCAACTACCCAGGAGACGTAAATAACTGGACGAAGAATCAGCAGAAAAGAAAGTAGGATCAAAACTTTTTGTGTCTTTATCTTATTTACATTTATTAATGCTACTTAGAAGTGGAAAAGTAGCAGGACTTTCAACATTAAGTGAATTAGATAAAGGAATTAAAATGTCGCGAAAAGAGATAGAAACAGGAGTGGGGGAAGGGGCAGATAGGCCTAGTTATCAGGAAGGATCAGAAGGTGCGGAACAGGCGGAAATAAGCAAAGACCAAAGGTTAATGATGATGATGTTTGAAAGACTAGAACAAAGTTTAGGTCAGAAAATGAAACAAAATAACATAGAATTGAAACAGGATATAGAACAAAGTTTAGGTCAGAAAATGAAACAAAATAATGCAGAATTAAAACAGGACATGGAACAGAATAGGGCAGAATTAAAACATGACATAGAACAAAGTTTAAGTCAGAGTATAGGTCAGAAACTGGAACAAAACAAGATAGAATTAGGTCAGAAAATGGAGCAAAATAATGCAGAATTAAAACAGGATATAGAACAAAGTTTAGGTCAGAAAATGGAGGAAGTGAGAAAAGACTTAGAACAGAAAATGGAATTAGGTAGACAGAACCTAGAACAGAAAATAGAATTAGGAAGACAGGAGTGTAAAGAAAATATGAAAGTAATGGAAACTAATTTAAAATTAGTTCACAAAAACTTAAATGAAACAAAGGAAGCCTTAGAAGCTAGGATAGAAATTGTAGGAGATAGGATGGGAAAGATAGAATCAGAGATGAAAGAGAATAAAATAGTATTGGAAGAAGAAATTGCTAGATGTAGGGATGAAATAACAGAATGTAATACAAGTGTAGACTGTAAGATAACAAATGTAAAAGCAGAAATAACTGAGGAATTGAGGAAGGAGATTGTGGTAGTAAAGAAAGACATTATTAATGAAACTGTAGAACAAATTGTAATTCCTAAAATTAAGACAATGAATGATGTGATGCTTTCACAACAGGATGCTATAAATGATATGAAACAAAGCCACTTAGAAATAAAGAATGATTTAAAATCAATTTGTGAAGAAATGAAAAAAGGGAAAGAAAATTTGGCTAATGTAAATGATGTTGTGAAGGCATTACAAAGACAAGATGATTTAGATGTAAGTAATGTACAAGATGAGAGTTACTTGAGTAATGTACAAAATGTTGACTCACCATACAGAGAAAGAGGTTCACAACCAAACAATGACACAACACATAACACATGTTACACCAACAGCATATTACATGAAATCACACCACCTACATTTGACGAGGAGAAGGGAGACGACCCAAAACTCTTTGTTAAAGAGATGGAAGAATACTTTAAAGTGAAAAGGATACCAAACGAGCTTAGGATGATGATAGTTAAGAAAAGCTTAAAAAACAAGGCATTAGAATGGCTCAGGTTAACACTAGCTGGTCACGAGTCTTATAGCTCATTCAGAAATTTATTCCTATCAAGGTATTGGGGCCCAGCTAAACAAAACCAAACTAGGGTAGAGCTAGCGACAGGTAGATACGATCCAGCCAAAGGGTTGTCATTAGTCGACTATTTTATGAAAGTAGCCAACAAAGGAAAGCTATTAGACCCCAACTTGTCGGAAGCTGAACTAATTGCCAGCATAACAAGACATTTCCCAGACACAGTGAGAACAGGATTAATTGTTGCGAGGCCAGTAGATTTTACAGATATGATAGAACTGCTGACAGCCTTCGAAACACAAAATGGTCGGACTAATGAGCATAGACATAGGAACGGTCACCCAAACTCACCCATCCTAAACCGGAACACGGCTACGAACAACCAGAGCGAAGGAGAACATAGAAATACTAGGAGTACCCATGAAAGGGGGAGAGGGGCACACCATTTCCCACAACCACATAATCATGGCGAGAGGATGGAAAACACAAGACAGCGGTACCACGACACGATACCGAGGGGTGAATCGAGGTACAGAACGCATAGATATGATCGTGGAAGACCAGGAGAACGTACCCATCAAGTGAATCATATACGATTCTGTAGGGAATACATGAACAGCCATAGGCCGTCGTACAATAGGGGTTCACGTCAAAGGGGCAGAAACCAAGGGAACATCGACAACGTAAGACAACAGGAACAGAATGAAAATATGCCGGATAGGACCGATACTGCACAGAACACAGAAACTACGATCACCTCCAACGTCCAGGAAAACTAAGTACAAGTCAACTTTGTGTCCCGGAAGTTGACCTGTGTGGCAGTAGGGGCGATATTGACCAATGTAATGTAGGTACCTTGAGAAGACAGGCGAGTGAAAGAAAGGAGATAACCAATCCACCAATGATTAGGCTGAAAGTATGGGGTATCGAATTGCCAGCAATGATAGATACAGGAGCCAGCACATCAGTATGTGACGAACAGCTGTTCCAGGAACTGATAACTAAAAGAAATGCTGAATTCTTGCCTGTGTGTGGAGTATATTGCAGCACAGCAATTGGCAAGAAGAAGGAACATGTTAAATACCAGGTAAGGCTGGTAATTGAAATCGGAAGTTGGAAGTTCGATTTTATTGCCCTAGTAATACCAAGATTAACAGCTACCCTAATCATTGGCAGTGATTTGCTTAACCTTTGGAGGTCGGTAATTAACTATGACCTACATGAATTTATCATTAAGGAAGGAGCCTCAGAATGCACTGCGAAGTTCCTGGAGGAAGAAACATGCCAGGAGGAACCAGACCAGACAGGGATCCATCCGGATGAACAATTCTTTGTGGAGAACATCAATGTCCACGAGAATAGGTTGGTAGACCTAAGGGTAAATAAGAAGAAAACAGGTTGGACGAGCGATGAAGAAACTAACGTTTGCAGCCATTGGATCTGCACAGAAGACGAGTATGTTGCCTGGGACAACCACCAACCTGAACCACTACCAACAGATGGAGAAGAATCGATGCTACAGCTAATCGATGAGAAGGTCTGGGGGGCACATGGCATCTCTGAAGAGGAAAGAAACCAACTTAGGAAAATATTGGTTAAAAACAGGAAAGTTTTCGATAAAAAGCCAGGTACGTGTAACAAGTACGTACATACCTTTACAGTAACAGATATTACCCCCTATTCACACAAATCCAGGCCCATCCCCAACTCCATCAGGGAGGAAGCTGACAGAGTAATCCAGAAAATGTTAGCGGACGGAATAATAGAGCCGTCGGACTCATGTTATGTGAATCCAGTAGTATGGGTCCATAAGAAAGGGGGAAAATTGAGGATGACCATAGACGCAAGGAAGATAAATACACATACCTTGCCGGATCATTACAGGCCTGAGGGGGTAGACCAACTAATATCGAAATTGAAGGGAGGTCAACATTTCACAAGTCTCGACTTGACAGCATCGTTCTGGCAAATTCCTCTTCATCCAGATGTCAGGAAATATACCTGTTTCTTGCACAAAGGAAAGGTATACCATTTTTCAAAATGTGCCTTTGGACTATCGACCAGTAGCAGTGCACTACTGAGAGCTCTGGACAAAGTTTTTGGAGATACCATCGAGACTTTTGTGACGCAATATGTAGACGACTTTTTAATATACAGTGAGAATCCCGAGTCGCACTTACATCACATAGATTATGTATTATCCAGGTTCCAGGAAAGCAACATGACCCTAAATTTAGAAAAGTGTGAGTTTTTCGTCAAAGAAGCTGAATTTCTAGGCCACATCATAACACCTGATGGTATACAACCTAATCCGGAGAGGGTCAAGGCCATAGAGCATATACCACCCCCACGTAACTTAAAACAGTTGAGGAGGTTTCTGGGCATTTTGCAGTACCAGTCGAAATTCGTGGTCAACTACGCTAAGGAATTGGTACCCCTTAGAGCACTGTTGAAAAAAGATACTAAATGGGAATGGAATGCTGAACATCAGGTGGCCTTTGAGAATATCAAAGAACTTTTCAAGCACAGTATTCTCCTGGAACGACCGGATCCAAATTCACCTTTTCTAGTATACACTGATGCTAGTGCGCACTCATATGGTGCAATATTAGCACAAGAAGATGCAGATGGCAACAAACATGTGATTGCCACAGCTTCTAGATTTTTAAACAAAATAGAAGCCAATGCCTGCATAACCGAACTGGAAATAGGTGCAATCCATTTTGCGTTGCAAAAGTTCAGACAATATATATATCTTTATAAAATAATTATATATACAGATCATGTAAGCCTGTCCTTCATTCAAAAATGCAAGCTGACCAACTCCAAAATCTCAAGGTACATACATGAGATCATGTCATACGACATAGAGGTCAAACATATCCCGGGGAAGGAGAACATCTTCAGTGACTTATTGTCAAGATTGAGGTCGGAGAGTCACATACCCGAGACGATATACAGTCCGCACCATGAGATCAAAATTATGCAGATGAGTAGCAAAGAAAGCAACGAGATCTTGCAAGACTTCAAGAACATAGCAAAGCTACAACAAGAAGACCCTGAATTGAAGAGGCTATTCGACAAGGCTCCAGACATAATACCAAGATTGGATGCCAAGATAGGCAAGTTTAGGAACATCCTATTTAAACTGCATGGTCGCGACGTAAAGAAATGGAAAATGATGGTACCAAATTCCTTACAGGACAGGGTCATTTTAGCATTCCACCACTCGATGCTTCACTCCGGTACTGAGAGGACAATGCTTGCCATCGAGGAGGTATTGTACATTAAACATCTTGGCAAGAAGGTCAGGAAGTTAATTTCCTCATGCGACCTATGCCAAAAGGCCAAGCCAATTAATGTAAAGTACGATGTCATCCCACAATCCATTGTGAGGAACGAGAAAAATGCATTGGTGTGTATTGACGAGCATGGAGAATTGCCAAGGGGTAAAGATGGAAACAGATACATATTTGTCATGTTTGATGTTTTTACAAAATTCACCAAAATATACCCCATTAAGAACATCAAAAGCAGAACATGCCTAGATAAAATCGTCAAGGACTACATCCCAAAATATGGGAGAATAAAATGTCTTCTATCGGACAATGCGACCATGCATAAGAGCAAATTGTTTCAGAACACCTTAGAAACATTAGGAGTAAAATTGTACTATTCCTCAGCATATTATCCCCAGGGAAACCCGACTGAGAGAATCATGAGGGATATTAGTATTTATTTTCGTTTGCTCTGCCACAGAGACCACACTTCCTGGACGGAAAAATGCGGATATATAGAGGAGGTGATTAACCATTCGGTGAACCCCACGACCAAGTTCGCACCTATCGAGCTAATGACCAACACGAAACCAAGAAAATTAGCAATTGACATTGACACTACCATGGCTGCCCAAAGAGAATTATCAGAGAAAGAAAAATGTCAATTGGCATTCAGAAGATTACAACAGAAGGCTGAAAAAGGGAGGAACAAGGTGAAAAGATTCGTCAGGAAATGGTCCCCACAAATTGGAGAAAAGGTGCTCTTAAAAAGCCACAAAGCATCCAAGGCATCTGAAAAAAGATCTGGAAAGATGGAGCTATTGTATACTGGACCACTGGTCATAACAAAACAGCTGGGTGACCACACGTATGAGCTACAGAATACAAATGGCAAGTTGGTAGGAAGATACCATAAAAATAAATTGAAGCCATACAAAGAAAGAACCAAATAGCCTTCGTCAACAAATGTGTAAGGCAGGAGTAGTAGAGATGAAAGAAGATAACAATTTTTAATGGGTTACTCATAGGAAATTATGTTCAGAATAGGAATTACAACAAGGAAGAAAACCAACATAGTCATTGGCTATATCGACCACAAAGAGCATTGTCAACAAAGACAGATGAGGACACTGATTGTCATTAAATAAATGAATCATAGCGACGGAAGATAATATGTTTTTGACATAAGGATGTCAGGGACAAAAGTAAAAATGAATCAATTATGATAAAAAAGATATAATATTTCGACACAAAGATGTCGAGGGTAAATGGAGAAGAAAAATAATACAATTACAGAATGATTGTAAGTATAGAAGTTTTCTCTTATAAAAATAAGAGACAAAGAAATGACAATTAGTGAAGTGAGGAAAACCATAATCAGAAAAACAATGCCCATGAATTAAGATGAATATAGCCAATGCTAAGCTCGAAGAAATGTTGAACCAAACAACAATGAATAATAACCCAATTAAGGAAATTAGTATCATAAGTAACATCAGAGTTTAAGAACCGACTCAATAACCTGCCTATACGTAAGCTTATAAGACAAAGAAGGCAAAGAACTGAATAAAGTATTGCCATAAATAAGATCATAATCATTAGCTCAAAATTTGTATCCTGTTTTTCTCTCCTCATAGCAATGAATACAAGTCAAAAACCACATGAAACACTTAAATTGTATTTGTGTCAATGTCAAATGTACAATAACTGAGTATGTGTTGTAAAATAACTGAATATGTATTGTATGATAACTGGATATATTGTACAATAACTGAATATGTTGAGTAATAACTAAATGCTTTATGCCAAAACTGAATGTGTATTGTGTAATAACTGAATATGTATTGCATAATAACAGAACATATGTGATGTGATAGCAGGATATATTGTGCAATAACTGAATATATATTGTGTAATAATTGGACATGTTGTGTAGTAATCAAATGTGTTGTACAATAACTGAATATGTATTGTATGATGACTGAAGGTGTATTGTATAATAACAACATATGTGATATGATAACTGGGTATATTGTACAATGACTGAATGTGTATTGTGTAATAATTGGACATATTGTGTAATAACTAAATGTGTTGTACAATAACTGAATATGTATTGTATAATAACCGAATACATTGTGTAGTAACCGAATATGTGAAACTTATAAAGACATATTGTATTATGTCAAAACAAAGGACAAAGACAAACAGTGAAGAAGACTGTAAAAAAAAAAAAAAAAAAAAAAAAAATATTGTACAAAGTGATTGAATCATAGGAGTAGGGAGAAGTATTGTATTGTGTTTCAAGATTGTGAATAAGGTGACAACTTGAAAAACAAAACAAGGGGCATATGAGACAGAATATTGACTAATAGAAAATTGTTCATGTAAATATTTTTGTAAGAGTGTGTAAATTTTTAATTCTTTTAATTTGGGTGTATCAGGGACTTATTTCTTTTGATAATACTCAAAATAGACAATGTCTTCTCAACTGTTTGAGTTCGACCAATGAGAACTGTTGCGCGGATGAATACATAAGAATGGCGGTGTTGCGTCATAGGACGCTCAGAAACTACTTTCATTAGCGTCTGTGACTTCAAAGTGTAAGGACGTATAATTGTTGATGGCGTGTGAATATGTGAATTACACCAAAACTTTTAAACAGCATGGACGCTATCCAATTTTAAAAGTCGTTAACTAACTGTAATAGTGATAAAAAGTATATATATCGAATAAATGTGTTTCTAATAAAAGTACGTTGGTTTATGCATTCCATTCTACGACCACATCCCCTGCAGAAAAGAGTGGCGTCTGCTCTAACAAACTTTCCACCTTCTAGCAAAAACAATACTCATGCTGCTATATTCACGCTAATATGTGTTATCCAACTTTTATAATAAAACCCCGCCACAACGCATATTATAAGTTATGTGAGAAATATCCAACTGTTCCCTTCAAAGAAGTAGTGAAATAAACTCAGTTCACCGGTGTTTCGAATACCAGCATAAACAGTGCTCGTAAAGAAAAAGCTGAGACGGGAAAAGTGGTTACACCCGGGAGAAAAGAAAGCGTGTGAAATACGCCATGCAAGAATGTGACGATTTTGTTAAAAATCCAATTCGTGTAACTGCACAATTTCTTTTTTAAAAATGAACCACCAACAATTGAGAAAGTGCTATAACAGGTTTATTTTGTTGTAACTATCAATCTTATCGTGTTTAACCTCTAGTTAGATGTTAGTCACTCTTTTAAGTTGACAGAATAAGGGATTGGTCCTTCCTATTATGTACCGCATGCACTCTCCACGTGGTTGTGCTGTGACAGTATTTCTGGTGCGAATGGCGGAAGGATACATATAACTGTGCACTGGCCACCTGGGTTCAGTTTCCCGCGGATCAACCTTAGAGTGAATACTGAGTACATACTGGATTATTGTTACTAAAATTTTTCAAGTCTGTGGTACTTTACTTCTTTAGTTCTCAATTAAGTTCTCCGTATTAAGTGCAATATTTATTTAAGATTTTTGTGATGTTTTTATCACAGCTGCTTTCATCCAACATGGAGCAGAATGGAGCTGATAATGAGGGAATTCTTGGCTTTATGCGTGAAGACATCTTAAAGGAGCTGCGAAGGGGAAAACGCTTGGTAAGCATATGCATTTTATCTACACAACTGTAGCGTAACCCATTAATATGAGATATGGCTTAAATAAGACTGAATGATTTTGTAATTTGAGTTTAAAAAAAAAACTCATGAAAAGATTAGCAAGAAATGGCGAAAGTGGACTACCCATTGCCAAGCCAGAAGTTTGTTGAAAAAAATTACCATTAAAACTAAAGAAATTTTAATCTAAACAAAGATTTGTAAGTTTTACAAAATCATCTATTAAATCATTGTTTAATTCTAAAGAATTTAACCATTTTTTTTAAAAAATCAAAAGCTTTTTTCTAGGAATGCTAGGAAATAAAGCCGTTACATTAAAAGAAACGAGTTTACCATTATCAGACAATACTTTGTTGTTAATCTTTTCTACTAATTCAAAAGAATTTTTAATACTTAAACTTTCAAATTTATCAAAAGTACTAAATTTTCTAGTTAACCATTTAGCTAAATTATACGTAAGTGAATTTATATAATTTATAATGGGTCTCATTTTATTTCCAGGTTTGTCAATTTTTGGAAGTGTATATAATCTGGGTAAAACAGGATTATTGACTTTTAAAATACTTTTCTCTTTTTTAGGTATCATTTTTACTTCGTTGAGAGTTTTATTAAAAGTTGAAATACATGATTTTAAAGGATCATTATCAATTTTTAAGTAATCTTCACTTTCAAGAAAAAGTTCTACTCTATTAATACAATGATTATCATAAGGCAAAATAATATTGCAGGTGCAGATGTGGGAAGGAAATCCATTTCTATTTTAGCCTTAAAAGAAAGCTTTTTGGTAATAGGAAACATAATCCCTTTAGGCATGCATATAAATCCCTAATTTTACAATGCAAAACTCTTCAAATATGGCTGATGAGTCTCTTAACAACCCTTAAATGTTTACTGCATGCCTCTCCATTTACTGCAGTCACACGTCCCATATCTGCAAAAATTTGAAACAAATTCCCTGCACACCCGTTGGAAAATGTATCGCAAATTTAAGAGGACCTGTGGTTTCCAAAACTCAATTTTGTGGAGGAAAAAACAATATATATAGATAAATAGCATTCAAAAGAACATAGTACATTGATAATCAGTAAAACAGACTTTATCATGGCAAAATTTGAGGTTGTAAGTGATAAATTATTATGAAAGTGTTAATAGTGTAAAGGTTTGTACATAGAGTTGGTATTATAGAGATCTGGATTTCTCATGTAATTGTTTTTGGTCAGCCAGTCTGGTATGGCTTCCCATCAATTAAGATTCAGTGAGAAAGGAGGACTTGAGGTTTAAATTCTTAGAGCCAATTTTGAAAAAAGTAAATAATATTTCTAAGAGAATCAGTTTGCGGGTTTATAAAAACTCCTTGAAAATGTGTGCCTTATATCTTTGGTGCTGTTTTTATAAAGATTATTACATAGCAGCAGGAATAATGTTCTTACTGAAAGATGAAATACTGTGATAGCAGACGCGATTCCTATCTTCAGGGTTGTGGTAACAGAATGGAATGCATAAATCAATGTTCCTTTATCACAAGATATTTATTCATTAACACTTCGTTATTTTACACTCTCAGCACCATATTAATTAATCAAAGACCTTCACAATTAGGTAGAATCTACACTGGATGAAAGTTTGGTGAAAGTTCCATGTTCACACACTACCAAACACACGTCTTATCATCATGAGCATACAGACGCTAATGAAAATAGTCCTTGGCGTCTCTCTGACGCAACACCGCCATTTTTTTGTATTCATCCGCGCAAATAGTTTTTATTGGTTGAACACAAAGTGACAAGAAAACATTGGCTATCCTGAATATTGAAAAATAAGTCCCCGATACACCCAAACAAGAACTAGAAATTTATACTCTCTTAAAAAAACATTTATATGAACGATTTTCTATTGGTCAATATTCTGTCTCATCTTTTTTCAGGTGCCACCCTCGAGTATTAACATGCAAAGCTGTTTTTAGGTAATAATACTGTATGATTCAGCTTTATAAGTTTTTAATTTTGGTTATTGTTGCAGATATGCTCTTACTGCAGGACAAATGGGGCAACATTAGGATGCTGCATAACTCGATGCAAGAAAGTTTTTCATTTACCTTGTGGACAGAAAGCAGGCTCTCTTCACCAATTTTTTGGACAGTTTAAGTGAGTTTTTAATTCATTTATATTCACTGATTAACAGTTTATTAGACAGAATTGCTACTTTTTAGAAGAGTTTATACTCATTAACTGCTATGGTGATGCATTAGATATACAGGGTTCTTCATCTAAAACCTAATGCATGCAAAGCATTTCACCTGTGTGCGATTGGTTGTGCCACAGCCGGCTTTGCTCCTACATAAACTCTGTGTGTAAACATCTATGACACTTATTTTAGGAGTAAATGAGTCAACCTATAGACACTTGTAGTTTCATTTACACTTCACATATGTCTTAGGTCGACTCATTTACTTCTAAAACATTTGAAAAGTTTCACTGTCTGTATCACTTCGTATACATTAAGGGGAATCCATGACACTTTTTACCTTATAGAAGATGCTGGAAATGTTGTCCATCCTTTGCTAAGCAAGCATTATATCGGGAGAGCACATTCTCCCAGGACTAAGTTGGGCCACTGTAATGTTTCTGATTTCATTTCTATTTTGCTTTAGTTCTTCCAATGTATGAGGATTTGTCCAAAACTAAAACTGCATAAGTGTAAAAGTGTCCATGCTTTAAAACAAGGTGACCCAGTATGACGAATGCATTATTGTGAATGCTTTCTTACATCAGTGAATGACAGTTTAATTGATCCACTGCTTTTGTTCTCTTCCGACAAGATGTAGTTTCACCTAAGTGGTCGTGTCAGCATTCATAAAAGTCGGTATTGAGCCTCTGAAAATCCACACCGTATCCAAGAAATCCATTATGATTGGAGAGTTGGTGTTTAGTGTGCTGTTACGAGGGTGATTCAAATATAAACGGTAATTTTATTAAAAATATTTATTGATTAAATATATACACAAGTGACTACATCAACATTTCTCTATATAGCTTCCTTCACACAGTACACATTTTTGCCAACGTTTTGGAAGCTTGAACATTCCTTCTTCAAAAAAAGTTTGAGAGCGTGTTGCCAACCAATTGCGCGCATACTCCTTGACGTCGTCGTTGCTTTCGAAATGTTTCCCTCCAAGCGATTCTTTCATGGGTGCAAACAAAAAATAGTCTGGGGGGGGGGGGGGGGGGGGGACAAGTCTGGACTATAGGGAGGTTGTTCGAGTGTTTCCCAGTGCATGTCCACCATTGTGTCCATTGTCAAATTGGTGGTGTGAGAAGTAGCATTGTCTTGGAGAAGGATGACATCTATGATGGTCATATGACGTCTTTTGCTTCAGTAGGCAGCGTTTACAGACCTTAACAGTTGGCAATAGTAAGCTGCAGTCACTGTATGTTGATCATGAAGAAAATCAACCAACTTCTGATGCGATTTCTTCAACAGTGGAGCTGTTTTCTTCACCTTCAATAAGCTCTCGAACGGCATGGATGTTGTCATCTGTGAGATTTGACCTTGGGCGTCAAGCATGACTTTCATTTTCCACAAATTCTCGGCCACCCTTAAATTGTCTGGCCCAAGTAAACTATCAATTCTGTGACAGTGTAGTGTTCCCAAATTGTGCCGTTAAACAAGTTAAAATCTCCGAAGGTTTAACCCCTTCATTGGTTAAAAACTTGATAATGCGTTGTGCAACAGACGAAGGAACCTCTTGCTCACTCATGGCTGTACTTACGCCAGAACCTAGCGAAGCAGCTAACAAAGCTAGTTCCCCCTCCCTAACACACCAACCTTCAATGCCCCCACTGCACTGCCCCGCTCTGAACTGCTTCCTCCGTGATATGCAACAATTACCGCTTATATTTGAATTACACTTGTAGAACTAGACGCATAGTCTGTCCAATATTCTATGAGCATACTGTAAATGCTGAGTTCTGAAATGACATTTTGACCCCATTTTATCATGAACTGACACAAGAAGAAATCATATGGGTGGTTTCAGCAAGATTCTGCTGCTGCCCATACAGTAGAAGAGTTCATGAATAAAATTAGGGAAGTGTTTGAAGACAGTGATTTGTGCTGGTGTATGAACTTCTCGCTCTCCGGATCTAACAGTGTGATTTTTACTGTGCGGCAATCTGAAAGACTAAGTTTACAAGACAAATCCTCATACATTGGGAGAACTAAAACAAAATATTATAAATAAAATCGGAAACATTACAGTGGCCCAACTTAATCATGTGGATCGAATGTGCTCTCCTGATATGCTTGTTTAGTTGAGGGTGTACATCTTCTATAAGGAAAGTGTTGTAGGTGCTCTACATGCGGAGTTTATGTAGGAGTAAAGCTGGCTCTGGAACACCCAATAACCCACAGGCGCAATGCCTGTTAGGTTTTAAATGAAAAACCCTGTATGTAGCTTAGGGCAGTCTCCATCAGCAAACATGCATGTTTCCCAGCAGTTCTAGAAGCACAACTATAGCCAATCAGCCATGTGAGGAACATGTATAATACTCTAATCACTAAACTTGGTAAACTAAAAGGGTTTTATTGCAACTGAATGTCATTTAGCTTTTAACTTGAAACTCCAGATGTATTTTGTAACATATTCTTATAATTTAAAACAAATGTGTAGAAATCTGTGAACTGGAATTTCAAAAAATTTATATACAGGGTGAGTCAGAATAACACCAAATATTTGAAAGGTAGATTCAGGGGGTGAAAAATTCAATACCAAGGATCTTATGCTTCATTGCACGGCTGCTCTAACCATTGAGCTAACATGGCAAAAAGAGAGAGAGTGCAATAAGTCTGTTGGTATAAAATAACACTGAATAATTTTAAGACATGATTCAAGGTTGTAGTTATGCTTTCTTATCGAGAATGTATGTCCATAAATGTCTTGTCAAACTTTCTGAAACACAGCACCAGATTAGATAAATTTCTGCTGAACAGCTCGCTACGCATTTTTACCAAAAGGCATTAGGAGAGTTCTGAAATAAGAGTAGCTGCTATCTTTAATTTTAAACGATACAACAATGCAAAGCTCTCTTGTAAATCTTGATTTAATTATATGGCACTAAATGCATGGGCCCTGAAGTAGGTCATACCTTTTAACTGATCCACAATACATGCTATCGTCAATAACATTGTAACAAAATCAACGAAATGTGAAGTCTGTTTACTTTTCTAACACTTTATTTTCTCTAAATTTTACTACAAATGCACAATTGATGATCTTTCTGTCTTTCAGTGTCTTTCTCCAGGTACACTGTCTTATATCTTCACTATTACGACACAATCACTTGATGGCATGCATACTCGCTGACAGGCTGACCAATGCACATTCGTAACTAAAATTAACTATACACAGCGGCTTAATTACTCTGACACTCACTCAAACTCTTGACACCCAATTACTGCTCAACTGCTGTCTGTCCTATTTCTACTGGAGCCGGTGTGACGTAACCTCCTTCGAGTACTTTCCATGTACATATGTGCATGAATTCAATAACAGCAAGCTGTTTGAAAAGTGAGTCATGTGTAGACACCATTTTGACACTACTATGGCTCTGCCATCTGCCAGAACGGTTCAAAACTCAACTGGTGCACAGAAGAAACATCAAATGTGATGCACCTACAAGGGCGTTTGTCTATATATATTAATGGATTTTTAAACAAATGTGGGGCATTATATATTGAACAATCCTCGTACATGATACACTCAAATACAGAACCTACATAAAAATATATTACAGTGGATCCTGCACACGTAGTGTTTTTGGAAATGAAATGGCTGATATTTTAGTAAAGAAAGGATCTAAAATAAATGGCTCATGTTTAGAACAGCTCACTTTCCACTTGCCAGCCAGATTCTAAGTCCGAACTTACTTACTGTGCATGCGCCGACAGTAGTTTCACAATCGCCCACTAGGTTTCACTGCATGACTAGCAGACGATTTTCACATCTGCCAACATTGCTTTTTACACTACACTAGTTTTCGTTGCCAACACATTAACCTCTTCAGGGATATGGACGTGAAATCACGTCCATTTAAAATGACGGACGAGCGATATGGACGTGTATACACGTCCTGTGCGTTTGTGCATTTAACCCTTATTTATCCTCTATCTAACTCAACTTATTTTAATTTTCCCCCGTTATGAAACATTTAATTAAATTCTATATGCTTTACTGGCTTACCTTTATATGTTCCTTCTGCAGTGATATGCCTCAAAACAGGGATAAGCACACAAGGGCACATCTCCACATTTGCCACAGATCATCCCAGTTTCCTTACGGATTCCCTTCTTGCGGCACACGAAACACCTTCGAGATGGGCGGGACTTCTTTGCTGTTGACGATATCCTTTTAGGATAATGTTTTCCTTGAAGTCTGAGGGGTGCAGGGGTTTTGGATTTTCTACCCCCAGTATGAAGAGGCCTCTCAACCTGGTATTGTTCAATTAGGCTGCGAGCTATTGATAGTCGAAAGTCCAGGTAGGTCATTGTCTTGTGTGGGTTTAGAGCTCTCCAAATTACCAAACAATTGTATATGGTTATATCCAGCTGGTGCAAAAATACCTTTTTATACCATTTCACTGTTTTTCGTAAAGAGGGATATGCTTGCAATACCTGATCTACTAGATCGACACCGCCCATGTGCATATTGTATTCCTGGATAACGTCAGGCTTGAAAATGCACATTTTGGTATGGGCATCTGTTTTTCCAGTGTCAATCATCAAAATCTTAGAGCTGCAATTGGATAATGCCGTAACTACCCTCCTGTCCTGCAAGGCAAGGTAGGTCAAAGGTGGGAGCTGACGCACCTCCATTTCCCCTCTCCTTAGAGCCTTCGTATTCACATCTTTTGGCAAACCAATACGATTTGAACATACTGTTCCAATTGCATTAGTCTTTCTTTTGTGTAAGGCCGTGAATAATTTAGAAGAGCTGTACCAGTTATCTAAGTACACAGTCCTACCCTGATCAAGCACAGGTTCCATTAGGTGCATTACTATGGAGCCAGATAAGCCCAAATCTTTGTCTCCAGTATTGTCAGTCCCTTGACCAGTGTAAATGCAGCTATTGTAAACATATCCCGTTTTACTTTCACAAACATCAAAACTCTTTATGCCAAATCTAGCCCTTTTTGTTTTGATGTATTGCTTCCAACCAAAGCGGCCCTTCCAAAGCATTAGGCTTTCATCAACAGTGACCTTTTCACCAGGCACATAATTTTCTTTAAATTTTGAAATAATATAATCGAAAACAGGCCTAATTTTGTGGAGTTTGTCATTTACATTCTCTGTGCAGGTGAAATGAAGGAACCGCAAAATTGACGTAAACCTGTTATTTGACATGCATTTTCCAAAAAAAGGAGTAGCTAGCATGTCATCTGTGGACCAATACATGTATAATGCAGGTTTACGAATAACACCCATAAGTATAATTAGACCAATTAGCCTGTAAATCTCATTGAGTGTTACTTCTGTCCACCTTTGAATTCTGCTCTTAGGCCCTAATTTACCTTTAGAGAGCAGATCTTCCTTCACCTTACACGCATATACATTTGTTTCCGAAACAATGAGAGACACTAAGTCGGTAGTAAAAAATTTTGTAAAAATGTCAATTGGTTGGCTGTCAGAAGTCAGCTGAGCCTGGGATTGAACACCAGACCCTGTGCTCGTGAAGATGTGCCTGTTTGTATTGCAATTGTTTTCAGCACTCCACAATGCTGACTCTTCATGAACACCTGAAGGAAGTTGGTCACGTTCTTCCTCACTGCTACTTGTACCTATATCCTCCACACCCCCCTCAAATTCGGAAAATTCGCCATCAATATCCCAATCGCTGTTACACAGCAAGAAGTCCTCCACATTATCGTGTGTAATTTCAGAAGCCCTTACGCTTCCACCACTCGCTAACCTTTGTGCAACACTGCTTGTTGATGCCATGTTTTAGCTCTGAGATTTAACACTCAATAGCTTTTCACTTCAGCTACAAGCAGGAACGTATACGTATGCATTTCAAGAAAGAAACAAACGGAGCCTGTAAGCTATATCCAAGTTACGAAACACGTGTAAGGAAAAATTGCAAACCTGCTTTATTCTGATGACTCATAAACCATGCATACAGTAGTGTTCTATTTCACATTGTACTGTGATTTGCTAACGCATAGCTTACACATACAATGGGTCCACTACTGTTTCTTTCCGAGAAATTATATTAAGCGCCTTCGACAAAGCAAAGTTAACTTTTTACCACAGTGAAACAAATAGTGCCATTTCAACGATTTGTAAATGCAACTCAACATTGCTGATGATGTACATGTATACTGCATATAATGAGTTTTATACCAGTTTTTGTTTCATAAAAATAACTTAAAATTTACGCAAAATACAGCTGTGTATTTAGGAAGCACTTTTAGCGCATTTAACAATTTAAATGCCCTGCGCTGGATATTGGGTATCTGTTCTCGGCCTGCAGAGCTTTTAAATGACTGTCGCTCAAGAGGTTAAACACAAATGCACTCACTCGCGTCGTTGCCGCCACAGACATACCGCTATCGTGTATGATGATGATTATTATTACATTTATATTATATATATTATTTATATTTAATACTATATATTATACTTATATTTATTATATTTATGTTATAATATATTAATATTATATTTTTATTATGTTTATTATTTATCGTTCCTTTTTTTTATTTATTTTATATTATATTATTTTATTGTATTATTATTTAATAATATTATATTTAATAGTATTATTAAATTATATTTATTAATTATCGTTCTTATTTATTTATTTATTTTTTAATTTTCGAGTGGAGAAAAAATCCATTTACGGAGCCCCATGCGCTGGGATGGCACAGAGGGGGGACTGTAGGCTTCGCCCTAGGGCATAGCATAGCATTCGAGTCCTCAGCAGGCCCTCGTCGTACAGGAACTGCATGCATGACTCCTCATTAAAGCACAGAGGCGCTAAATCTAATATACTGATAAAGCGATCCATTGCACTAGTTGCTTCTAAGAAGCAGCATACTGCTGACTCCCGCAAAAACATTCAAACTTACTATTGGCAACAAACTAGGGACATTCTGCTGTTGGCAGCGCTGCATTAACACAGCAACTTCGGCAACTTTCGTGACCATTCATACACACTGCCGAGTGGGACTTTGCCGAAATTCTGACCAAGTGCTTGCGTAAGCTTATCTAAACAATATCCAAATAAATTTAGTGGTAAAACAAGGTTTCCCCTGTGATTCCATTAACAGAATTGTTAAAAGAAGAACTTCAAATTATGATCAACAGACAACATTTCAGAATATTGTCTAGATAACTGACAACTGAAGATGGATTGGGACGGGGCAGGTTAGGGAGGGAAAGATGGGCATTCACCATGATAAGTATATGTACATAAGCTAAGGAGATATGAGAAAAGAATGAACATGAATAATTTATTCTTTATGTTGGAGGCAGATAACAGCTTACGCTATATATTGCAATGTAAGGTCATGGAGAGAGCTGTTCATACCAAAAAAATCTGATGTGTTGCACTCACATGACTTTCTCTACTCTTGTACTAACCATTCTTACAAACTCTTATTCCTATAGCTTCATGTTAAAATAAACATTTGTATAAATTATCTTATTGCTTATTTTCTTGTAGGTGCAAAGGGAATATTAGAATACAGTAGACTTTGTGCGATAGTCAAATGTTTTAAAGCTTTGAGGTTCTTTTCTCTTTGCACGCTTGACATAGTGTCACCGCGCCCGCCGCATCTGATTGCCTATACTGGGGAGGGGGGGCCCAGCCAGTCGCCTGCCTGGCCTAACGACCTGCCGCCGACAACAATAGGAGCGTACGAGACAATAGCTATTACATGGCGGTGCGGTTACTGGACCGTTCCGCCACAGGCTGCCGACAACAATAGGAGCGTACGAGACAATAGCTATTACATGGTGGTGCGGTTTCTGGATCGTTCCGCCACAGGCACTCCCGAATATTCTACCTCCAGAACTTTCCCTGTGTCTAAGGACCTATATAAGTCGCTGCCAAGCACCGGGCAGGAGAGAAAAAAGAGACATATACAAAGCGTTGAGGAGTCGTGCCGACTAACAGTTCAATCTGACAGCTCTTATTTGTGATTCGGCAGTTCTTCTGTTGCTCTGAGCTTGGACAAAAGTAATCTAAGTGTAACGTTAGCACTACGCTAACTGACTAAAAGGCAATAAAGTGAATAGCAGTAACTGGTGTTTACTCCATTTGTTACAATATTAAAAATGACCGATATTCCATTTCACGAAAGTTTTAAGTTTTCCAAAACTTTCACACATATCAAGGAATATCTCCGAAATGGTTCACCCTACAAGAAAATGTATTGAGACATAAATTGTGTATTTTAGCAAGATCTACATTTTTTGTATAGTATGATTTGGTCTATCTCTTAAGTCATTTTCAAGAAAATCAAAATTTTCGAAAAATGTTCTAAGTAAAGGGTAGTTTAGGGTGGGGCTATTTTCTTCAAAATTTTTGTGTCGCGTCCTTGAAAGACATTAAACTTAAATACCAAAATTGGATTTTAACCTACTTTTCGTTTTTGATTTATGCTGTCCACAGACTGACAGACACAAACACACACACACACACACACACACACACACACACACACACACAGACACACAGGTCTTTTTCTAAAAATGCTTTTTTAATTCAGGGGATCTCAAAACATATATTTGTGGTGAAATCTCTGTATTGAATTTTTGGGTGGAATACAATACTTCCCTTACTTACCAGTAGAGAAAGTAAAAATGGGAGAGTACCAGTTCAGAAATTTTAAAAAGTAAGATAGTGAAACTGAAATAGGAAGCAGATATAAAACTTTTACAGGAATGTTTTGGGAAGAACAAAAGAAAAATGGTAGAGAAAAATAAATAGAAAGGGCTCAGCTGGGGTGTATCATATAATATAACCACAGTGTTAAAATGCGTGGTTAACTAATGCATTGAATAGCCACTCTTAGTTCTGCAAACAAAATAGTAAATTATTCCGTAGAGCAGTTTGGGCAAACTAATAATATACTGCTATTTTTTTATACTAACTTACTGTTGGTGTTTTTAAACAAACAAGCCATGTGTATGCAATGTAACCTGGGCGGCTCAGTTGGTTAGATGCTGGCCTATTGATCCCAAGGTTGCGGGTTCAAATCCAGCCCAGACTGATGGTTTTTAAGTGTGCTTAAAAATGACAGTTCCATATCAGTAGGTTTGCTAGTAAATTAAAAGAACTGTGGGACGAAATTCCAGCACACCGGCGATGCTGACGTGATCCTACCAATTAACAGCGTTGTTAAACACCAAAATAATTTTAATGTTTGAGAGGTACAATCAGGACTGAAATATGCAGTACCATGGCCAGGATTTGTATAGTGTGAGTTAAAAGTTTCAGCTTTGAATATTTCTTGAGATTTTAAAGAATGAAGCCATTCTAAATGTATAAATGGTGCATTTTGCTCTCAGGGATGTAAGCTATGCTCATATAAGCGTAAAAATTATATAAATGAAAGTCGTGTAACAAAATAATTTGTCGTAATATATTATAGGATTTTGCCGGGAGGGGGGGAATATGTGTGAAATGTATAAAAGACTTTTTAATATAGCTTTGAATGTAAGTGCAATTGATGTTCACCGGGAACCAGGCCTTTCAAAACAACTCCCCCCCCCCCGGCTCACTAATATAAAATCATCTCAAGGTACAACAGAGCAAAATGTAAGGTATGAACAATTTGGCTTTATAGAATTAACCTAAATGTTGCATTTGTTGTATTTGCAGGTCATATTGTTCATCACATCGTCCTATGCAGAGAGTGGAACCTTCTCTTCAGACTGGCCAACAGACATGTGCAATTTGTTATGAGGATGTGGTACCCAGGCCAACAAATAGTACATTGTGGGCTTCTTGCTGTCGTAAGAATGCATGGTTCCATAGGAGCTGTGTCCAGCAGCTGGCAATGAGTGCTGGCTACTTCTTCAAGTGTCCCTTATGTAACAACAAAAGCACATTCCAGACTACCATGTTAAACTATGGGATATACATCCCAGAGAGAGATGCATCCTGGGAACTTGTCCCTAATGCCTTCCAAGAACTTTTGCATCGTCATAACCGTTGTGATTCCCCAACCCCATGTCTCTGTCCTAAAGGTCGAAACTATGACATGCAGGGAACACGTTGGGAGCTTGTATTGTGTCATTTGTGTGGTTCACAAGGGGTACATTTAGGATGTGGTAACTTAAAATGGACAGATCCCAAATGGGAATGTAATGAATGTAAAGAGATGCTGGCAAATGCTCATGAAAGAAATGATGAAGAAACAAATGGCATTGAGGGGTCTACACCAAATATAGCAGATCAGTCCAGATCAAGAGGAAGAAGGAGCAATGCAAGGTCTCAGCACAGACTTGGTAGGTCCCAAGAAGAACTGCCTTCTACCTTAACTCCTTTAACCACTCCTACTGTCTCGTCTGTTCGTCAGACTCCTTCGCCAACGCCCATTGTTATTGATGACAGTGATGATGAAATAGAGATTGTAGAGGAGATGTCCCAAACTCAAGAAGGAGGCGTGCAAATGGGTGATGGAACCACCATCCCTGTTACTACAATAGCAGCAGTGGAAGATGAACATGGCTTTTGCATAGAAGGAGATGTTAATGTGGTCATTCCTGACAGTCCACCAGCTGAGGAGGCTTTTGAAGATAAGTTTACAGAAGCCAACTACAACTTTACAGCTACATCCCTTCCCCAACTGCCAATGATCCCTGATGTTGCTGGGCCTGTTCCGAAAGCACTGACAAGGGTTAAATATGGCATTATTGGTGCTTCACCACAGGATCCTCCCTTAAAAAGGCAGAAAGTTACTGTCTTGGAATCAAGTGGAACAAAAGTCCCATCATCTAATGCAGCTGGATCTTGTGATGAAAGCCTGCTGGAGAACTATCTCATGAGAGGACAGGCATATCCAAGCATGGTCAGTAAACTCGTAAGCTTTTGGGTGTTGCACTAAGTAGTCAGTACATGGTTTATGTTAACTGCCTGCAAGAGAACGTGAACATGTTGGAGAATTTTGTCTAATTAGAACAAAAGGCATGAACCAGAATTGAGTATTCAAAAGTCTTACGTTCATATTAAAAGGCTGAATTGAATGCAACATCTGCAAAGGAAATGTGTTGGATTTGTTTTGATTTTTCTTGGACTTAGTTTTGATTTTTCATTTCATTTGTTCCCTTTTTCTCCCATTTTTATTGTTTCCTTAATTTGGATACATTTATTTATGCCTTCCTGATATGAAATACCTCATGAAAGCTCACTGCAGCTTAGCCTATATATAATCATTTGAGATGTTTCTTAATATATACAGGGATTTCAAATATATGAAGGAAGTTCTAATTCTTTATGGAGTGGAAGAATGTTAATGCACTCAAGTTCTTGCTAAAAGGATGATTGCAATTGAAAGTTTGAAATTGTGAAAAAATTGCTTGTGTTAATAAGTAAGTTTGTTAGATTCAGCAAAACCTACCTGCATTTCAAATTTATGTACAGGGAAACGAGAGACTATGAAAGTTCACTGTTGATCTGTAGATATTACTATAAACTTTAACGTGTTCTCTAGTTCATGGCTTGAGTGTCAGTAAAAACACATATCTTAATGTGTTCACAGTCGGTCTGGGTGGCTCAGTTGGTTAGACGCTGGCCTACTGTTCCCAAGGTCGCGGGTTCAAACCTGGCCCAGGCCGATGGTTTTTAAGTGTGCTTAAAAACGACAGCTCCATGTCAGTAGATTTACTGGCATGTAAAAGAACTCCTGCGGGACAAAATTCCGGCACACCGGCGACGCTGATGTGATCCTGGCAATTGACAGCGTCGTTAAACAACAAAATAATTTTTAATGTGTTCACCATGTGAGGATTTCTGAGAAGGCATATTTTGTTTATACAATTATTGGTTAGGTTGATTTGGTTTAGCAATTTATTCTTCAAACTCCCAAATGAGCCCATTCCATTTCTACATGTTTCAGACTGAATATCTTTCTAATGTAGCTTTTCTGTAAGAATTTATTTAACCAAAGATCCCTCATTATTATGCAGTTTATTTTGTATTATATCCATTGTTTCCAAACAGTGAGCATCAGCTCTTTACTTATTTTGGTACTAATGGAAGAAATGATTGCACTTGTAAAAATAGCAAGCATGTCATAGAGTGCTATGTATATTTGTTCATGCGAACCTTTGTTTTTTCTTTCCATATTTCTTGGATAAAAAGTTGGCACAGTATGACGTTAATGAATATAGTCTCAGTAATGTAAGTAAATATTGTTCTGCAGCTTATATAACAATATCTAAAAGAAAGTCTTTTGTGTTTGCAAAAAGTGAGATGGCTTAGTGGTTACTGATATTTACATTTAGGAGGAATTAAGGTTTCAACTAACTGCACTGGGTTTCTTAGGATATTCCAGAGTTTCATAAGTGAGGATTAATGTACAGTTTCTACTGCAGACAAGTGACAACAATACAGACAATCCAAAAGTAATAAAAGCTTAAGAATGGAAGAAAACATCATTCCTTTGAAGAATTATAAAAGAAGGTTTATAAGAGAATTATAATAATGGTTCATGGCAATAAGTGAGCATTAATATCATGTTTGCTTTTAGTTCTGTGAATCCCATTGTGAACACTGCTCAAAAATATGGAATTCATACTATACTGCTTTATCAATTAGTCATTATTACAAAACTAAAACAAAGTTAACTTGCACCCATTATTTTTGATCAAGTAGGCATGCAGATCATTCAAATACCATGCAACTCAAGAGTATGATATGAAGCAAGATAAATGTCTCTCACCGTCATTTATTCCACCACTTGATCAAGGAACATGGCTTAAACTGAAATAAAAATAAATATTTTGTTGTTTAACAACGCTGTCAATTGCCATGATCACATCAGTGTCACCATTGTGCCAGAATTTTGTCCCGCAGGAATTCTTTTACATGCCAGTAAATCTACTGACATGGAGTTGTAGTTTTTAAGCACACTTAAAAACCATTGGTCTGGGCCAGATTTGAACCCACGACCTGCAGATCAGTAGACCAGTATCTAACCAACTGAACCACTCCGACTGACTACGTTTCCAACAATTTGGAAATAGAAGATGCTTGGAAAAGTGGAAGTGAGGAGTTAATACCAAAGAAATCAAGAGAGAGATACCATATACTGCATTTTACAAATATAAACTGATGTAAGATATTTAAATGATTGCTAGGTATCATGGACAATTCAAGGTCACAAGAACAACTCAGTATACCCGTTGTAGAAACAAAAGTCAGAGTGGAACGTACCTGCCTATTTTGCTGGCTGAGAAACAATGTTATTACAATTGTTTTAATGTGAGATGGACAGTGGGGTGAACACCTCAGCCATCCAACATGCACAAGGAAGTGGATATGCTTTGACAAGTTCTGTTACATTTTATCATTAGGAAGTATTTTGATAAGGACCTGGAGATCTTGGGAGACATTTTTACATAAGTAATACCCTCATCATTTTGGCTGGATATATATAATCATTTGGATGTGCACACCAGCTTTTTGTTTGGGCAGCTAGTTCATATACTAACAACCTCCAGAGTGGTCAACTGACCCTTCGGATCTAGTCAGGAGGACTTGGGAGGTACATACACTGATAATATCTCCTAATAGAGACATTTAAGCACCATGGAAGTGAGGGTGTATCAAGAATTTTTTGTCAGGGTTTCCTTTCCCTTACATAATGGTCTTACACAGCTTTCGAGTCACCTTCCTGGTGTTTGAAAGTGGAGTTCTTGTCTCCTAGATGAGTTATGCAGCATTTCCTGTGCATCTGATTTAGTTAGATCGTTGATAGTCAGTCCCACAAGTCTCATTTGTTAAAGCAGGGTGTATCATGGGCAGGAAGAGGTTGGGATTTGGATAAGAGAGACTGCAGGCAGTGCATCACTATCCCTTACACCCCTGAAAATGAGTATGAATATCTTATGAAAAAGGAGTTATTTTTTACTTTAAACTCACATGGAAAAGCCATATTAACCATTTAAAAGAGAAGGCTACAAAACATTTAAATATAATGAAATGATTAACAGTTGCAAGGCGAATGCTCAACACACACATCATGTATAACTTGTCTTCCTTTACTGTTCTTCTAACAGCTACATCTAATTATCTCCACAAAACTATAACAGAATCAGGCCCTTAGACTGATTACACTGTTAGATACTCTATTAGCCCTAAGATAGACTGTGCGATTGAAGAAACCCCTTCAATTCAACATGAAAAACTAATTTGAGTTCCTAATTCTCACTGAATAAACAGTCAATACAAAATACTTTGAACAGTAATATTAGCTTCTTAGATATGAGTCATTCCACGTCAAATCGCACAAAATTTGACCTTCATATCTCCGATTTCATTAATATTAAATGTACGTGTTCTGCGAATGAAAAAATGATACCCCTATTTTTTTGTTTGTCTGTAAATCAATTATTTTGGTAAATATAAAGCATTAAATTTTCGGATATTTCTCGCACACCGTCCTACATAAACATAAATATATCTGGTATTATTTTTCAGATAAATATGACCTGTAGCTCATTTTGAACATTGAAATGTGTACTTTATTTATACGTTAAACAAAAAACAATTAGTTTGATATTTCCTATGTTTACATGGCCATTAACATTATAAACATCATTAACAATACTTACTGTACACTAAAAATTTCCGGGACAATTTTTAAAACGTAGCTTGATGATGCCATGTAATTCTAGAAAAAGTTCAGAATGGAATTCTAAATACATACAGAGAAATTAAATAACTTAGCAAGCCGTGCAGACTGGAGTAACCGCTTCATCCACGGCTAGAAGGTATACGCGCCGCGTGCCAGCTGATTGCGAGTCATGCGTTGTACTTCCGTCAAGGTCAAACTCTTAGCATAAACACTGAAATGGCTCATTTCACGTCAAATCGAACATTTTTGAAACTTGACATACCATTTTCTCCAATTTTTAATCTTATCAGTAAATGATGTTTTCTTTTTGGTGTGACATGTTTATTTTGTGCTTTATTAATATTATTTTTACGGTATATTCGCATACTGTATTATATAAAAATCATTATACCGAATACTATTTGAAGTTTAGAATTTTCGTGGTTGCAGCAGTCTAAATTAAAAAAAAATTGCGGTTTTGCATGCCATTGTTTTAGGTTCACTCAAAATATAAAATAGGCCCCTTTTAGGGGGTAGTATTTTTAAAATACATTTTAATTACTAAGCGCCGAATAAAATTCAGAAACCTTTTGTAAGGTCTACGTTTTCCGGACTTGGGGTACGGGGTTGCTAAAATTTCCCTTTCTTTGGCCAGCTGTTTGGATATTCGTATCATGTGAGTTGAGACACCAAAATGTTTTATTTTATTGTACGACCAACTGTCAAAAATCGTCAGTATTTGTATTTTGAGATTTTTGTCATCCGTTTCATGGAAAGAATCTGTTAATTTTTGTATCATTTCACCATTATTTGAAGTTTCATATGAAGCAGAGTCTGTAGCATGAAATATTTTCTGCTTCATTGCCTGTGGTATTTTGTGCAACTTCTCCCTAGGGTAGTGTTTTTGCGAGTTTTCTTTTCTTTTTTGGAAATTCTCCTATTGGAGCCAAACTGTCGTTCAGCTTATCTGTTACAACTGTTTGGACCATACTTACTGCGTCACTAGAGGATGAGGAGCTGTCACTATCATGTTCTTCTACCACTAGCACTAGGCACACATAACTCGGTGTTGGTTTGTTCCTTTGGAAGTTTTGAAATTTTCGTGCGGCAACTATCACAAAATTTCAAATCGCGAGATAAGTTTAGGTCTTCTAATTTAAGTTTAAGTAGCATTGCTGACGTCACTAGTCTCAGCTTTTTATTACGAACTCTGTGATTAATTTGAATGGGTTAAAACAGTAGCCATAACTCTGTTGCACCAAATCAGCCATGATTATACACAAGCACAATCAACACCACAGCTCACACTAAAGGTCAACTAGCGATAAAATTATATTATGCAAACAATAAACACCGGATGTGCAATGACACCTTGCCCACGTGTGCACAGCACTTTCTTCAGTCGATACAAGTGACTCACCACGCACACGTCATTAGTAAAGTATTTATATCACATCTTATTCGAATCCCATTCTGAAACTAGCGTAGTTCAGTGCACAATACTTCTGACTATAATTATAGTGTCTCAGTTTTTTAAAAGTAAGCGTTTAGTAATTAAAATATATTTTAAAAACACTACCCCCTAAAAGGGGCCTATTTTATATTTTGAGTGAACCTAAAACAATGGCATGCAAAACTGCAATTTTTTTTTTTAATTTAGACTGCTGCAACCACGAAAATTCTAAACTTCAAATAGTATTCGGTATAATGATTTTTATATAATACAGTATGCGAATATACCGTAAAAATAATATTAATAAAGCACAAAATAAACGTGTCACACCAAAAAGAAAACATCATTTACTGATAAGATTAAAAATTGGAGAAAATGGTATGTCAAGTTTCAAAAATGTTCGATTTGACGTGAAATGAGCCATTTCAGTGTTTATGCTAGGAGTTTGACCTTGACGGAAGTACAACGCATGACTCGCAATCAGCTGGCACGCGGCGCGTATACCTTCTAGCCGTGGATGAAGCGGTTACTCCAGTCTGCACGGCTTGCTAAGTTATTTAATTTCTCTGTATGTATTTAGAATTCCATTCTGAACTTTTTCTAGAATTACATGGCATCATCAAGCTACGTTTTAAAAATTGTCCCGGAAATTTTTAGTGTACAGTAAGTATTGTTAATGATGTTTATAATGTTAATGGCCATGTAAACATAGGAAATATCAAACTAATTGTTTTTTGTTTAACGTATAAATAAAGTACACATTTCAATGTTCAAAATGAGCTACAGGTCATATTTATCTGAAAAATAATACCAGATATATTTATGTTTATGTAGGACGGTGTGCGAGAAATATCCGAAAATTTAATGCTTTATATTTACCAAAATAATTGATTTACAGACAAACAAAAAAATAGGGGTATCATTTTTTCATTCGCAGAACACGTACATTTAATATTAATGAAATCGGAGATATGAAGGTCAAATTTTGTGCGATTTGACGTGGAATGACTCATATAGTAACTAAGCTCCGGCACTACCACCCATGATGAGCCACGCCTTACCACCCAGCTTACCCCCACCTCAGCCCACTACAGGCTTCATTGGTGGGGTGCGGTATTGGTACGTGGTCAGCGTCCCGATCTCTCCTGGCCAGTTATGCAGTCTTCACGACCTGGGGCCACTACTTTTCTATCATGTAGCTCCTCAATTGGCCCCCCAGGACCTAACGAGGCTGAGTGCACTCCGTGCCAGACCTCCCAGAGGGAATAAAATCCCCATGCTGGAACCGGGGATCGAACTTGGTCATCCGCGCCAGAGGCAAGCACGTTAACAACTGCGCTACGGAGGCATTTCCAAATAAAGTTTAAACATCCCTACTTCAAGAGAAGACCTATTACTTGACAATAACTGGAATTTGAATTGACTTTACATCTTGAAGCAAAAATGGAAGCGTGTACGGATATTTTAAAGGCCCTTGATTTAGAAGCCATATATGCCAAATATCTTGCCAATGAATGGTTACTTATTTTCACTGACATTTCCTTCTGCCACTCACTTGGGGCATACACAGAAGTGTTAATGTGGAAATAACGGCAATTCATAGAACATTACAACTTTTAAATCTGCCCTTGTGGCCCTCTGAGTGTAGTCTTGGCCTACTGCCTGGCTGCTGGATACCCCACCTCTGTCCACTACAGCGTCATGAGCAGGGTCCTGTGATGAAGAGTGGGACATGGTGAGCACACCAAGCTCTTCCGGCCAGTATATGCAGTTTTCATGGCTGGAGTTAATCATTCAAAGGAACCAGGATGAGAGCAATCAGCCCGAAGCCTAGTGTGAGGGCAAGGAAATGGATGATATGAAACAGTGGCAAAAAATGACACGAAAGGTGGTGATGGAGGAATGATGTCACATCCCACATGCGGATGCCTGGGATTGAATCCAGGTCACTTTAGTGAGAGTCAAGTGGTCTAATCACTTGGCAATGGCACGGCCAACTTTTAAATCTACTGGTCAACAACTATACCAAATTAATTATTATATTCTCAAAAGCTGTATGTATATAAGCAATATGCTCATATGATATTAAATCTTGCTAAGTTAAAGATTGTTACCAAATGGTGAAATCACTAATCAGACCTCATAAAAAGATTCACTTTCATGTCTGATAACAAAGAGCCTGATTTTTTTGCTAAAAAGATTTCTAATATGCTTTAAAAAAAAAAAACTTACCATATCAGTGTGCCAAAAAGATTGATTTCATCAAAATTTACCATTTTTCATAATGAAAAATTAAGATTAAAAACTGAAGAAAAACATTGAAAACCTCTTGTTATTCATCTGGATAACTTGCTATAATGTTCCTGCAAATCAGTTGTAGCATCCTTGAGATCAATAACTGGTCACAATTGACTTGCAGGTCATCTGCATAGAATTGGAATCTTTCCTTCTCCCATCTGCCACTTAAGTGATTTAGGAGCAGATATGAATAAAGATTACCTAAACATCTGCAGTCATCTGAAGAACCTACAGAAGTATTGGAAGGCACAAATGCTAATGGCTTTGTCATCAGATGTACAGCATTAATCAACATTTCACCATCAAAAGTTTTTAGATAACTTGTTTCTCTCAAGGAAGTGACTTATTAAAGATTGAATAGAGTAAGCATACTAACCCAATAATACTTCAAAAATAATAGAAGAAATATAATAAGAGCTGCAAACTTTTTGTATTGAACCGTTTTGGTGTGAAGGCCTTGTAATCTAAAAGGAAGCTAAACTTCTAAAGTTGTCAGAAATCCTGTAGCTCTTAGCACTGGAAAAAAATACCTTGTTCAAAAACTGAAAATTTAATTAATTTTGGAATTGTACTTTGTGATTTTGGAACTACATAGCAGTCAAATTATCCAACCATGTGAGCAATAGTCTCAAAAATGCATTAATTTAAAAAGCATCAGTGATGTGTGTCACACTTCCAAACTATATTAATCAGAACCAGCTCGAAGCATTTCAAGAAATATAGTAATCTTTGGAAGCATTTAAGGGACTGTACCTTGAAGTTTTGTTTTAGAAAGGACCATAGTATTTACTGTCAACAAAGCATATGTCCAGCCAAACATCAAGAATTATACTGTAATATAAAATTCCACAGAGAATGTGTATCTGATCAATTCTTGGATACCAACAGCATTTAAGGACTTACTGGAGACATTTTATTCAATTTGTTTTTCAAGAAACAAGGAATATGCATGCTAAAATTTGTCAGAATAAAGAAATTTAATGCCCTATATTAGGTTAGTGATAATGTGACTTAATCATATACATATATCTGAGCTTGATGGAGCTACTCTTTCCATGAGTTTGTTATGAAAGATGCAGGTATTAGGCAACAGTATATGTCAGTTTTAATCAAGTAATCTTAATTGGTACATGTTACTGGGTAATTTCAAAACAGCCTTTTGTGTACATCACTGTCTCTTTGGGAAAGACACAATGGATTGGAGAATTTTGTCTCTATTAACAATTTATTGCAGAACATTTTTCTTTCGAAACTTTTAGAAAAAGCTTTTGAAATGAGTTAAATCCAGTAGGAATAGCCTTGGTTCTGTGTTTTCTGCATTCTCCAGATTTGCTCATTGATTTCATGCACATGTATGATACGCCAAAACTGTGCTTGAGCTTCATTACTCTATACTATGTACATCAAGTGAATAAAGTGGACATAAACAAATCGCTGGTTTGTATCACTCTGCAGGCACATGCATTCTCAGTGATAGAACCCAAGAGTGTAACTACTAACAGCACTTTGTTTAAGGTGGGAGGTTCATTATTAACAAAGAACTGGTGAACTTTTCGGCAGCACTTGTCTGGCATGCAGTCTCTTCTTGCCATTAGTTCGGACTTCACCAGTTAAGGATTTTTCTTTTCGTGCACTTTAAATACTTGAAACTGACACACTGATAAACGTGGATGTTAAATTCAGCACATAATCTATAGCAAGTTAGGAATATATCTCGCAGAACTTCAGTATTAGTGTTTTCACCACTTCATATCGGTTTTCCGCACTTATGCTTCACAACACTCACTTGTTCCGCCATGTTACTTTCATACTGGGTGATGTGTGCGCCATATGAGTTAGACCTCTTATAGATTCACTTAACTGCATACTCTTTTACTTCAACTATGCTTGGTACTCAATAGTTTGTGCTTTAGCAAACATTAAATGAGATTTCAGACCTTACTAGAAGTATATCTTCAAGGAACTATTTAGACGGTGAAAGTGTCAAGAAGGTGCTCTGCGGTCAAAATGCATGTGGTTTTGTTTATGTCCACTTTATTCATTTGGTGTACATAGTATATATGCGCCCATACCAATTTGAAATTCAGAACACCTTCATGAGCTGTTGGTCATTTTCACCACTTGATTTTCTTTGTTATTCAAGATACTAGGAAATAACACATTTTTACAGCTGAAAAAGCAGTCTTCTGTAAAGATTCAAGAAATTTTTTTTCAGTTAATATTGGACTTGAATTACTTTTTGGGTGATAATGAATTTAACAACCAAATGACATGTTGATCCTCTGGTGGCAAATAGATAATGGGCTCTTTTGAAGCAACAACTTTAGTATACTTTAAGAAGTATGAGTCAACCTATAGACACTTAGTTTCACTTAAACTTTTATCCAGACGCACTTCAAAGACAAGTGCCTTCATTGTAGACAGTTTCTTGACTACCTTTTGAAGAGGAAGCATTTGTTGTGGTTGCGACTGCTGCTCTCTGGGTTGCTGGATGCAAACTTCAATATCAGCTTGTGGTATTTCAAAATTTATGGCTATGTGAACTTTCACTATATGTATTTTCTCCCAAATTATCAGTTCAGCTGTTGTTTTTACATGTTTTAGTAATTTGGCAGTGTTCTATGGTGTGCTGAGTTGACCAGAAGTGATGTGCTATGGCTGATGTCATTTGTTTGAATTCTGTGTTTCTAGTGTGTCCCTTAAGTCTTGTTTTTAGATTCCTTTTAGCCTGGCCAATATATATTTTTGAGCAATCTTCGCATTTTATTTGATAAATACTTGCTTTTGCAGTGGTTGGTATTGTGCCTTTCAATGGATGGATTAGCAGGTTTCTCAGGTTAAATTTGTTGTAAGGGCCTAGCTTAATGTTATGATCCTGGAACAGTTTCCGGAATTTGTTGTGCAACTTTGGGTGGAAAGTGAATTTGCTGTATGTTGGTTGTAGATTAGATCTATTGTTCAGCGTTGTGCTGTCTTTAGTCTGCTTGTCTTTTATTTTCTTATGAGTCTTTTAATATACTTGTATGTCAAACTCACTTACTGTTTCATTTATGTGGATGTCACATCTTTTATTCAGAGCCCTGGAGACCTAACGTGCAGCAGATTTTGGCATTTGGACAACATGAACCCAAGTTTTGCACATGCTTGTCTTGGCACAGCCTTGGTTCACAAGGTAACAGTAATGAAACTAAACTTTAGATAATTTACACTTTGTTTAGATTTTAAAATGTGCTCTGCTAATGTATATAGGATTGTTTTTAACAACAACCAGGGCCCTAAAAGCTGAAATAAAAACTGTAGGTAGTGATGTAACACCTGTCAAACAAATGTAAACATGGTGACTACACATATAGGCAATGCAATGCAAAGAACTGAAATGTCATAGACAGTTAATGCACATGTCTGCAGAATGGGTTCAAGACAGGTCCAGGTTCGAATCCCATCACTATATAAATATGCTTTCCCTCCGTTGTTTCTATTATGTAAAGTTTATAGTAAAGTCTAGAATACTAGAGTATTAGCTGTACCACCGTCTTTTGGATGAGGTTTATTTCAATTTTCAAGAATAAAGTGGTTTATTTTATTGTTCAGTTATATATATATATATATATTAAGCTTAAGTGTTTTTAATAACCCTAAAGTGTTGGGCAATAATATTTTCACAGTGTTGTTAGCATAATAAGTTTTTTATAAATTGTCATGTTACAACTTTATAAACATAGAAGTGAAACAAATTTACTGTGTGATCCAAAGTTTCAAACTTGGGACCAGCGCATCCGAAGGCAAGGGTGTTACCCCTAGGCCACTCACTCCCTAGTCCTGCTAGCAGCAAATACATTATAAATGCAGAAGGACGATCTGTCTTTAATATCGATATACCTTGCAAAAATGACTATCCAAGTGTCAACTCACTATTTTTGAAGCCAATTTTACATATATCACAAGAAAGAGTATCCTTAGATATTTTGGTGAACAAGAATAACAAACTTGGTTATAGAATCCGCCAAAACATAAACCTTAAGAATTCACTCAAGAGCTAAAGCCTAACCCTTGGCAGATGTGTTGCAACAAAGATTTTTGTATGTCACAGCACACAGAGCAACAGTCTTTCTTAGGATTTGCACTGATTGGAGTAAGATTTTAATTTCAAAGGCTAACAAAACAAATCAACTAGATTCTAGAAGGAATCAACAAACAGATGCAATTAGTGAGTAACAAAGAGTTTTTGAGTAAGACTAAAGGCTAACAAAGTAACTTAAATATATACTAGAAGAAATCAGCAAACCTGTACAGTTAGTGGGTGTGTAACAAAAGGAGAGACAATTTTCCTGCCTCATTTCATGTGCAAAATGTTAAGTTAGCTAGTTCCTGACGAAATAAATTTGACATTTTCAAGCCCGTCATTTAAGGATACCATAGATCTGCCAACATCATGAACCTGTAAAATCTTTGCTTTTGTCTTGCATGCTAAGTGGGATATTTGTGCCCTCCTTAAATAGCACAAATCACCTCTGGGCATATAAATGTCCGTTACTCATCCAGCAAATAACGTGGACAGAACATAGAACAAATCAAGAGATCTGAGACAGCTTTGAGAAACATAATCTCTTACCTAAAATCATAGTCTTAAGACCACAGTATGACATTGTTCTTGCTATTTCTTCTGCTTATGAGAAAGGAAGTGTGATACTTCTAGTACTGTTTTTAAGCCAAATTTTAGTTGCTGCTTATGGCAAAGATAACAATTGAAGATCAGCATGAAATGTAACCTTATAATTCCTTGTGGACATCTCAATGCTTCACTGAACAAACTTTTTGTGTCGGAGGGGGGGAAAAGAGAAATGAGGTATATGTTTGTATTTAGGATAATATTCTGCTGTTGAACATCTAAATTGTTTGGCATAGTTACAGGCCACAAAGCATTTCCGTAATTTTTAAAATATGAACTCAAAATTTTGAAAAATCATAATTTTATTTAATGTTTTTAAGAAAGCCAATCATCTTGGTTCAAACCCCAGCTATGATTTAAATCTTTCAAATCCATCTGCCCTTCATACCTTTGCCTCTTCACAGGTAGTGTGAAAGAGTAGTTTTGGTGATATTCAATATTTGCAAGAGAATGCATCATTTCAGATTTAAAAGCTTATAGAAGAAATTTCGTGTAAAATGTAATTATATTCTATAAATAAAACATTTTATCTCTCTGGAAAGCATACTGCCATATCGAGACATTTCTCTCAAGTAGCATCTCCATTTAATTTTTTTTCTAGCTATGGAGAAACATTCTTTGTTATTTAAAGAAATGAATAAAAACAAATTGCACCGAAATGAAATGTTACATAAGCAAACTGCAAAATCACAAGTTATGCTGTATATCTCAGATGAGAGTATTGTAATGTGATCTCTTATCGTAGTGGTTGCAACAAATTTGTGTTTTAATACAATATACCACATTTATAAATAAAAAGGTTGCTAATGCTTCTGCAACTGCAGTTATAACTTTGAAGTGAATAAGGAAGATCTGCAACATATTTCAAGTATAAGAAATTGCACTGCATTACCATGTTGGCGAATAAATCCTTCACTCCCTTTTCTTTTTCCTCTTTGCTTTAGTAATATTATTTTTTAGATATGTATGTATTGCTTCCACATAGTGTTTGAATACTCTGCCAGTTTGAATATTTAATTTAAATAGACAAAAGAGAAAGTGTGAAATAGAAATTAGTCTTAACTTACAGCATAACCACAAATTATGAAGTTGCAGATTTAAGTATCAGGTTTGAAAGATTTGTATTACTAGTTGTTTCAAAAATATATGTGGAAGCAGTTAACATGGCTTTTAAACTTTTTGTACATTTGCTTATTTTGTAGATAATTTTTTTGAGGTTTATTTATTTTTTGACTATTGTAAATGTTGTATTCCAGAATATCAGCATATATCATAGAAATGTGCTCGTTTATATATACTTGCACACGCGCACGCACGCACACACACACACACACATACACATATAATATACGAAAGTATTCAGATGTAATTTAGTTAGGTTAAAGTAGTCTTTTATTATGTTAGAAGCTAAAAGGAAGTAAGGACCAAATGATATTCAGTTTCGATCCTCCTTTACATAGAAATTGCAGTAATCATTTTAACTTTGAATACAATTCTAAGCATTGTCCTATATCCTTTGCATTATATAATTTCTTCCCTCTGTCTTCTGACAGAACACTTGTCATTCACTTGAATGTGAAATTGAATGCATAACTGTACTGTAACTATTTCATATATGTATTACATAATTTTAAAAGATGTGAAGTTTTTGTCACTAATATATATTATTTGTTGATTCAACTAGCCTCACTGTCAGTAGCATCAGTTTTTTAATTTTATAGCTTAACTACTTTCATTGACATGTTAAATCTTCAAAGAAAGTTGAAGCAACAGAATCTAAAATAAGAACAAATTAGAAGCTAAAAGCTTCCCTTATCACTAAGCTTGTTATTTTAGTGTTAAAGCCTGCTTACTAAAGTTCGTTTTTCTTTACCTTCTTTTTTTATGTAATATTGTCAACAATATTGTCAAATTCTAGTCCTCTCATATTGCTACTGGATTTACAACTGGGTACTGCTGTAGCAATTTGTTCTCTGCATTTAAAGTACTTCAGTTCAAATTACTTTTCTTTCAAGCACCATGCACAAAATGTGTGTATAGAAGCAATGATGCATCTATAGAAGCAATGATGCATCTATAGATTATTATTCTAAGATATGAGGGGTTACCTCTCTTGTTATACTGGACTGTTTACAATGCAGGTCATGTCTTCACTGACCAATCTCGAGTTGAAGCTTCAGTTTGTTAACAGTCATGGTTATTCTCAAATGATGAAAAGTGTGTGTGTGTTTCTTATTGCATAAGCAAACTGTGCATAAAGACAGAATTTGTGTTCTAAATTCAAAAATCACTACCTTCCGTAGTGGTGAGGAAGAGATAATACTATGAGTTTTTAATGTATTATAGAAATAAAACCTTCTCTTTCAGCAAGGCAAACTCAGGAGCTCACATCAGAGCTTACAGGTGTAAGCATTAGTAGTGTCGGGAAATCTCAAAGTAAAATAAAAATTACTGGCATACTGGCAAGCTAATAACTTTGGGCAAGAAAAGAAGAAAATGTGTAGTGGGCAAGTGTGATGAGTTTGTGAAAAGTGTAATGCATGTGCATAAATATTTCATTAAAACTGAGTTGTCAATGCTAAATCAAATCTCGGCTGTTGTGCATGAAAAAATGGGTGAACTAAACTTAAAAAGAGACATGATATGGCGAAGGTGTATACTCCATAATAGTGGGTTAAATATTGTCTGAAACATGCAACAAATATATAGACAATATTAAATGTCAAGTTTCAGGACACCAGCATTCTATCTAACATCTCACACTACCATGCTCGACTACAGCGCGAAGCCATAGAAATTTATAAACATGCCAATAACTTCAATAGGAAAGAGGAAGCCCTTAAGCTGAACAAAACTTGGTACCCCGTCATCGATAACATTACACAACACAGACAGTCAAGCAACACAAACCAATTAAAATCTAGTAGCGCCCGAGATGCAGCTAGCCCCCTCCCCCAACCGCACTGCCTCAGCGAGCCCCGAGCCAATCAGAGAAGACCCCTCCGTGTATAAATTCCGCATCCCAGAGAGTCAACGCCTCAGACGCAACAGTACCTTCACCAAGAAGACTTCGACCACGCCACCGATGATGTCCACCGCAGTAGTGGACGAAACGTCTGGAACAAGTTACTCCAGCAGACCACGGCAAATCAGCCCAGATAACTCTTTTAGAATTTCGAACACCGGCCGTGAAAGCCTACGCCTACTCAATATTGAATGTTGTTCCTTGTTAGTTAAAAGCAAATGTTTCCAACACTTAATTTGCTTGTGTCGCATGTTTTCTTTAGGTGTCGATTTAGGTCATATCGTCTATTCACTTCATGTCTAAACCACATTTTTTCTTCTTTATTAGTACTAATTACATCCATATGACACTGAACAATTTTGTTGCAGCAAGAGGTCACTGCTCTTCCCAGCAATCATTGGCATATGGCAAATATGCAGCCAACCAGCCTCTACGTTCCCATAATGCCAACACAAATGATGCCAGCCAGCCATATTTTACCCATCCCCAAAACATCTCAGGAGAATCAAATCTGTTTACTGGATTATGCAGGTAGTTCTCTCAAATTGACTTTAAATGATTTACTCTAGTTAAATAGCATGATGACTAAATTCTAGATTGTCTAAAATACACTGAAGTTGAAATCTAGAAAATGTAAACACAACAGTAAATCCAGTAAGTCACAAGTAGCAAGTGAAGCCAGTGATAGAACCAGTGGGGGGATTTCAAAATTCATTTTAGTAAAGATTTTCTTTAAAATCATTAATTCCATAGGTCCATTTATTTTAATAGCTTAGCTCCTACTTATTTCATGATTAAATAACCAAAATAATTTCAAGTTTATGATATATGTTTAATTTTTTCAGTATTAATTTGATTGGGACTCAACAGCTTATTTGGTAATCTCTAGAATTTTATATTTTCTGAAATTTTATCTTATTTACAAATGTTAATAACACTTCATGGTGCTGCAGTGACATTGTTTCCCACAGGGTAAAGGGGTTTCTGGTACAATTCCCAATATGCATATGGGGCAATTTATTATTTTAAGTCCAATCAACTTACTGATGGTTTGTTTGAACTGCGTGAGCAATGTTTGAAAGGTAGAATCAGGACTGAAGAATTCAATGCCACAGCCAGGATTTGAACAGCAGATCTTTCACTTAGAGCAACTGTGCATGAAGCAAAAGATCCATGGTTCAAATCCTGGCTATGGCATTGAATTTTTCAGCCCTGATTCTCATGCATATGGGGAGTTCTCCCATGGTGAGGTCTGGTATGGGATGCACTCCGGTCCATGAGGTCCTTGGAAATCACGGAGCCACTTTACAGACAAGTAGCAGTTCGGTCTCACAAATTTCAGCAAAATAGTTGTTGGGAAAAGCCATATGTACTATGTCCCAAGAATAAGAAAAAATGGAATGCATTAATATGGAAATTCAGTATTAACTGCAATATGAAACACATGTGCACGTAGCCATAGAAGGAAGTGAAGGAACTGAACATACAGTTTGTTTAAAATGGGCATCTGCCATGAAGTAGTTAAAGTATCACCAAGGAAAACCATTACGAAGTGGTGAAAAGCGAGTTGTTTTAAACATGAATATTAAAAATAGAAGCACTATTGACAGTGTTTGAGGTTATTTTGAGTCACTTTTTACACTCACCTTCACAGTTTAGTAGTGAAGGTGAGTGTAGATAAGTGACTCAAAATAACCTCAAACATGTTTTAAACATATTTGCAAAGTGTGAGAAATACCCAAGTGTGACTCTTCAAGAAATAACAGCTTTTACTGCAGAGCTTACTGGTGTGTCAGCCCAGAGTATCAAATGTGCTTAAAGTGAAATATGAATGAAGGGGTAATATTGCCAAACAGTCTTTGTAATGCGCAGTGGTGAAAAACCATGCCAACTTTTTTTTTTTATTAAAGAAAACTCTTCTGTACAATTAGGTACAATATGGTTGAGCTAAGCTATACACAGAACAACATGAAACGTGTAATTGGGGTGCCATCCAGCGATAGTCCCAACAATATAACACAGAAATAGGGAAAAACAGTTACAGAAAAAGCATTTGTATAGAACTAGAGTAAATCAGAATGCCAACGGCGCTTCAGTCTTCGTCGTAGAGGTTCAGGAGGAAGATAAATATGGCGGAGCAGAGGATTGTCATGGCGCAGACAGGATTGATGCAGTCTTCTGTAGCAGATGCGGAGGATACACATCACCTCCGGTAGACCTAAATCAGCATGCAGCGTAGAGTTGCGCACGTACCAGGGAGCGCCTGTCATGAGGCGTAGAAAACGATTCTGCGTACGCTGGATCCTCAGGATCTGCGATGGAGCTGCAGAACCCCAAATGGCACAGCTATACTGCCACATGGGTCGAATTAGGGAAGTATATACCAGGCGCTTGTACCGCAAAGGCAAGGGTGAGGAACCAGACACAAGATGATGGACTTCGCGGATACGGTGACGAATCCTCTGCATTAGACTACAGAGATGGGGACCCCATGTTAGCCAGCTGTCCAAGATAAGGCCAAATGCCAACTTTACATGAAGAAATGTGCTACTAGAAAAATCAGAGTCTCAGCTAGTGGAGAAAGTGGAATCAATGGAGTCACGTGATTAGCCAGAAAACATGGTTGCTAGTTCGTTATTGCAGGAGCTGCAATTTTGATGAAATTAATGATTCATGCGAAAAAGTAAAAAAGGAATAGTTAAAACAGTGCTAAATATTACCTTTATGAACATGACAAGATATAATACCCAATTTTAAAGTAAATTTGTTTAAAAAATTCCTTGTAATTTTGTTACCAGTGGTGGTCAAAGTAGGCTTGGAATAAGGTGGAATATGATTTGATAATGCTAATGTTGCCTTACACTGACAGTAAAAGTCGTAATGAAAGTAAATAATAATTTTAATCATAACTAAGCATATCTGTCTGCTCCTTACTATGCAGTTGTTAGCCTTAAAAAAAAGTTATTTTTGCACAATGGAAATTTTGGAAATCACTTTGGAAATCAGACAGCCAATGTGATGCCATTGTGGACTGAGTAGTGATCAACCTCACCGAGACCAGCACCTTTAGTAGCGATAAAGATGACGACCCACTTAGCCAAATCCATACCCTTTCAGATACTGATTAGGTATTTATCATATTTACTTTTTTTTCAGGTAAGGCAAAATGTTAATATTTGCATACTGATTACTCCCACACTTGTGAAATGTAAGCAAAGTGCTTCAATAGTTTTTGTTTATGTAACATTTTTAACAATTCCCAAATCATAATGGGCAACTACATTTTATTTGAGAAGGGTTTAATCATTTAAGTGTGCACTGCATATGATACATTTTGTGTGTTATTCTTTATTTTATGTAAGAGTGTAGAGTATATCTGCTCCTGACTCTTTATGGCTGTAAGCAAAATTTGCTAGATGGTAACAGTGCTTCCATACAATGCAGAATTCAGGAGCTACTCACATGGTTACAACAGTTCATATAACACACGTTAAGTCACACCATATGTTTGCCAATTGTAGGGACCCAGGGAGGAATACAATATTGAACTTTGTTTACATTGCAGTTTAAAGTAAGGCTGGCAAAGGTATAGTGAAATTGCAAAATCAGACTTTTGGGTCCAGTGTAATATGTATTTGCTGTTTTATAAGTAAGGTGTATGTTGTATGCTAGATGAAAATGGGTAGAAATTTTGTGTTTGCTGAAAGTTGGGATATTTCATTCAGTTCTTTTCTCAGCTTTAACAATATTTATTTATATTTTGTAGCTCAAGAACCTGTTGTGGCGAATCCAGTAGTTCCCAGCAGGAAACCAGAACCAGATGTAGTTGTCATAGATTAAAAGAAAATACTTTTAAGCCAGAATACTTCTCTTTTAATGTTATTGGATCCAATGATGTAAAAGTGAGTAAACTTTAATATTTTAAATGTTATATGTTAAATTAATTAAAGTGTAGTATGTTGTTAAATGAATATGGGGCTATTCCAGAACTTTGCTCATGGTATTTGCACTCCCATTTCCATGTGATTGTGTATCTGTAGCATTTTTAGTGAGAGTTGTTCTGTGTTTCTGTAGGAAACGAAAGTTTTGGTTGTGGTTATCATGAACCAAATCTATTGGCCGAGTGCATCAATCCCGGTTAACCTCTTGAGCGATGGCCATTTAAAACGTCCGCGGGCCGAGAACTGCTAGCATTTAAATTGTTAAATGCACTAAAAGTGCTTCGTATATACACAGCTGTATTTTGTGTAAATATTAAGTTATTTTAATGAAACAAAAACTGGTATAAAACTCGTTATATCCAGTATAAATGTACGTCATCAGCAAAGTTGAGTTGTATTTACAAAACGTTGAAATGGCACAATTTTGTTTCACTGTGGTGAAAAGTCAACTTTGCTCTGTCGAACGCATCTAATATAAGTTCTCGGAAAGAAACGGTAAAGAAACACCCATTGTATGTGTGGCTTATGCGTCAGCATACTGTGTAATAAAGCGCTACTGTATGCGTGGTCTCTTGAGTCATCAGAATAGATCAACATTGCAACTTTTGCTTACGCGAGTTTCGTAACTTAGTAGAGTCCGTGTCTTTCTTTGTTGAAATACATACGTATTCTTTCCTGCTTGTAGCTGAAGGGAGAAGTGGTATAAAAAGGTGCTTTTGCACCAACTGGATATAACCATATACAATTGTTTGGTAATTTGGAGAGCTCTAAACCCACACAGGACAATGACCGACCTTGACTTCCAACTATAAATAGCTCGCAGCCTAATTGAACAATACCACGTTGGGGGTTGAAAATCCAAAACCCCTGCACCCCTCAGACTTCAAGGAAAACATTATCCTATAAGGATACCACCAACAGCAAAGAAGTCCCGTCCATCTCGAAAGTGTTTCGTGTGCCGCAAGAAGGGAATTTGCGAATGTGGAGATGTACGTACCCTTGTGTGTTTATCCCTGTTTTGAGGTAAATCACTGCAGAAGGAACATATTAAGTTAAGCCAATAAAGTATATAGACCTTACTAAAATGTTTCATAAAGGGAAACTTAAAATAAGTTGAGTTGGATAAGGGATAAATAAGGGTTAAATGCTTATACGCACAGGACGCCCATATCGCTCATCTGTCATTTTAAATGGACGTGATTTCATGTCGATATCCCTCAAGAGGTTAAGAGAATAGAGCGGTAAAGTTTATAGTTTACCGGGGTAAACTCGTATTTCTGTTGCACCAAGCTCGGTTTCGACTTTACCAGCACTTAACCGTGGTAAAACGTTTACCGCTCGCTGTGGACCGGTTTTCAACAGAAACCTCGGTAAAGAATCCAACATGGACTTTAACAATTATATGTGACACCTTCAGCATTTCCATCGATTTGAACGCAACGAAGAGAGAATATTAGAAGACAGGAGGGATCTGTTTGTAGAACTGAATGATGTTTCGTTTCGAAGAAGATTCCGTTTGAAAAAAGAAACGATAACTTCAATTTTAGATGAAATTGGGCAACAACTCGTATTTCCTACAGCAAGGAACTATCCAATATCACCTAGAAATCGCCTTCTTGCAGCACTGCGATTGGAACATTTCAAGGACCGCCTCCGTAGCGCAGTTGGTATCGCGCGTGCCCCAGGCGTGGATGACTCGGGTTCAATCCCAGGTATCAGGGGATCTTTCCCCCTCTGGGAGGTCTGGCACAGGGTGAACTAAGGCTCGTTAGGTCCCGAGAGGACCAATTGAGATACTTTATGTAGAAGTAGTGGTCCCAGGTTGAGAAGACTGCATTACTGGCCGGGAGGGCTCGGGATACTGACCTCGTCCCACTCTCAAGTACTGCACCCCACCAATGACGCCCGTAGTGGGCAGAGGTTGGGGATGCAGCGGCCGGGAGGTAGGCCTTGGCCCTTCATGAGCTGTTGTGCCGGGGTTTAGTTTTAGTTTGGTTTAGGAACATTTCAAGGGGTAATTAGTGACGTGAGTGACATAGAACCACAGCATGTCGCATAATACAGAGGGTTTCAGATGCTATTGACTCGTCACCTCACCACATAAAACTGCATAGCCCACATCTGAGTCGTGAGGGCTAGCAACATATACTTTTTTTTTTTTTTTTTTCGTGATCATCACAAGTACCCTTTTATCCAAATCCTTAAGTGCCTTAGAAATTAAAAGCAATAGGGTACACCCCTCTTAGTCATCTATATAGTCCATGGCACAATGATTACATCGATTGTATGCTTATGAACTATATCTGTTGCCTCATCAATGGAGATCCATATTTTCTTTCCAAAACTGGAGTGCTAGATACTAGCAAAAATGTAACTTTTAAAAACAGCACCATGTTCTTATGTTTTGGTGATTGCTTTGCTCTTTTCCAACCCCCAAAATGCTTGGGCACACCTGTCGTTGGTTAGTGGGTCTGCATGACCTAGCCAGGAGTATTATAAGTCCACTGACCTTTTCCCCTGTTTACCATCTGGGGACTCATTATATGCCGTGACAGGTCAGCATATTGTTGATGTGTAGAGAGTGATAGGAAGGATGAGAAAGGTGAAAAGATCCCCTAGGCCCTGAATCCTCTAATACCATCGGGATCGAAGAAAATGAGGTCAGAGATCAATCCAACACAAACTCTAGATATTGAATACCATATAGACCTAATGGTGGAAGTTAAAAAAGATGACACCTCAAATGATGTGTTGAAATCACTAGCTGTAGAAACAATTCACCAAATTCTCTGAATAACAATGACTTCATATTTTTACTGATGGTTCTTTGTTGCCAAACCAAAATGGAGCAGGTCCTGGAGCTACGTTATCATCTCCTTCTACAAACTTCTTGGATGTGGTACTACAAATTTTGGCGGAGAGGTCAAAGCCATATGTACAATACTTCAAAATCTTTTGTAAAGAATAGCACAATTCCAGAATGCAGTGAATCTTTATGATTCGAGAGCTATTTTAAGTTTAATATCCACTTTAACACCAAAAACACCAATGAATTCTCGAGTGTTGGACAAGTCTTTCATCTCATCAAATTAAAGAAAAGAATAGTTTTTCAGTAGGACCTTTGTGGACTACGGCAATGACAACATTGATTAGTGTCACCGCGCTCAATTGCCGACAACAGCAGTGCCACCCATCGCATTATTGTCGGCACTACCGCAAAGGAGCCGAAGGAAAGAGACAGAGTATGGCCGCATTGTTGGGGCGCTTGCCGAAAGAGAGAAAAGGATAGACACTTCGAGAATCTTCTCTGCTTTGTATCTCGCCGCAATAAGTGAACGTTCCTGAAGCTTCCAGAATAGTGCCTGGGAGATATAAATAGCGGTAAAGTGTGAGAAGAGTCAGTCAGACGTATGTGAAGGTTGAGTAGTCGTGCCGACGGAGAAGGGACAGTTGTTGTGTTACTAGTTCGGAGCCGTGCTGTTGGTGAATGGGAAAAGACTTTCTTGTTGTTGCAACGAGTGTACAAAGTTACTGTTTACGGAAATAAAAGTGTTTCTTTATCTCGACTACATCTGTCTACTTTACTTCACACCCACACCAAAAGTCACATTATCTAGCCAAAAAGGGATGCAGTAGTATACAAAAGCTTGTCACAACTATTATTCCACACAGTAAAAATAATTATAAACCTGCAATCCCAAGAAATGATCACATAATATCCCTCTAAAATTTCAAAAGATGATGTGAATTTATTACAAATCAAAAATCCGTGGATATCCAAGAAAAAGTGCAGTTGCAATCTTTAGACTATTCTTAGGCTGTGATTGTCTAGCAAAGCATCTCTATAATATTGGGATTTATTCTTCACCACTTCGCCTCTTATGTGATCTTCAAGAGGAAATGGATCTAGATCTTCAATGCTGTCCAGCTATCATCAATGTGGGATCATTAAGTGAAAAATACTGGAGCGAAAGAGGATTGATGGTTTCATCATCAGAAATCCAGCATTAGCCAACAACAGATTTTCTTTCCCATAAACCGATATCTGATGTTTTTCATCATGTTTTCAATCATCCACATAATTTTTTATAAATGTGGATTCATTTGGTATGAACTATTTAGTGGACTTCTCCAAGAATGTCTCCAAGTATTTGTTTTCCCAATAAAGGGGTGCCTGCCTCTACAGTCCCTGTGGGCTTACAATGGGCCCTCAAATAAACATTCCTATTTGTTAATTAAGGAAAATTGAAGCTATTAACAGTAAAGCAACAGAATCTAAAATAAGAACAAATTAGAGACTAAAAGCTTCACTTACCTTATTAATATTGCAGGTTGCTCCAGGTAACCAACTTATTTTCAAAGCTATCCAAACAGGTTACCATAGTTACCAATGCTCAACTTAAAGATCTATTTGTCGTCAACCTCTGAAAACAAAAACTTATAAATACAATCTATTGGTAGTATTTCAAAAATTCTTAACGTGGTTCTTGTTTTTTGAAATGACTATCGCTCCATGGACCTCGGGCTCATTTGAGCATCATTTCACCCATTTCATTTCATTCATTCGTCCAATATGACACAATGTTGGAGGACGTTAAAAAAAAAAAAAAAAGAAATGACTATCTTTTCTGAAACCATTAATTCTATAAGTCCATTTAATTGTTTTAATAATTTAACTTCTGGATTTATTTCATGATTAAATGACCAAAAATGATCCGTCACAGCTGATTTATCAATTTGTTTATATTTAATATTTCTAAAACGCTTTTAGTTTCTAATTTGTTCTTATTTTAGATTCCTATTTGTATCACTCCACTGACATTCACGTGTTGTTCACTGCTCTCGGCTACGAGAGATGTCCCCTTGCTCAGCTATGTACATCTTACTCGAAGTTATTGTAACTATCTTTCATTGCAGCAACACTGGGGGTTAAAGTTGCACCAGGCCCATATCAAATAAACTAAATTAACATTCAAAAAATGGGTGACAAAAAAAAAAGAAAGAAAAATAATTTTATAGTAAAAACTTCATCTAAGTTGTTCAGGTTTATAATCAGTTATCACATTAATTTTCTTTTTGCAAACTTTAACCCAATGTCTTTCAATAAGTGGTTTTCTAAAAATGTGGAAGGTCTGGTCATTGTTCATTAAGGAAAGCACATATCTATGTTTAAAAATAAACTATGCACTTTAACCTCTTGAGGGATATCGACGTGAAATCACGTCCATTTAAAATGGCGGATGAGCGATATGGGCGTCCTGTGCGTTTAAGCATTTAACCCTTATTTATCCCTTATCCAACTCAACTTATTATAATTTTCCCTTTATGAAACATTTTAGTAAGGTCTATGTAGTTTATTGGCTTACCTTAATATGTTTGTTCTGCAGTGATTTACCTCAAAACAGGGATAAACACACAAGGGTAGGTACATCTCCACATTCGCGAATTCCCTTCTTGCGGCACACGAAACACTTTCGAAATGGGCGGGACTTCTTTGCTGTTGGTGGTATCCTTATAGGATAATGTTTTCCTTGAAGTCTGAGGGGTGCAGGGGTTTTGGATTTTCAACCCCCAACGTGGTATTGTTCAATTAGGCTGCGAGTTATTTATAGTCGGTAGTCAAGGTCGGTCATTGTCCTGTGTGGGTTTAGAGCTCTCCAAATCCCCAAACAATTGTATCCAGTTGGTGCAAAAATACCTTTTTATACCACTTCTCCCTTCAGCTACAAGCAGGAAAGAATATGTATGTATTTCAACAAAGAAAGACACGGACTCTACTCAGTTACGAAACTCGCGTAAGCAAAAGTTGTAATGTTGATCTATTCTGATGACTAAGAGACCACGCATGCAGTAGCGATTTATTACACAGTATGCTGACGCATAAGGCACACATACAATGGGTGTTCCTTTACTGTTTCCTTCCGAGAACTTATATTATATGCGTTCGACAGAGCAAAGTTGACTTTTCACCACAGTGAAACAAAATTGTGCCATTTCAACGTTTTGTAAATACAACTCAACTTTGCTGATGATGTACATTTATACTGGATATAACGAGTTTTATACCAGTTTTTGTTTCATTAAAATAACTTAATATTTACACAAAATACAGCTGCGTATATACAAAGCGCATTTAACAATTTAAATGCTAGCAGTTCTTGGCTCGCGGATGTTTAAATGGCCATCGCTCAAGAGGTTAAAGCAAATACTACTTTTAACAAAATCTTCCATTTTGTTTTGTTTTATTTCCATTCTCACATTGGAAGCAGTGTTCACAGGTACACCAGTTGCTTCTGATCTCAATTTGGTTGCATTTTTCACAACCAGGTTATCAAAACTTGAAAGAAAGTTAAATACGTTTAATACAATTGTATTTTCACCATCTTTTTTAAGGCTTGTTGCTTTTATAGTTCTCTATATTACTCTAAGTATCTGAACATTGCCATAATGACTGCATGGAGCTCACATACACACACATCTCTAAGAGGATGGGCACCTGAACATTACTTCGCTGCAATAAACAACACTTTTGGGGAAGTACCGATTATCACATGACAATAAATACAAGTAAATTTTTTAAGCCCATATTTAAATGCTATGGAAGTTGAATTATAGTACTTATTTACCCCATTCATTATTTAAGTGTATCAAATAAGTGATAATAAATGCCATGTAGCAATTATTTTCCTCTTGCTAAGAGTTGTGGTGCTGCATAATGTTAATATCTGGGTCCATCCTAAGGGCAGATCAAGTGTAGGAATGCTTCACATAAAGAAGGAAGAAGGTGATATTTGTTAAAGCCCACACCTTGTTGGCTGTCGTAGCAAAAACATGTTAAGTTGTTACAATGTGTTACTCTACAAAATTTTTCTTCTTGTGGTTCACATACTTTTCGTGTACTTTGCAGAGTATGAGTTCCATCTGTTTATAAAATGTTACCTCCAAATGATTTAACATTTGTTAAATTTTATGCTTAAATGCTCACTTGTCTTCAGCATGGTGTCAAATTTGAACTGACGTGTAACTGTAAAGACATAATAAGCACCTGACTTTTCTCTCAAATTTTTGTATTAACAATGAGTATAGTGTGAAATGCAAATCTCATCCCATATCAAATGTAACAAAGATGCTGTCAGAAATTCCTCTGTAAATTTTAAATTTGCTAAAACTTACAACAATCTGGTGGCAAATTACTTGAATACATTGTTATGTTTCCTTTGTAAAGTGAAACTATGCAAGACAAAAGCTACATTGGGGTAAACAATTCTAATTATTACAGTCAAACAGCCATTAAATTATAGTAACAAAGAAATTAGAAACAATTATTTTTGAAGGTCACCAATAAAGAAAGAAATGTCATATCCATACCAAAAAAAAAAGGCAGAATGGTACAAAGTAATTGCAAAGTAGATCACAAATATGTCTTAACACATGTTTTTTCTAAAATAAAAGGCATTTTGCATTAAGGTGGGCCAAAGGCTCCTGTGCTCCCTGACAGGCGTCTGACCCTAGGCACTGGCTCGTAAATCCTAGGGGGTGTAAGTCCTACATAAGAGGGAGGTAATCAGGTAGAGAAGAAAAGAGAAGTGGTTTAGGATTGTGAGAAAATAATTGTTATAAATTAAACTCTTATGCACAATAGAGAGTATATTAGTATTTGTGAAATTTTAATTTTAAAATTTAATGTGAATTAATGGTAATACTATTAACATATTTTTTTGCAGATGAGCTACAGAAAGTTCTTTCTCCGAACTTTAAAAGTGGCAACGAGCAAGAAAAAGACATCTTGTAAGCAGCATGGTACTTGTACAGACCAATTGGCATATCCAGAACCCAGCCTGCCCTGTACAGAATCGTCTAATCAACAACCTGTAACATATACAACTTCAGAATCTCCACCTGATCATCGGAATTTGCAAATAGCAGATAAGACTATTTTATGCTCTGAAAGTATTCCTTTGACATCAAGTTCTGATGTTGTTGAAAGTTCAAATACAGTTGGATATATGCATAGTACTCCACAGTGTCCTCTAACGCCAGCTTTACATACATTTTCTTTCAGTTCAGAACCTGAGTATGACAGTGTTAATAGCAATCAGGCCGAAAGCTCTGAGTATATTCAAAGAGGTGTTTTGATTCCGTCCCAAGAAACTTCTTACTCTTTTCATAACCCATTTAATAGTTTACTACCCAGTTCCTGGTTCAACAAAATTGATACATTTGCAGATGTTAAAGAGAACCTGAAATCTGTTACTTTCACACCAGATTTGATGCAACATGAGAATCGTGCACCACATTCTTTCTTATCTTTTCAGCATATTCTTTCTGCAGCTTCAAGTTTTGTTAATAATAAGGGAAGCTGGTTATCGCAAAGTCTTCCTGTTGAATCACAGCTTTCAGATGCAAGAGACTTTGGATTGAACTACTCATCTTACAATGCAGCTTCAAGTTTTGTTGATAATACAGGAAGCTGGTTATCGCAAAGTCTTCCTGCTGAATTACAGCTTTCAGATGCAAGAAACTTTGGATTGAACTACTCATCTTCCAATGCAGCTTCAAGTTTTGTTGATAATACAGGAAGCTGGTTATCGCAAAGTCTTCCTGTTGAATCACAGCTTTCAGATGCAAGAAACTTTGGATTGAACTACTTCTCATCTTCCAAGCAGAACTTTACAGCAACTTCAGCATCCATAAATGAACAAGGAGGTGAATTTCAAAATCATAACACCTCTGGTGAGATATTCAGTAGCAATGATTCCTTTTCCCAGTTTTCTGCCACTCCATATAACTGTTGCGTTGCTGATTCACTTCCTTTGGATGCTAACAGATCAGATATAGCAGTACAAGCACAGTTTGAGATTGAAAGCAAAATATCTAACTCAACAAATGTTCCTATTGAAAGCCCTCCCACTGCCATTACACCCAGCAACCAAAAACATGAAAGAGATCATTGTTTAGGAAATAGAACCGTACATAATAAGAGCATTGAAACCAGGTGTTCAACATCAAGTACAGGAAGTGTCAGTAGTGTACCTAGAACTTCAGGGATGAAGACCCGCAGTAAAAGCTTTGAAGAATCAAGAAAATTGAGATGTCTTAATGGCCGTGCTAGGTTATGGAACACAACTTTCAAACGAAGCAAGAATAATAAATTATTTGGTAAAAGGAGTGATACTTCCAGGTCCTCAAGAAATGCACTGCATAACAATGGAGTTGCATCCTCAAGTGAGACAAAAATACCAGTACCAACGTCCTCAAGAAACACAGTGCATAATAATGAAGGAATTGCATCCTCAAGTGAGACAGAAACACCAGTACCAACCATTGAGCATAATACTCAGCAGAAAGAATGTAATACAAATAAATTGCAATGCAAAAGAAATAAAAGAAGCAGTACAGGAGAGCAGAGAATTAAACGCTGTCCCTCACCCATGTTAACACGAAGCAGCAGCAGACACACTTCTCGAAGACTGCGATGTCACAAAGCTCCACGTCGTGCCATTTATCTGGAGGCATATGATGTTCCCATGCATAAACCAAAATCATATTTTGACCCATTCCTGAACATTCAGATTGATTCTGGGAGAAAGCGCGTTCAACATGCTATTACTGTTGCTGCACCTTCGTTTGTGGCAGGGTCAACAAGCTCTGCAGGAGAATTAAAGGATAAAAGTGAGTTGTCCACTACAGTTGAAACACTGTCACATTCCTCAGTGACTGCTAGTGTTACTGAAATGCAAAATCAACTGCATTCAGCTGAAAATTTAGATATAGTTCTTGCAAAAGATGACAGTGATGGTATGAAACATTTGGCTCCACTTGATGTTGAAGCAGCTGATTGTAGCACACAGAATGTGTCCCTTAATGGTTTTAGGTTAGAAGGAAGTGGTCTATATGTGAAAGACACATCTGCAGAAAATCTAACCAATATAAACTTCTCTGCAGGTAAAAGTACAAGCAATTTAAATTCGGTTGAACATTATTTAAGCCTTGAACTTACACCTGATGTTGAAAATAAGAAAAATTGTAATAAAATCATTCAAGATGGCAGAGAAGTACTATTGTCAAAGGATGCATATACAAATGGTAGTTATGATAAACCTGAAACTTGCCATACTAACTGCCACTGTGTAGAGAGTTGTGCAAGCCATTCAGCAACAAGTTTTACAAGAAAACGAGGATGGCAGCGCTGCAGTAGTTTGTCAGAAGATTCTTCAAGTTCTTTGTCACCCTTAAATGATTCTCCCATTCCCATTAAGCGTGTCAGGTGCCATAGTAATGATTATTTGGAAAATACTTCATTTGCCTTTTCAGAATGTGAGCAAAATGGGAAATATTCAGGTGAAGATGGTATAACAGCATCAAAAATCAGTGTACCACATAGTAATCGCATGTCAGCAGAGAGCAATTCTGGGGAGAGCACATTCCACAGACCTGTTCACACATTTGATGATGTGCTGAAAATAAAGGCTAAGGCATTAGCTGCTCGTAAATTCAGACCTCCATCAAGGACAGAGTTGCTACAGAGAGAAATGCTGCGTAAGCTTCAGCATCAAAGCTTCTGATATATTCGGTTTCAACCAGCTTGCTTGTTTAAACTATAATAGGATGCTACACTAAAAATAAGAACAAAATGATCACTGATCTACAGCAGTGGGTATGATTAAATTCTTTTTTGTTTTGTTTTGGAAGATGGCATTTCATATCGTATATTCATATGATTATGTAAGACATTGCCTGTTGAAGATCGTGACAAACATCTTGGTGACCCTCATACGTGGGTTATCTTATTGTTCTCATTACAAGTATATGTCAGTAGTTTTTAAGAGAGCATTATAAAGCCAGTTGTGCCATGAGCAAGTTTAACTGTTTTACAGCAGCAAGTTGTTTCTATGTTATGTGACATTTCACTGTATATTTTAGTTTAATTTTGCTGTTCACATTTTAAGTCAAGTTTAAATGTTGGCTTTTATACATAGAGATAGGTTTAAAGGTGCTAAAGTATTTGTTTAATGGGTTTAAGGAATCATTTCAGCTCTGCATTCTAGAAACCGCAGAGCACCTTAGCAAATGTTAATTTGACCTGCTGCAATCCACAGTTAAGTTTAAGACTAGACACAAGCATTTTCACTTAACTTACAACATAATTATGGATCAGTTGCCACTTTGAGTTAGCAGGGAAATGAACTGAATTTTGGATATTTGACGGAACTAATGAGGGTAGTATATTCTATGTATGTATATAGGGAAGTGTATATTTTAATTTGGTTTATTTACATTCTTGAAAACCAGTACATCAAGCATGTAAACTAATTGCCCAGAGTTAATTTGAATATAACTTTAATGTGATTATTTCAGAGTCTAATATTTATAAGAAAAACGCTAGGCTTAAAGTATGTTAATGTGTTAACAGTCCAGGATATTTTCTTGTCATCTCTCGGACCTTTTACAATGGCGCTACATGATAAAAGCTCTTTATAGTCACTTGTGACTCAGCAATTTGTTGTAAAACTATTCATATTTATTCTTTGTACATTGTTTTAGAATGAAATAAAATGTGTCAATGCAATACAGGCAAAATTAAAATAAAGGTTACTCAGGAACAACATATGTCAGAATGTGTGAGGGTTATTCTACAATTGAAGCACTGACATGGGAAGGGTAGTAAGTCATTAAAGTTGGTAACTGGTGGGTTGTTGACTTACTCTACATGCCAAATCACATATTGTTACCACAGATGCCATCTTGCGTCATTTGTAGAAATTCAGGGCTCACATTTTGAACTTATTGCTATTTCTGTGTCATTGGCGATGTGTCTTGCTGTCTTTTTCAAGAAAAATGGTAAACATTTTTTCACCTACTACTTTTGCCATGTCAATGCCTCAGTTTTTTAATTATGAATTTCTTTGAGTAAAAATGTAACATGCTACCCTCACACCAGCTTAGGTCCTATATGAACAAGTTAACAAAGTTTATAATTTGGAACATAAATTTAATGAATTCCATAGACATAATGGTTTATGCTAACAAATTTGTATAAATAAATTTAATGAATACCATAGGCATGATGGTATATATTAACAAATAGCACATGAGTTATTTTAGAGGCACAAAATTTGAATGAAAAGTAATGACGGCACTTTCATTTAATTGAATGCGTTTCTTACATCAGGTTCCTCAAAAAAAGTGTATTTTGTAAATTAAGTCAAATTGATCTTTAATAATTGACCATGTGATGTTCTGTTAAGCTTATATAGTATAAAAGGGTCTATACAATGCAATAATACAAAAATTGTCAGGATTACTAGCCGTCAGTTCCATTTAAAAAAAATTGCATCTAACCTTTATTACAACTAAGAACCAGTTCGAGTGTATATCGGAAACAGCTCATCGGCAGTTCCCAAGAATTCAGTATGGCTGACATTACACCAAAAAGCAGTACTGCCAGCCTGCATAATAAAAGCATTATTTCTAACCTTGAATATCACAGAGTTAAAGTAACATGCTTCCAAATGATAATGCTTGAACATCGTTACCACACAACACATGAACCTACTCACCTTCTGCAAATCTTATTCTGCAGTAACACGTCTGGACAAAATCCCTTCCAGATGCTAAATATTGTAATATGTTTAATGCACTACTGTGTTGCAAGTACAAAAATAACAGTTAACTATAGCTGCATATAATGCTCTAAAATAATTCAAGACAAAACCACACATACATGAGTAAAACAATGGCATCCACAGATTAATATGGCATCTACACAGAATCTTGTTTTAAAATCTGTCAGCTACCTCCCCTGCAACAGGTTCAAAAATAAGGGCTTCTGTGGCAACATAATGGATGTAGTAATACCAACATAGCCATAGCCATACCATGGTTATATTTTACCTGCAGTTGGTGATATTAATGCAGTCTAACAGAATATCACCAAATATAACCAGATCGTGCCATAATGGTGGGGGGAATATGTCAGTTGGTTTTTGGGGTATAACAATAAGCTGTTTCTTCTATAGCATAGGTATGTACAGCATTAAGCACAAAGATATTTGGAAGAACATTTAGTCAGTCAATTTTTGATACCTCACTTACTTTTATAAACTAGGAAATCATATTTCAGGAATATTCGCTCCCATCCTTGGTTCAAGCTGACTGCACCATTCATCGTCGTGGTTGGCATCCCTGGTGGTGTTTGAATAAACATCTGCATAAATATGTTGCTTAGCAGAATTGCAAAATTGAAAACGCGTTTTCTGTTTTTCTAAATGTAAATGTTTTTCCCAAACTGTGAATTTTGTTTTTCCCAAAATGTTTTTTTAGTATTATCAGAATTCTGTTTGTGTGTTGGTCTCTAAATGTCAAGGTACTACTGATTTGTCTTCCTGTTTTTGCTTTATATCCTTGATGTGTTCTTTTGCTGTTCCATTTGTTTCTTTTAGTTTTCATGATGTAGATTTTTTTGCAGTCGTCATACCTAATCTAGTTTGCTCATCCTTAGGATATGATCTTTTAATTTGGAAAATTTAACTTTTTTGATGTAACTGATTATGGAGCCAAAATTGTTACGCTGCTAGGAAGATGTTCTGAAATTTGTAGAATGTTGCACGATATGTGCATTTTTTTAATCTTCCTTTCTTTTTCAGTGGGATGAGCTACTGATGAGTTATTGATTTCTTGACTAACTTCTTATGTTCTGTTTCGTTGCAGGATCCTTTTTCTGTAGCTAGGCCTATTGTGTTGCTAAGCTCATGGTGATGTTCATAGGAACATTTACTGATTTATGTGCAAGACTATGGAGTACAGTATGTGGGTGGGGAATGTGATTGATCCACAAATAACAAGTAATTACTCATACTTCACTATAATAAATTGAGTTACACTCAATATTATCCTCAACTACGTTTCGACATCCAGTACGTGTCATCATCAGGTGACCTCACCTTATGCAATAGCTACAGACAAGCTGTTACAAGTTGAACTGGTTTGCTTTATGTAGTTACTGGTATGTGTGGGTTTCCTGTAGATATCAAATGTTAGGTTTTCTTTCTTGGTGATTTTAAGGTGAAGGAAAGGTAGCTGTCCATTACATTTGTTTTCCATTGTGAAATGGAAACATGTTTTCAATTTTGGGATCCTACCAAGTGACATACATAAGCAGAGATCATCCAACTACCATCAGGGATAACCACCACAAAGAATGAATCAGGCAACCGGGATGGGAGTGAATAGTTTTTGAAGCATGTTTTCCCAACTTAAAGTGCTGTAGTATGAAAAACCAACTCATTAACTATGGCTGACACAAAATTTAATGATAGGTGCTCACATACAGTGGTGTTAATCTTCAGGTGTGTATTATTTTTGGTTATTGCAATAAAATTCACACACTCTTACTTTAAGAGAGGACGCAGTATAATCCTGGCTAAAGAAACATTACCACCCTCCAGTCAGAATTCGAACCCGAGACCTCTGAATTTGCATATTAGCACACTAACCACCAGTCCAAAGATGCAGTTATATTGTTCCAGAATATTTTTAATTTTGTTTTAAATTTGGATCTAGTTTAACCTCTTCAGTGATATGGATGTGAAATCACGTCCATTTAAAATGACGGATGAGCGATATGGGCATGTATACACGTCCTGTGCGTTTGTGCATTTAACCCTTATTTATCCCTTATCTAACTCAACTTATTTTAATTTTCCCTTTATGAAACATTTAAGTAAGGTCTATATACTTCACTGGCTTACCTTTATATGTTCCTTCTGCAGTGATATGCCTCAAAACAGGGATAAACACACAAGGGCACATCTCCACATTTGCGAATTCCCTTCTTGCGGCACATGAAACACTTTCGAGATGGGCAGGACTTCTTTGCTGTTGGTGGTATCCTTTTAGGATAATGTTTTCCTTGAGGGGTGCAGGGGTTCTGGATTTTCTACCCCCAATGTGGTATTATTCAATTAGGCTGTGAGCTATTTATAGTCGGAAGTCCAGGTAGGTTATTGCCCTGTGTGGGTTTAGAGCTCTCCAAATTACCAAACAATTGTATAGGGTTATATCCAGTTGGTGCAAAAATACCTTTTTATACCACTTCTCACTTCAGCTACAAGCAGGAAAGTATACGTATGTATTTCAAGAAAGAAAGAAACGGAGTCTACTAAGTTACGAAACACGCATAAGCAAAAGTTGCAAACATGCTCTATTCTGATGACTCAGAAACCATGTATACACTAGTGCTTTATGTCACATTATGCCTTTCTTTGCTGAAGCATAAGCCACACATACAACGGGTCAACTACTGTTTCTTTTAGAGAACTTATATTAGATGCGTTCGACAGAGCAAAGTTAACTTTTCACCACATTGAAACAAAATAGTGTCATTTCAGTGTTTTGTAAATGCAACTCAACTTCGCTGATGATGTACATATATACTGCATATAACGAGTTTTATACCAGTTTTTGTTTCATTAAAATAACTTAATATTTACACAAAATACAGCTGTGTATATACGAAGCACTTTTAGCGCATTTAACAATTTAAATTCCCTGCGCTGGATATTGGGAAGCAGTTCTCGGCTCGCAGATGTTTTAAATGGCCATCACTCAAGTGGTTAATGTCATTTGGCAGTATAAACAAAATTAAACCTTGAATGTTAATATTTTTTTCTGATGTTTCTTTCTAAAGTAATCTGTTGTGTCTGGTATAATGCGGGTAGGTGATTTCTTTCTTCTACTGTAAGTATAATGGTCATCTCAGTGCGATGGTAGTGCTGCTGCTTACCAAGTGGGAGATGGTTTGGTTCCTGGTGCCAGCATGGAAATTTTCTCCTGCTGGGAGACCTAGTCTGAGGTGCACTCAGCCTCGTTAGATCCATGAGGAGCTACTTGATTGAGAAGTGGCAGCAATTGGTCTCAAAGACTAAACTGGCCGGGAGGGATCAGAGTGCAGGCCATGCCCCACCCTCCAGTATTGCACCCCACTGTGATAGGCAGAGGTGGGGAAGGCAGTGGCTGTGGAGTTGACCTTGGCGCAGATAGGGCTGTTGTGCAGTGGAGTTGGTTACTGTAAGCATAATTACTCAGTACACATACAGTGAATTCAGTGTCAATATGCTATTATAGCTTGAATTCATGTTTACACTTACTATTGGCATATTAGTGGCATTTACTTCACTTCTATGCTTAAAGAAGGAGACAGACACAGTGTACTCAACCTGAGTCTGAAGGTATAGTAAGGGATATCCACATGGAGACAGGAGCTAACACATCTTTGAAGCGTTCTGCATGTGTTTTATTAGCGCATCTTGTGCCAGTGCATTTCTGTCAGTATAACTTGTAACTCTCACTCAAAATGTTTCTCATCAAAATACAATATATACTAAATATAAATCTAAATGAAAATAGTTTTAATGAAAACATTTAATAAAATAGTGACAAATATATGAGAAGCTAAGATAAATATTTATATCAGAAGAGCGTCAAAAACTTAAATTAGCTATCATTTTCAAGTTAAGACATACTTGAGGACAGGTCAAGCAGTCTCATGCTGTTTACAAGATATAAAAGTGAAAGCATTACCTGTATAATTGTGGATATTTGAATAGAGTATATGAGTAATAAACAGGACAGCAAAACAAAGAATAGTAAGTTACACAACTGGCAGTATATGTTCCTTTAAAAATAGCCCAAGTATTAAAAATTAAGAAATCCACATCCAAATGTATAAAATACAGTTTGGAAATGTATAATCTGAATTGTTGGAGATGCATTTTTTCCCCCATTAATGTTCCCTACTTATAGGTGAAATGTATTTTCAAATGTTAATGCATAAACCATTGTGTTTTGTGTTGACATGAACATACCAAATTTGTACTTGATCATATGTTTTATGTTTAAACGTTTATGTACACAATTGAAGAAAGTTAAGTTTCTCTAAGCAGAATTTTACAGTTCATTTTATTTTCACTAGGCAGCCCTAGGTTTCTGTTAGATAATTTCGTTAGCTTGTGTTACTGCAAACCTTTGTTCTTTTATGTACTTTTTTGGCAATAAATGTTAAAAAAATTTTGTATTATATGGGTGTTTTGTACATTATAGTGAATCTGCCCTAATCATTTATTTCAAACATACTCTATTAGTAGGTTTGTGTTGTATCTGAACCTACTTGCTTCCTGGTGCTACAGATCGGGGTGATCTTTGGCCTCTTTAGCAAGAGCATTCCACCTTCCATAATCCAATGCTTGTCATCTCCAATTTCTTATCCCCATTAATCTAATATAGGTTGTGAGGCGAGACATGAACAAATATTGTACATAGGGGAAGGTGCTTTCCTCCCCTCCCACTCTGCAAAGGCTGAAAGGGGGGGAAAGACGGGCAAGCTTCCGCCAATGAAGTAAACGTTACTATAACAGTGTGCAACTGAAATAATTGCAGTTCACATGAAAGTAATTGTTGGCACATAGCCATAGTTATAGCCAAATCACTTTGTTCGTTATAATGCTAATTTTTATACATGTATAATGCGTACGTACCCATGGGAAAACACCCCAACCAGCGACTCCGGACAAAGTTCATACCCGTGGGAAAACACTTCAGCTGAGGATACACATACCTCACGACAGCAGGCCCAATCAAAGACCATCACCCGCTCATTGGCTAGGACAACAGAACCCACATCCTCCAAACCATAGTATATATTTGGAAAACTGATGAGGCTTTTTCATCTTTCCTGAAGATGGCCATGGAGTCTACAATGGCAAAAGCTTGACATTTATAAATCGAACTCGGCTGATCACCCGTGAAGCCTTGATCCATAACGTTCGCTGTGAAAGCTTCAAATCTTACATTAGTTCCACTTACTGGTGTTTTGCTCCTCATTGCAGCTATTAGGGTACCTGAGGGCTAGGGAGTTTTTATTTTTCCAACCTTTCTATTTCTCTATAATCTCTTAACCCCTAACCTGCTGACCTGCCATGGCATGTAATGCGTCCTCTGATTGGTAATCAGAGGATATGGTCAGTGAATTTATTTTGATAACTCTCCCGGTCAGTTTGGTGACACCCGTAAACTGACAGGTGTGGTCCTCCAGACATTCGGGGGTTGTAAGAGAGCAATGTGACTGCCAAAACCAAAAAATATGGTGCTCTCTAAAAAGTGGTTGCTTTTATTGCTAATTCTCTACAATATAAATTATGAAATATGACTCAAGCTGTAAAATATTCTAAAGTTAAAACAGTCCCCCATTCGGATCTCCGGGCGGGGAGTACTTCTCGAGAACCAAAACATATTAATAGAAGATCTAACATCAGAATTGTTCAATGGAACGCAGATGGTTTCACACAAACCAAAAGAATGGAGCTCAAAATTGTATTTGACAATAACATAGATATATTTTTCATTCAAGAAGCAAATCTAACAAATGATCAACTTAAATGCTTCAATATTACTGGAGTTTTAATAAACCTACTACCCAAAAATAGATAAGTAGTGGGATATTAGTTGGAGTCAAAAAGGATATTAAATTCTTTCAAATTGTTAAAGCAACGGATTCATTGATAAGACTAGGCATCATCTCAGCAGTTGACAAACTGATGGTATCGACAATGAGGAAGACGCTGCAATATGCTCCATATCCTCTATTCTCTCCTGTGAACCTAATAGGTTGCAGTGGCAGTACATTATTTTTCAATATTTGTTGACAGTCTGGAATATTAATGTGAGAATTGAGTGAAATGTTCTAACTCCTGATTATCCACTGATTAGCCACCATTATGCAATGAACTGTCACAACTGGTGCATGACCAATTACTATTTCTACAAGTTTCTATTACAAACGATTTCAATTACTTTTTACAATGGCCATGACAAAGTTTTTAAACCTGACTTAACTTTCTACAATGATAATCTGTAGAAATTGTGTAACAGTTGTGGAGAATCCTTTGCAATGAAGTCAGGAGTGAGACAAGGAGATGCATTATCTGTCAATTGTTCAACATTGTCCCCCATGAAGTTTTAATGCGTCACTGATGTGTCTTTTTGGAACTATTGCAAATATGTCGTCTACGTATCGCTGCCAGAGCGACATCCACAGGACAGAGCTAACATCCACAGGAAACCTTTTGTGATCCTTATTTCCAATGAACTCATGTAAATATCTGCTAAGAATGGTGAGAGAGGGTTGCCCATTGCTAAACCTGAAGTTTGACGGAAATGCTTTGGAACTCGATATCAAACCAAGATGGAGCAGGTGCTGGAGTCACATGTCACCTCTTTTCCTATTACAAACTTATGGAACTACAAACTTTGATGGAGAAATTGAAGCAATTCGAATGGCCCTACAAAATCTTTTGTACAGAATTTCACATTTTCAGCAAGCAGTTATTCTCTCAGATTCCAGGGCAGCAATTATAGCAATTACTTCCAAGTTGTCACCAAAAAACCAAACAATTATAGAATGTTGGAAAATCCTTACCCATCTAACAGCACTTCAAAAACACCTAGTCTTCCACTGGATACCAGCTCACTGTGGACTGAGTGGTAATGAGAAAGCTGATTTTCTTGCAAAAAAGGGTACCGGCAATGTGCAGAAATCAATAGTTAGTCTCCATTTTATGCAGCTAAAAGATTAGTCAACTCTGAATTCAAAAAAATTATTGAAAAATATTACTATGAAAAATCAAAAAATAAAAGATGGGAACTACCAAAGATTCAAGCAGTAATTCCTGAGTATCCTCGAAAAACAGCAGTTGCAACCTTCAGGTTGATTACAGGACATGATTGTCTGGCAAAACATTTAAACAGAATTGGGATATATTCTTCACCACTCTGTCCTCTATGTGATCTGCAAGAGGAAATGGATCGAGACCACCTTCAAATATGCCCGGCCACTTCTAATGCCCCATCCATCAGTGAAAAATATTGGAGAGCAAGAGGATTAATGACTTCATTGTCAGAAATCCAGCATTAGCTAACAACTTTGGAACTAGAAGAAATTTTATGGATACTCAGTTCAAGAAGTCAAAAGAGCCTTCCGTCCTGCGAGACCAAAACCTGCCTCACTCACTACAGATAAACCCAAACATAAAGGTACGGTCTTCCTTCCATACTTACAAAATGTGACCGACCGTATCCAACGCATACTGCAGAGACATAATGTGAAAACTGTCTTCAAGCCCACTAAACAGCTTAAAAATCTACTACGTTCAGCCAAAGATCCCCGGGACCCCCTGTCTTCGGCTGGCGTATATCGTATTCCCTGTTCCTGTGGCTCCGTTTACATTGGGACTACACAACGCAGCATAAACACCAGACTCGCCGAACACAAAAGAGGATGCCGTCTGGGCCATACGGATAAGTCCGCAGTTGCACAACACGCCATTGAAGCGAAGGGCGAACACATCATCAAGTTCCAGGATACCAGCATTCTGTCATCCACTACACACTACCATGCCCGGCTACAACGCGAAGCCATTGAGATTTACAAACATCCCCACAATTTCAATAAGAAAGAAGAAGCCTTGAAACTGAACAACAACTGGTACCCCGTCATTGAAAGCAAGAAACAACGGTTAACAGGAATAATAAAAATGAACCAATCAAGAGGAAACAACACCTTGGATGGAACCTCCCACCCCTGCCCTGCCGTCCGCCAGCCGGACCAATCAGCGGAGGCTGCTCGGGGTATAAATACAGCAGCTCGGACAGCCAACACCTCAGACGCTACGCTTATTTCTCCGAGGAGACTACGTCCGCGCCACTGAAGATGTCTACCGCAGTTGTGGACGAAACGTCTGGCAGTTCTAACTCCAGCAGACCACGGCATAACAGCCCGGAAATATCTTCTAGTAACATAGAAGAAATTTTGTTCTGTGCATAATTTGGTGAGTTCTATGTATTCTACAATTTCTGATGATGACGTTCCAAGTGATTTGAGCCAATTTTTGATCAGTGATGGGAGTTTTTCTATTGGTATACTGGGAAATAGTGACTTTACGTCAAAGGAGACAAGGGTGTCCTCTTCTGTTAATTTGAAGTCTTTGATGTGTTCTATTTGTTCATAACTGTTTCTTATGCTTAAACTTTCGAATTTAGGAAATGAATTAAATTTGTTAGATAGCCATTTTGTAAGTTGGTGAATCTATGCTACTAATTATAGCTCTCATGGTGATGTCTGGCTTGTGTATTTTGGGTAAACCATAGAGTCTAGGTACGGTTGGGTTATTTGGTTTAATTGCATATTTGTTTGGTATTATGCTTGAATTTTGTATAGGTTTTTCAAAGGTTTGAACACAAGTGGTTAGTGGGTTTTTGCTGATTTTTTCGTAGTTACTATCATTTAGCATTGTTTCCATTTTTTCTATGTAATTTGATTTATCCATTATTACTATTTTGTTCCCTTTGTCTGCCTTTGTGAATACTACGTTTTTATGTTTTAAAGAATGGATAAGATTTCGTTTATTTTTGTGACTTGATCTGTATTTTAATTCTTCTAAAATCTTTTCGCACTGGGTTTTTACCGAATTTTGTGTTGATAATGGTAAACACTGTGTTGAAATATTTGTCTGCTATATAGTCTTCAATTTCCGTAGAAAAATGGATGCACGTTTTTAAACCTTGATTTAAAAGATTCATTTCTTCTTTGGAGAATTCATGATCAGAAAGATTGACCACATTCTCAAAGTTTTGTAAATAATTATTATTTATTTATGCCAACAAACTTACTGTTGGTGTTTTTAAACACACAAGCCGTGTGTGGGCAAAGTTTAAGAGGTAGAACTGGAACTGCCATTTTTTGCCGTGTTTGAACGTACGTTTGTATGTGAACTCTCTCTGTTTTCATTTTGCATTTTAATTTTTGACTTTTTTTCTGTGTAATTTTTTCGTGTAAATTTTGGTGAAACATTTCTTAATTTTTCCAATTTGTGTTTAAGTTTCAGAGTTTTTTCTCTCATTTTTCCGCTAAGGATTGCCAATAATTATTTTGAAGGTTTTCCCAAATCGTGTTTCCCAGTGTTTGTGTTAAAATTGAATGTAACTTGTAGAGTTTTAATTCTATGTCTTCTGGCTGCTTGTAATGTTTATTGACTTCTAGTTGTAAAACTTTTTTCTCTGCCGCTTTTTGTTGAACATTTCCGTTGCTAAGTTTAACTATTTTCCAGACGAAATTGGGGGTTACTTTATTTCGTAAATATAGTTTAATGAATAAGGAAAAATTGAAGCTATTAACAGTGAAGCAACAAGATTCTAAAGTAAGAACAAATTAGAAACTAAAAACTTCACTTATCTTAGTATGATTTGCTGCTGACCCTGGGTTTCAAGCTGTGTCCAGCTCATTCTCAAAGCCATATAAACAAACTCGTTGCCAAGCTACAATCTTTTATTTTTTCTGAAAAACAATTACTCAGAGATTGGTAAATAAAAATTGAATAAGAGTAATTGTTTTTCAGAAAAAATAAAAGATTGTAGCTTGGCAACGAGTTTGTTTATATGGCTTTGAGAATGAGCTGGACACAGCTTGAAACCCAGGGTCAGCAGCAAATCATACTAAGTGACGTTTTTAGTTTCTAATTTGTTCTTACTTAAGAATAGTTTAATGAATTTTATGTTGGCAAAAGTGTTCTTCTTTTTCTCGTTAAGTTTTATGAACATTTTTATTTCTTGCTTCTTTGATCCAAAGTTGTCATTGAATACGCTTACCATGTCCACATGGGAACAAATCTTCATTTTAAAAAATAGAAACCGAGTATTTAATTTCGACATTCCTCAGAAAGACATTTTCAGCAAGTTCATTGAGTTGTTACCAGTAGAAACATCAGAAGAAGCATCGCCATCCGCACCATGAAACACCATGGAAACCCAGTTATTGTCCGGTTGATAATGGAGGACAGTTAACCTAAGTGCATTCCGGAAAACTATGTTGTAAGTGTTGTTCAGTGTTATTGACTCACCTTTTAAATTAAAATATTGCAAGTTCTTGGTGCAAAGTAGACTAAAGTTTCGAGTTGACTCCAACTCATTCTCAAAGCTATACAAATTTGTCTAAGAGGCAGGGACAGGCTACAGATTAGTTTCATAAATTGTAGTTTAGTCTTAGAGGCTTCGACGGGCTACAGAGTAGTTCCATGAATTGTAATATAGGCTAAGAAGGTGGGATAGGTTACAAATTAGTTAAATAAACTGCTGTATACTTTAAGAGACTGTGATAGGCTACACGTTATCCACATAAATTGTAGTATAGGCGAAGAGGCTGGGATAGGCTACAGAGTAGTTCCATAATTTGTGGATTAGGCCAAGATGCTGGGATAGGCTACAGAGTTTACAATAAATTGTCATATAGGCTAAGAAGCTGCGATAGGCAACAGAGTAGTTCCATAAAGTGAAGTATAGGCCAAGAGGCTGGGATAGGCCACAGAGTAGCTCCATAAAGTGCAGTATAGGCCTAGAGGCTGGGATAGGCCACAGAGTAGTTCCATAAAGTGTAGTATAGGCCAAGAGGCTCGGATAGGCTAGACTGTAGTTCCATAAAGTGTAGTATAGGCCAAGAGGCTGGGATAGGCTACAGAGTAGTTCCATAAAGTGTAGTATAGGCCAAGAGGCTGGGATAGGCCACAGAGTAGTTCCATAAAGTGTAGTATAGGCCAAGAGGCTGGGATAGGCTAGAGAGTAGTTCCATAAAGTGTAGTATAGGCCAAGAGGCTGGGATAGGCTAGAGAGTAGTTCCATAAAGTGTAGTATAGGCCAAGAGGCTGGGATAGGCTACAGAGTAGTTCCATAAAGTGTAGTATAGGCCAAGAGGCTGGGATAGGCCACAGAGTAGTTCCATAAAGTGTAGTATAGGCTAAGAGGCTGGGATAGGCCACAGAGTAGTTCCATAAAGTGTAGTATAGGCCAAGAGGCTGGGATAGGCTACAGAGTAGTTCCATAAAGTGTAGTATAGGCCAAGAGGCTGGGATAGGCTACAGAGTAGTTCCATAAAGTGTAGTATAGGCCAAGAGGCTGCAATAGGCTACAGAGTAGTTCCATAAAGTGTAGTATAGGCCAAGAGGCTGGGATAGGCCACAGAGTAGTTCCATAAAGTGTAGTATAGGCCAAGAGGCTGGGATAGGCTACAGAGTAGTTCCATAAAGTGTAGTATAGGCCAAGAGGCTGAGATAGGCCACAGAGTAGTTCCATAAAGTGAAGTATAGGCCAAGAGGCTGGGATAGGCTAGAGAGTAGTTCCATAAAGTGTAGTATAGGCCAAGAGGCTGGGATAGGCCACACAGTAGTTCCATAAAGTGTAGTATAGGCCAAGAGGCTGGGATAGGCTACAGAGTAGTTCCATAAAGTGTAGTATAGGCCAAGAGGCTGGGATAGGCCACACAGTAGTTCCATAAAGTGTAGTATAGGCCAAGAGGCTGAAATAGGCCTCAGAGTAGTTCCATAAAGTGTAGTATAGGCCAAGAGGCTGGGATAGGCCACAGAGTAGTTCCATAAAGTGTAGTATAGGCTAAGAGGCTGGGATAGGCCACAGAGTAGTTCCATAAAGTGTAGTATAGGCCAAGAGGCTGGGATAGGCTACAGAGTAGTTCCATAAAGTGTAGTATAGGCCAAGAGGCTGGGATAGGCTACAGAGTAGTTCCATAAAGTGTAGTATAGGCCAAGAGGCTGCAATAGGCTACAGAGTAGTTCCATAAAGTGTAGTATAGGCCAAGAGGCTGGGATAGGCCACAGAGTAGTTCCATAAAGTGTAGTATAGGCCAAGAGGCTGGGATAGGCTACAGAGTAGTTCCATAAAGTGTAGTATAGGCCAAGAGGCTGAGATAGGCCACAGAGTAGTTCCATAAAGTGAAGTATAGGCCAAGAGGCTGGGATAGGCTAGAGAGTAGTTCCATAAAGTGTAGTATAGGCCAAGAGGCTGGGATAGGCCACACAGTAGTTCCATAAAGTGTAGTATAGGCCAAGAGGCTGGGATAGGCTACAGAGTAGTTCCATAAACTGTAGTATAGGCCAAGAGGCTGGGATAGGCCACACAGTAGTTCCATAAAGTGTAGTATAGGCCAAGAGGCTGAAATAGGCTACAGAGTAGTTCCATAAAGTGTAGTATAGGCCTTGAGGCTCGGATAGGCCACACAGTAGTTCCATAAAGTGTAGTATAGGCCAAGAGGCTGGGATAGGCCACAGAGTAGTTCCATAAAGTGTAGTAGAGGCCAAGAGGCTGGGATAGGCCACACAGTAGTTCCATAAAGTGTAGTATAGGCCAAGAGGCTGGGATAGGCTACAGAGTAGTTCCATAAAGTGTAGTATAGGCCAAGAGGCTGGGATAGGCCACACAGTAGTTCCATAAAGTGTAGTATAGGCCAAGAGGCTGGTATAGGCCACAGAGTAGTTCCATAAAGTGTAGTATAGGCCAAGAGGCTGGGATAGGCCACACAGTAGTTCCATAAAGTGTAGTATAGGCCAAGAGGCTGCAATAGGCTACAGAGTAGTTCCATAAAGTGTAGTATAGGCTAAGAGGCTGGGATAGGCTAGAGAGTAGTTCCATAAAGTGTAGTATGGGCCAAGAGGCTGAGATAGGCCACAGAGTAGTTCCATAAAGTGTAGTATAGGCCAAGAGGCTGGGATAGGCTAGAGATAAGTTAGGTAAATTGTAGTATAGGCTAAGAGGCTGGGATAGGCTAGAGATAAGTTAGGTAAATTGTAGTATAGGCCAAGAGGCTGGGATAGGCTACAGATTAGTTAGGTAAATGGTAGTATAGGCTAAGAGGCTGGTATAGGCTACAGATTAGTTAGGTAAATGGTAGTATAGGCCAAAAGGCTGGTATAGGCTACAGATTAGTTAGGTAAATGGTAGTATAGGCCAAAAGGCTGGTATAGGCTACAGATTAGTTAGGTAAATTGTAGTATAGGCCAGGAGGCTGCAAAAGGCTGGAGAGTAGTTCCATAAAGTGTAGTATAGGCTAAGAGGCTGGGATAGGCTAGAGATTAGTTCCATAAAGTGTAGTATGGGCCAAGAGGCTGAGATAGGCCACAGAGTAGTTCCATAAAGTGTAGTATAGGCCAAGAGGCTGCAATAGGCTACAGAGTAGTTCCATAAAGTGTAGTATAGGCTAAGAGGCTGGGATAGGCTAGAGAGTAGTTCCATAAAGTGTAGTATGGGCCAAGAGGCTGAGATAGGCCACAGAGTAGTTCCATAAAGTGTAGTATAGGCCAAGAGGCTGGGATAGGCTAGAGATTAGTTAGGTAAATTGTAGTATAGGCTAAGAGGCTGGTATAGGCTAGAGATTAGTTAGGTAAATTGTAGTATAGGCCAAAAGGCTGGTATAGGCTACAGATTAGTTAGGTAAATGGTAGTATAGGCTAAGAGGCTGGTATAGGCTACAGATTAGTTAGGTAAATGGTAGTATAGGCCAAAAGGCTGGTATAGGCTACAGATTAGTTAGGTAAATGGTAGTATAGGCCAAAAGGCTGGTATAGGCTACAGATTAGTTAGGTAAATTGTAGTATAGGCCAGGAGGCTGCAATAGGCTAGAGAGTAGTTCCATAAAGTGTAGTATAGGCTAAGAGGCTGGTATAGGCCACAGATTAGTTAGGTAAATTGTAGTATAGGCTAAGAGGCTGGTATAGGCTACAGATTAGTTAGGTAAATGGTAGTATAGGCTAAGAGGCTTGTATAGGCTACAGATTAGTTAGGTAAATGGTAGTATAGGCCAAAAGGCTGGTATAGGCTACAGATTAGTTAGGTAAATGGTAGTATAGGCTAAGAGGCTGGTATAGGCTACAGATTAGTTAGGTAAATGGTAGTATAGGCTAAGAGGCTGGTATAGGCTACAGATTAGTTAGGTAAATGGTAGTATAGGCTAAGAGGCTGGTATAGGCTACAGATTAGTTAGGTAAATGGTAGTATAGGCTAAGAGGCTGGTATAGGCTACAGATTAGTTAGGTAAATGGTAGTATAGGCTAAGAGGCTGGTATAGGCTACAGATTAGTTAGGTAAATGGTAGTATAGGCTAAGAGGCTGGTATAGGCTACAGATTAGTTAGGTAAATTGTAGTATAGGCTAAGAGGCTGGTATAGGCTACAGATTAGTTAGGTAAATTGTAGTATAGGCCAAAAGGCTGGTATAGGCTACAGATTAGTTAGGTAAATGGTAGTATAGGCCAAGAGGCTCGTATAGGCTACAGATTAGTTAGGTAAATGGTAGTATAGGCTAAGAGGCTGGTATAGGCTACAGATTAGTTAGGTAAATTGTAGTATAGGCTAAGAGGCTGGTATAGGCTACAGATTAGTTAGGTAAATGGTAGTATAGGCCAAAAGGCTGGTATAGGCTACAGATTAGTTAGGTAAATTGTAGTATAGGCCAAAAGGCTGGGATAGGCTACAGATTAGTTAGGTAAATGGTAGTATAGGCCAAAAGGCTGGTATAGGCTACAGATTAGTTAGGTAAATGGTAGTATAGGCCAAGAGGCTGGTATAGGCTACAGATTAGTTAGGTAAATGGTAGTATAGGCCAAAAGGCTGGTATAGGCTAGAGATTAGTTAGGTAAATTGTAGTATAGGCCAAAAGGCTGGTATAGGCTAGAGATTAGTTAGGTAAATTGTAGTATAGGCCAAAAGGCTGGTATAGGCTAGAGATTAGTTAGGTAAATTGTAGTATAGGCTAAGAGGCTGGTATAGGCTAGAGATTAGTTAGGTAAATTGTAGTATAGGCTAAGAGGCTGGTATAGGCTAGAGATTAGTTAGGTAAATGGTAGTATAGGCCAAAAGGCTGGTATAGGCTACAGATTAGTTAGGTAAATGGGAGTATAGGCTAAGAGGCTGGTATAGGCTACAGATTAGTTAGGTAAATGGTAGTATAGGCTAAGAGGCTGTTATAGGCTACAGATTAGTTAGGTAAATGGTAGTATAGGCTAAGAGGCTGGTATAGGCTACAGATTAGTTAGGTAAATTGTAGTATAGGCTAAGAGGCTGGTATAGGCTAGAGATTAGTTAGGTAAATGGTAGTATAGGCTAAGAGGCTGGTATAGGCTACAGATTAGTTAGGTAAATTGTAGTATAGGCTAAGAGGCTGGGATAGGCTAGAGATTAGTTCCATAAAGTGTAGTATGGGCCAAGAGGCTGAGATAGGCCACAGAGTAGTTCCATAAAGTGTAGTATAGGCCAAGAGGCTGCAATAGGCTACAGAGTAGTTCCATAAAGTGTAGTATAGGCTAAGAGGCTGGGATAGGCTAGAGAGTAGTTCCATAAAGTGTAGTATGGGCCAAGAGGCTGAGATAGGCCACAGAGTAGTTCCATAAAGTGTAGTATAGGCCAAGAGGCTGGGATAGGCTAGAGATTAGTTAGGTAAATTGTAGTATAGGCTAAGAGGCTGGTATAGGCTAGAGATTAGTTAGGTAAATTGTAGTATAGGCCAAAAGGCTGGTATAGGCTACAGATTAGTTAGGTAAATGGTAGTATAGGCTAAGAGGCTGGTATAGGCTACAGATTAGTTAGGTAAATGGTAGTATAGGCCAAAAGGCTGGTATAGGCTACAGATTAGTTAGGTAAATGGTAGTATAGGCCAAAAGGCTGGTATAGGCTACAGATTAGTTAGGTAAATTGTAGTATAGGCCAGGAGGCTGCAATAGGCTAGAGAGTAGTTCCATAAAGTGTAGTATAGGCTAAGAGGCTGGGATAGGCTAGAGATTAGTTAGGTAAATTGTAGTATAGGCCAAGAGGCTGGGATAGGCTAGAGATAAGTTAGGTAAATTGTAGTATAGGCCAAAAGGCTGGTATAGGCTACAGATTAGTTAGGTAAATGGTAGTATAGGCAAAAAGGCTGGTATAGGCTACAGATTAGTTAGGTAAATGGTACTATAGGCTAAGAGGCTGGTATAGGCTACAGATTAGTTAGGTAAATGGTAGTATAGGCCAAAAGGCTGGTATAGGCTACAGATTAGTTAGCTAAATGGTAGTATAGGCCAAAAGGCTGGTATAGGCTACAGATTAGTTAGGTAAATGGTAGTATAGGCGAAGAGGCTGGTATAGGCTACAGATTAGTTAGGTAAATTGTAGTATAGGCTAAGAGGCTGGGATAGGCTACAGATTAGTTAGGTAAATGGTAGTATAGGCTAAGATGCTGGTATAGGCTACAGATTAGTTAGGTAAATGGTAGTATAGGCCAAAAGGCTGGTATAGGCTACAGATTAGTTAGGTAAATGGTAGTATAGGCTAAGAGGCTGGTATAGGCTACAGATTAGTTAGGTAAATGGTAGTATAGGCTAAGAGGCTGGTATAGGCTACAGATTAGTTAGGTAAATGGTAGTATAGGCTAAGAGGCTGGTATAGGCTACAGATTAGTTAGGTAAATGGTAGTATAGGCTAAGAGGCTGGTATAGGCTACAGATTAGTTAGGTAAATGGTAGTATAGGCTAAGAGGCTGGTATAGGCTACACATTAGTTAGGTAAATGGTAGTATAGGCTAAGAGGCTGGTATAGGCTACAGATTAGTTAGGTAAATTGTAGTATAGGCTAAGAGGCTGGTATAGGCTACAGATTAGTTAGGTAAATTGTAGTATAGGCCAAAAGGCTGGTATAGGCTACAGATTAGTTAGGTACATGGTAGTATAGGCGAAGAGGCTGGTATAGGCTACAGATTAGTTAGGTAAATGGTAGTATAGGCTAAGAGGCTGGTATAGGCTACAGATTAGTTAGGTATATTGTAGTATAGGCTAAGAGGCTGGTATAGGCTACAGATTAGTTAGGTAAATGGTAGTATAGGCCAAAAGGCTGGTATAGGCTACAGATTAGTTAGGTAAATTGTAGTATAGGCCAAAAGGCTGGGATAGGCTACAGATTAGTTAGGTAAATGGTAGTATAGGCCAAAAGGCTGGTATAGGCTACAGATTAGTTAGGTAAATGGTAGTATAGGCCAAGAGGCTGGTATAGGCTACAGATTAGTTAGGTAAATGGTAGTATAGGCCAAAAGGCTGGTATAGGCTAGAGATTAGTTAGGTAAATTGTAGTATAGGCCAAAAGGCTGGTATAGGCTAGAGATTAGTTAGGTAAATTGTAGTATAGGCCAAAAGGCTGGTATAGGCTAGAGATTAGTTAGGTAAATTGTAGTATAGGCTAAGAGGCTGGTATAGGCTAGAGATTAGTTAGGTAAATTGTAGTATAGGCTAAGAGGCTGGTATAGGCTAGAGATTAGTTAGGTAAATGGTAGTATAGGCCAACAGGCTGGTATAGGCTACAGATTAGTTAGGTAAATGGTAGTATAGGCTAAGAGGCTGGTATAGGCTACAGATTAGTTAGGTAAATGGTAGTATAGGCTAAGAGGCTGTTATAGGCTACAGATTAGTTAGGTAAATGGTAGTATAGGCTAAGAGGCTGGTATAGGCTACAGATTAGTTAGGTAAATTGTAGTATAGGCTAAGAGGCTGGTATAGGCTAGAGATTAGTTAGGTAAATGGTAGTATAGGCTAAGAGGCTGGTATAGGCTACAGATTAGTTAGGTAAATGGTAGTATAGGCCAAAAGGCTGGTATAGGCTACAGATTAGTTAGGTAAATGGTAGTATAGGCCAAAAGGCTGGTATAGGCTACAGATTAGTTAGGTAAATTGTAGTATAGGCCAGGAGGCTGCAATAGGCTAGAGAGTAGTTCCATAAAGTGTAGTATAGGCTAAGAGGCTGGGATACGCTAGAGATTAGTTAGGTAAATTGTAGTATAGGCCAAGAGGCTGGGATAGGCTAGAGATAAGTTAGGTAAATTGTAGTATAGGCCAAAAGGCTGGTATAGGCTACAGATTAGTTAGGTAAATGGTAGTATAGGCAAAAAGGCTGGTATAGGCTACAGATTAGTTAGGTAAATGGTACTATAGGCTAAGAGGCTGGTATAGGCTACAGATTAGTTAGGTAAATGGTAGTATAGGCCAAAAGGCTGGTATAGGCTACAGATTAGTTAGCTAAATGGTAGTATAGGCCAAAAGGCTGGTATAGGCTACAGATTAGTTAGGTAAATGGTAGTATAGGCTAAGAGGTTGGTATAGGCCACAGATTAGTTAGGTAAATTGTAGTATAGGCTAAGAGGCTGGTATAGGCTACAGATTAGTTAGGTAAATGGTAGTATAGGCTAAGAGGCTGGTATAGGCTACAGATTAGTTAGGTAAATGGTAGTATAGGCCAAAAGGCTGGTATAGGCTACAGATTAGTTAGGTAAATGGTAGTATAGGCTAAGAGGCTGGTATAGGCTACAGATTAGTTAGGTAAATGGTAGTATAGGCTAAGAGGCTGGTATAGGCTACAGATTAGTTAGGTAAATTGTAGTATAGGCTAAGAGGCTGGTATAGGCTACAGATTAGTTAGGTAAATTGTAGTATAGGCCAAAAGGCTGGTATAGGCTACAGATTAGTTAGGTAAATGGTAGTATAGGCTAAGAGGCTGGTATAGGCTACAGATTAGTTAGGTAAATGGTAGTATAGGCTAAGAGGCTGGTATAGGCTACAGATTAGTTAGGTAAATTGTAGTATAGGCTAAGAGGCTGGTATAGGCTACAGATTAGTTAGGTAAATTGTAGTATAGGCCAAAAGGCTGGTATAGGCTACAGATTAGTTAGGTAAATGGTAGTATAGGCCAAGAGGCTGGTATAGGCTACAGATTAGTTAGGTAAATGGTAGTATAGGCTAAGAGGCTGGTATAGGCTACAGATTAGTTAGGTAAATTGTAGTATAGGCTAAGAGGCTGGTATAGGCTACAGATTAGTTAGGTAAATGGTAGTATAGGCCAAAAGGCTGGTATAGGCTACAGATTAGTTAGGTAAATTGTAGTATAGGCCAAAAGGCTGGGATAGGCTACAGATTAGTTAGGTAAATGGTAGTATAGGCCAAAAGGCTGGTATAGGCTACAGATTAGTTAGGTAAATGGTAGTATAGGCCAAGAGGCTGGTATAGGCTACAGATTAGTTAGGTAAATGGTAGTATAGGCCAAAAGGCTGGTATAGGCTAGAGATTAGTTAGGTAAATTGTAGTATAGGCCAAAAGGCTGGTATAGGCTAGAGATTAGTTAGGTAAATTGTAGTATAGGCCAAAAGGCTGGTATAGGCTAGAGATTAGTTAGGTAAATTGTAGTATAGGCTAAGAGGCTGGTATAGGCTAGAGATTAGTTAGGTAAATTGTAGTATAGGCTAAGAGGCTGGTATAGGCTAGAGATTAGTTAGGTAAATGGTAGTATAGGCCAAAAGGCTGGTATAGGCTACAGATTAGTTAGGTAAATGGTAGTATAGGCTAAGAGGCTGGTATAGGCTACAGATTAGTTAGGTAAATGGTAGTATAGGCTAAGAGGCTGTTATAGGCTACAGATTAGTTAGGTAAATGGTAGTATAGGCTAAGAGGCTGGTATAGGCTACAGATTAGTTAGGTAAATTGTAGTATAGGCTAAGAGGCTGGTATAGGCTAGAGATTAGTTAGGTAAATTGTAGTATAGGCCAAAAGGCTGGTATAGGCTACAGATTAGTTAGGTAAATGGTAGTATAGGCCAAGAGGCTGGTATAGGCTACAGATTAGTTAGGTAAATGGTAGTATAGGCCAAAAGGCTGGTATAGGCTAGAGATTAGTTAGGTAAATTGTAGTATAGGCCAAAAGGCTGGTATAGGCTAGAGATTAGTTAGGTAAATTGTAGTATAGGCCAAAAGGCTGGTATAGGCTAGAGATTAGTTAGGTAAATTGTAGTATAGGCTAAGAGGCTGGTATAGGCTAGAGATTAGTTAGGTAAATTGTAGTATAGGCTAAGAGGCTGGTATAGGCTAGAGATTAGTTAGGTAAATGGTAGTATAGGCCAAAAGGCTGGTATAGGCTACAGATTAGTTAGGTAAATGGTAGTATAGGCTAAGAGGCTGGTATAGGCTACAGATTAGTTAGGTAAATGGTAGTATAGGCTAAGAGGCTGTTATAGGCTACAGATTAGTTAGGTAAATGGTAGTATAGGCTAAGAGGCTGGTATAGGCTACAGATTAGTTAGGTAAATTGTAGTATAGGCTAAGAGGCTGGTATAGGCTAGAGATTAGTTAGGTAAATGGTAGTATAGGCTAAGAGGCTGGTATAGGCTACAGATTAGTTAGGTAAATTGTAGTATAGGCTAAGAGGCTGGGATAGGCTAGAGATTAGTTCCATAAAGTGTAGTATGGGCCAAGAGGCTGAGATAGGCCACAGAGTAGTTCCATAAAGTGTAGTATAGGCGAAGAGGCTGCAATAGGCTACAGAGTAGTTCCATAAAGTGTAGTATAGGCTAAGAGGCTGGGATAGGCTAGAGAGTAGTTCCATAAAGTGTAGTATGGGCCAAGAGGCTGAGATAGGCCACAGAGTAGTTCCATAAAGTGTAGTATAGGCCAAGAGGCTGGGATAGTCTAGAGATTAGTTAGGTAAATTGTAGTATAGGCTAAGAGGCTGGTATAGGCTAGAGATTAGTTAGGTAAATTGTAGTATAGGCCAAAAGGCTGGTATAGGCTACAGATTAGTTAGGTAAATGGTAGTATAGGCTAAGAGGCTGGTATAGGCTACAGATTAGTTAGGTAAATGGTAGTATAGGCCAAAAGGCTGGTATAGGCTACAGATTAGTTAGGTAAATGGTAGTATAGGCCAAAAGGCTGGTATAGGCTACAGATTAGTTAGGTAAATTGTAGTATAGGCCAGGAGGCTGCAATAGGCTAGAGAGTAGTTCCATAAAGTGTAGTATAGGCTAAGAGGCTGGGATAGGCTAGAGATTAGTTAGGTAAATTGTAGTATAGGCCAAGAGGCTGCGATAGGCTAGAGATAAGTTAGGTAAATTGTAGTATAGGCCAAAAGGCTGGTATAGGCTACAGATTAGTTAGGTAAATGGTAGTATAGGCAAAAAGGCTGGTATAGGCTACAGATTAGTTAGGTAAATGGTACTATAGGCTAAGAGGCTGGTATAGGCTACAGATTAGTTAGGTAAATGGTAGTATAGGCCAAAAGGCTGGTATAGGCTACAGATTAGTTAGCTAAATGGTAGTATAGGCCAAAAGGCTGGTATAGGCTACAGATTAGTTAGGTAAATGGTAGTATAGGCTAAGAGGCTGGTATAGGCTACAGATTAGTTAGGTAAATTGTAGTATAGGCTAAGAGGCTGGGATAGGCTACAGATTAGTTAGGTAAATGGTAGTATAGGCTAAGATGCTGGTATAGGCTACAGATTAGTTAGGTAAATGGTAGTATAGGCCAAAAGGTTGGTATAGGCTACAGATTAGTTAGGTAAATGGTAGTATAGGCTAAGAGGCTGGTATAGGCTACAGATTAGTTAGGTAAATGGTAGTATAGGCTAAGAGGCTGGTATAGGCTACAGATTAGTTAGGTAAATGGTAGTATAGGCTAAGAGGCTGGTATAGGCTACAGATTAGTTAGGTAAATGGTAGTATAGGCTAAGAGGCTGGTATACGCTACAGATTAGTTAGGTAAATGGTAGTATAGGCTAAGAGGCTGGTATAGGCTACAGATTAGTTAGGTAAATTGTAGTATAGGCTAAGAGGCTGGTATAGGCTACAGATTAGTTAGGTAAATTGTAGTATAGGCCAAAAGGCTGGTATAGGCTACAGATTAGTTAGGTAAATGGTAGTATAGGCGAAGAGGCTGGTATAGGCTACAGATTAGTTAGGTAAATGGTAGTATAGGCTAAGAGGCTGGTATAGGCTACAGATTAGTTAGGTAAATTGTAGTATAGGCTAAGAGGCTGGTATAGGCTACAGATTAGTTAGGTAAATGGTAGTATAGGCCAAAAGGCTGGTATAGGCTACAGATTAGTTAGGTAAATGGTAGTATAGGCCAAGAGGCTGGTATAGGCTACAGATTAGTTAGGTAAATGGTAGTATAGGCCAAAAGGCTGGTATAGGCTAGAGATTAGTTAGGTAAATTGTAGTATAGGCCAAAAGGCTGGTATAGGCTAGAGATTAGTTAGGTAAATTGTAGTATAGGCCAAAAGGCTGGTATAGGCTAGAGATTAGTTAGGTAAATTGTAGTATAGGCTAAGAGGCTGGTATAGGCTAGAGATTAGTTAGGTAAATGGTAGTATAGGCCAAAAGGCTGGTATAGGCTACAGATTAGTTAGGTAAATGGTAGTATAGGCTAAGAGGCTGGTATAGGCTACAGATTAGTTAGGTAAATGGTAGTATAGGCTAAGAGGCTGTTATAGGCTACAGATTAGTTAGGTAAATGGTAGTATAGGCTAAGAGGCTGGTATAGGCTACAGATTAGTTAGGTAAATTGTAGTATAGGCTAAGAGGCTGGTATAGGCTAGAGATTAGTTAGGTAAATGGTAGTATAGGCTAAGAGGCTGGTATAGGCTACAGATTAGTTAGGTAAATTGTAGTATAGGCTAAGAGGCTAAGAGGCTGGTATAGGCTACAGATTAGTTAGGTAAATTGTAGTATAGGCCAAAAGGCTGATATAGGCTACAGATTAGTTAGGTAAATTGTAGTATAGGCTAAGAGGCTGGTATAGGCTACAGATTAGTTAGGTAAATGGTAGTATAGGCTAAGAGGCTGGTATAGGCTACAGATTAGTTAGGTAAATGGTAGTATAGGCTAAGAAGCTGGTATAGGCTACAGATTAGTTAGGTAAATTGTAGTATAGGCCAAAAGGCTGGGATAGGCTACAGATTAGTTAGGTAAATGGTAGTATAGGCTAAGAGGCTGGTATAGGCTACAGATTAGTTAGGTAAATGGTAGTATAGGCTAAGAGGCTGGTATAGGCTACAGATTAGTTAGGTAAATGGTAGTATAGGCTAAGAGGCTGGTATAGGCTACAGATTAGTTAGGTAAATGGTAGTATAGGCTAAGAGGCTGGTATAGGCTACAGATTAGTTAGGTAAATTGTAGTATAGGCTAAGAGGCTGGTATAGGCTACAGATTAGTTAGGTAAATGGTAGTATAGGCCAAAAGGCTGGTATAGGCTACAGATTAGTTAGGTAAATTGTAGTATAGGCCAAAAGGCTGGGATAGGCTACAGATTAGTTAGGTAAATGGTAGTATAGGCTAAGAGGCTGGTATAGGCTACAGATTAGTTAGGTAAATGGTAGTATAGGCTAAGAGGCTGGTATAGGCTAGAGATTAGTTAGGTAAATTGTAGTATAGGCTAAGAGGCTGGTATAGGCTAGAGATTAGTTAGGTAAATTGTAGTATAGGCTAAGAGGCTGGTATAGGCTACAGATTAGTTAGGTAAATGGTAGTATAGGCCAAAAGGCTGGTATAGGCTACAGATTAGTTAGGTAAATGGTAGTATAGGCCAAAAGGCTGGTATAGGCTACAGATTAGTTAGGTAAATAGTAGTATAGGCTAAGAGGCTGGTATAGGCTAGAGATTAGTTAGGTAAATGGTAGTATAGGCTAAGAGGCTGGTATAGGCTACAGATTAGTTAGGTAAATGGTAGTATAGGCTAAGAGGCTGGTATAGGCTACAGATTAGTTAGGTAAATGGTAGTATAGGCTAAGAGGCTGGTATAGGCTAGAGATTAGTTAGGTAAATTGTAGTATAGGCTAAGAGGCTGGTATAGGCTACAGATTAGTTAGGTAAATTGTAGTATAGGCTAAGAGGCTGGTATAGGCTACAGATTAGTTAGGTAAATTGTAGTATAGGCCAAAAGGCTGGTATAGGCTACAGATTAGTTAGGTAAATGGTAGTATAGGCCAAGAGGCTGGTATAGGCTACAGATTAGTTAGGTAAATGGTAGTATAGGCTAAGAGGCTGGTATAGGCTACAGATTAGTTAGGTAAATTGTAGTATAGGCTAAGAGGCTGGTATAGGCTACAGATTAGTTAGGTAAATGGTAGTATAGGCCAAAAGGCTGGTATAGGCTACAGATTAGTTAGGTAAATTGTAGTATAGGCCAAAAGGCTGGGATAGGCTACAGATTAGTTAGGTAAATGGTAGTATAGGCCAAAAGGCTGGTATAGGCTACAGATTAGTTAGGTAAATGGTAGTATAGGCCAAGAGGCTGGTATAGGCTACAGATTAGTTAGGTAAATGGTAGTATAGGCCAAAAGGCTGGTATAGGCTAGAGATTAGTTAGGTAAATTGTAGTATAGGCCAAAAGGCTGGTATAGGCTAGAGATTAGTTAGGTAAATTGTAGTATAGGCCAAAAGGCTGGTATAGGCTAGAGATTAGTTAGGTAAATTGTAGTATAGGCTAAGAGGCTGGTATAGGCTAGAGATTAGTTAGGTAAATTGTAGTATAGGCTAAGAGGCTGGTATAGGCTAGAGATTAGTTAGGTAAATGGTAGTATAGGCCAAAAGGCTGGTATAGGCTACAGATTAGTTAGGTAAATGGTAGTATAGGCTAAGAGGCTGGTATAGGCTACAGATTAGTTAGGTAAATGGTAGTATAGGCTAAGAGGCTGTTATAGGCTACAGATTAGTTAGGTAAATGGTAGTATAGGCTAAGAGGCTGGTATAGGCTACAGATTAGTTAGGTAAATTGTAGTATAGGCTAAGAGGCTGGTATAGGCTAGAGATTAGTTAGGTAAATTGTAGTATAGGCCAAAAGGCTGGTATAGGCTACAGATTAGTTAGGTAAATGGTAGTATAGGCCAAGAGGCTGGTATAGGCTACAGATTAGTTAGGTAAATGGTAGTATAGGCCAAAAGGCTGGTATAGGCTAGAGATTAGTTAGGTAAATTGTAGTATAGGCCAAAAGGCTGGTATAGGCTAGAGATTAGTTAGGTAAATTGTAGTATAGGCCAAAAGGCTGGTATAGGCTAGAGATTAGTTAGGTAAATTGTAGTATAGGCTAAGAGGCTGGTATAGGCTAGAGATTAGTTAGGTAAATTGTAGTATAGGCTAAGAGGCTGGTATAGGCTAGAGATTAGTTAGGTAAATGGTAGTATAGGCCAAAAGGCTGGTATAGGCTACAGATTAGTTAGGTAAATGGTAGTATAGGCTAAGAGGCTGGTATAGGCTACAGATTAGTTAGGTAAATGGTAGTATAGGCTAAGAGGCTGTTATAGGCTACAGATTAGTTAGGTAAATGGTAGTATAGGCTAAGAGGCTGGTATAGGCTACAGATTAGTTAGGTAAATTGTAGTATAGGCTAAGAGGCTGGTATAGGCTAGAGATTAGTTAGGTAAATGGTAGTATAGGCTAAGAGGCTGGTATAGGCTACAGATTAGTTAGGTAAATTGTAGTATAGGCTAAGAGGCTGGGATAGGCTAGAGATTAGTTCCATAAAGTGTAGTATGGGCCAAGAGGCTGAGATAGGCCACAGAGTAGTTCCATAAAGTGTAGTATAGGCGAAGAGGCTGCAATAGGCTACAGAGTAGTTCCATAAAGTGTAGTATAGGCTAAGAGGCTGGGATAGGCTAGAGAGTAGTTCCATAAAGTGTAGTATGGGCCAAGAGGCTGAGATAGGCCACAGAGTAGTTCCATAAAGTGTAGTATAGGCCAAGAGGCTGGGATAGTCTAGAGATTAGTTAGGTAAATTGTAGTATAGGCTAAGAGGCTGGTATAGGCTAGAGATTAGTTAGGTAAATTGTAGTATAGGCCAAAAGGCTGGTATAGGCTACAGATTAGTTAGGTAAATGGTAGTATAGGCTAAGAGGCTGGTATAGGCTACAGATTAGTTAGGTAAATGGTAGTATAGGCCAAAAGGCTGGTATAGGCTACAGATTAGTTAGGTAAATGGTAGTATAGGCCAAAAGGCTGGTATAGGCTACAGATTAGTTAGGTAAATTGTAGTATAGGCCAGGAGGCTGCAATAGGCTAGAGAGTAGTTCCATAAAGTGTAGTATAGGCTAAGAGGCTGGGATAGGCTAGAGATTAGTTAGGTAAATTGTAGTATAGGCCAAGAGGCTGGGATAGGCTAGAGATAAGTTAGGTAAATTGTAGTATAGGCCAAAAGGCTGGTATAGGCTACAGATTAGTTAGGTAAATGGTAGTATAGGCAAAAAGGCTGGTATAGGCTACAGATTAGTTAGGTAAATGGTACTATAGGCTAAGAGGCTGGTATAGGCTACAGATTAGTTAGGTAAATGGTAGTATAGGCCAAAAGGCTGGTATAGGCTACAGATTAGTTAGCTAAATGGTAGTATAGGCCAAAAGGCTGGTATAGGCTACAGATTAGTTAGGTAAATGGTAGTATAGGCTAAGAGGCTGGTATAGGCTACAGATTAGTTAGGTAAATTGTAGTATAGGCTAAGAGGCTGGGATAGGCTACAGATTAGTTAGGTAAATGGTAGTATAGGCTAAGATGCTGGTATAGGCTACAGATTAGTTAGGTAAATGGTAGTATAGGCCAAAAGGTTGGTATAGGCTACAGATTAGTTAGGTAAATGGTAGTATAGGCTAAGAGGCTGGTATAGGCTACAGATTAGTTAGGTAAATGGTAGTATAGGCTAAGAGGCTGGTATAGGCTACAGATTAGTTAGGTAAATGGTAGTATAGGCTAAGAGGCTGGTATAGGCTACAGATTAGTTAGGTAAATGGTAGTATAGGCTAAGAGGCTGGTATACGCTACAGATTAGTTAGGTAAATGGTAGTATAGGCTAAGAGGCTGGTATAGGCTACAGATTAGTTAGGTAAATTGTAGTATAGGCTAAGAGGCTGGTATAGGCTACAGATTAGTTAGGTAAATTGTAGTATAGGCCAAAAGGCTGGTATAGGCTACAGATTAGTTAGGTAAATGGTAGTATAGGCGAAGAGGCTGGTATAGGCTACAGATTAGTTAGGTAAATGGTAGTATAGGCTAAGAGGCTGGTATAGGCTACAGATTAGTTAGGTAAATTGTAGTATAGGCTAAGAGGCTGGTATAGGCTACAGATTAGTTAGGTAAATGGTAGTATAGGCCAAAAGGCTGGTATAGGCTACAGATTAGTTAGGTAAATGGTAGTATAGGCCAAGAGGCTGGTATAGGCTACAGATTAGTTAGGTAAATGGTAGTATAGGCCAAAAGGCTGGTATAGGCTAGAGATTAGTTAGGTAAATTGTAGTATAGGCCAAAAGGCTGGTATAGGCTAGAGATTAGTTAGGTAAATTGTAGTATAGGCCAAAAGGCTGGTATAGGCTAGAGATTAGTTAGGTAAATTGTAGTATAGGCTAAGAGGCTGGTATAGGCTAGAGATTAGTTAGGTAAATGGTAGTATAGGCCAAAAGGCTGGTATAGGCTACAGATTAGTTAGGTAAATGGTAGTATAGGCTAAGAGGCTGGTATAGGCTACAGATTAGTTAGGTAAATGGTAGTATAGGCTAAGAGGCTGTTATAGGCTACAGATTAGTTAGGTAAATGGTAGTATAGGCTAAGAGGCTGGTATAGGCTACAGATTAGTTAGGTAAATTGTAGTATAGGCTAAGAGGCTGGTATAGGCTAGAGATTAGTTAGGTAAATGGTAGTATAGGCTAAGAGGCTGGTATAGGCTACAGATTAGTTAGGTAAATTGTAGTATAGGCTAAGAGGCTAAGAGGCTGGTATAGGCTACAGATTAGTTAGGTAAATTGTAGTATAGGCCAAAAGGCTGATATAGGCTACAGATTAGTTAGGTAAATTGTAGTATAGGCTAAGAGGCTGGTATAGGCTACAGATTAGTTAGGTAAATGGTAGTATAGGCTAAGAGGCTGGTATAGGCTACAGATTAGTTAGGTAAATGGTAGTATAGGCTAAGAAGCTGGTATAGGCTACAGATTAGTTAGGTAAATTGTAGTATAGGCCAAAAGGCTGGGATAGGCTACAGATTAGTTAGGTAAATGGTAGTATAGGCTAAGAGGCTGGTATAGGCTACAGATTAGTTAGGTAAATGGTAGTATAGGCTAAGAGGCTGGTATAGGCTACAGATTAGTTAGGTAAATGGTAGTATAGGCTAAGAGGCTGGTATAGGCTACAGATTAGTTAGGTAAATGGTAGTATAGGCTAAGAGGCTGGTATAGGCTACAGATTAGTTAGGTAAATTGTAGTATAGGCTAAGAGGCTGGTATAGGCTACAGATTAGTTAGGTAAATGGTAGTATAGGCCAAAAGGCTGGTATAGGCTACAGATTAGTTAGGTAAATTGTAGTATAGGCCAAAAGGCTGGGATAGGCTACAGATTAGTTAGGTAAATGGTAGTATAGGCTAAGAGGCTGGTATAGGCTACAGATTAGTTAGGTAAATGGTAGTATAGGCTAAGAGGCTGGTATAGGCTAGAGATTAGTTAGGTAAATTGTAGTATAGGCTAAGAGGCTGGGATAGGCTAGAGATTAGTTCCATAAAGTGTAGTATGGGCCAAGAGGCTGAGATAGGCCACAGAGTAGTTCCATAAAGTGTAGTATAGGCCAAGAGGCTGCAATAGGCTACAGAGTAGTTCCATAAAGTGTAGTATAGGCTAAGAGGCTGGGATAGGCTAGAGAGTAGTTCCATAAAGTGTAGTATGGGCCAAGAGGCTGAGATAGGCCACAGAGTAGTTCCATAAAGTGTAGTATAGGCCAAGAGGCTGGGATAGGCTAGAGATTAGTTAGGTAAATTGTAGTATAGGCTAAGAGGCTGGTATAGGCTAGAGATTAGTTAGGTAAATTGTAGTATAGGCCAAAAGGCTGGTATAGGCTACAGATTAGTTAGGTAAATGGTAGTATAGGCTAAGAGGCTGGTATAGGCTACAGATTAGTTAGGTAAATGGTAGTATAGGCCAAAAGGCTGGTATAGGCTAGAGATAAGTTAGGTAAATTGTAGTATAGGCCAAAAGGCTGGTATAGGCTACAGATTAGTTAGGTAAATGGTAGTATAGGCAAAAAGGCTGGTATAGGCTACAGATTAGTTAGGTAAATGGTAGTATAGGCTAAGAGGCTGGTATAGGCTAGAGATTAGTTAGGTAAATTGTAGTATAGGCTAAGAGGCTGGGATAGGCTAGAGATTAGTTCCATAAAGTGTAGTATGGGCCAAGAGGCTGAGATAGGCCACAGAGTAGTTCCATAAAGTGTAGTATAGGCCAAGAGGCTGCAATAGGCTACAGAGTAGTTCCATAAAGTGTAGTATAGGCTAAGAGGCTGGGATAGGCTAGAGAGTAGTTCCATAAAGTGTAGTATGGGCCAAGAGGCTGAGATAGGCCACAGAGTAGTTCCATAAAGTGTAGTATAGGCCAAGAGGCTGGGATAGGCTAGAGATTAGTTAGGTAAATTGTAGTATAGGCTAAGAGGCTGGTATAGGCTAGAGATTAGTTAGGTAAATTGTAGTATAGGCCAAAAGGCTGGTATAGGCTACAGATTAGTTAGGTAAATGGTAGTATAGGCTAAGAGGCTGGTATAGGCTACAGATTAGTTAGGTAAATGGTAGTATAGGCCAAAAGGCTGGTATAGGCTACAGATTAGTTAGGTAAATGGTAGTATAGGCCAAAAGGCTGGTATAGGCTACAGATTAGTTAGGTAAATTGTAGTATAGGCCAGGAGGCTGCAATAGGCTAGAGAGTAGTTCCATAAAGTGTAGTATAGGCTAAGAGGCTGGGATAGGCTAGAGATTAGTTAGGTAAATTGTAGTATAGGCCAAGAGGCTGGGATAGGCTAGAGATAAGTTAGGTAAATTGTAGTATAGGCCAAAAGGCTGGTATAGGCTACAGATTAGTTAGGTAAATGGTAGTATAGGCAAAAAGGCTGGTATAGGCTACAGATTAGTTAGGTAAATGGTACTATAGGCTAAGAGGCTGGTATAGGCTACAGATTAGTTAGGTAAATGGTAGTATAGGCCAAAAGGCTGGTATAGGCTACAGATTAGTTAGCTAAATGGTAGTATAGGCCAAAAGGCTGGTATAGGCTACAGATTAGTTAGGTAAATGGTAGTATAGGCGAAGAGGCTGGTATAGGCTACAGATTAGTTAGGTAAATTGTAGTATAGGCTAAGAGGCTGGGATAGGCTACAGATTAGTTAGGTAAATGGTAGTATAGGCTAAGATGCTGGTATAGGCTACAGATTAGTTAGGTAAATGGTAGTATAGGCCAAAAGGCTGGTATAGGCTACAGATTAGTTAGGTAAATGGTAGTATAGGCTAAGAGGCTGGTATAGGCTACAGATTAGTTAGGTAAATGGTAGTATAGGCTAAGAGGCTGGTATAGGCTACAGATTAGTTAGGTAAATGGTAGTATAGGCTAAGAGGCTGGTATAGGCTACAGATTAGTTAGGTAAATGGTAGTATAGGCTAAGAGGCTGGTATAGGCTACAGATTAGTTAGGTAAATGGTAGTATAGGCTAAGAGGCTGGTATAGGCTACACATTAGTTAGGTAAATGGTAGTATAGGCTAAGAGGCTGGTATAGGCTACAGATTAGTTAGGTAAATTGTAGTATAGGCTAAGAGGCTGGTATAGGCTACAGATTAGTTAGGTAAATTGTAGTATAGGCCAAAAGGCTGGTATAGGCTACAGATTAGTTAGGTACATGGTAGTATAGGCGAAGAGGCTGGTATAGGCTACAGATTAGTTAGGTAAATGGTAGTATAGGCTAAGAGGCTGGTATAGGCTACAGATTAGTTAGGTATATTGTAGTATAGGCTAAGAGGCTGGTATAGGCTACAGATTAGTTAGGTAAATGGTAGTATAGGCCAAAAGGCTGGTATAGGCTACAGATTAGTTAGGTAAATTGTAGTATAGGCCAAAAGGCTGGGATAGGCTACAGATTAGTTAGGTAAATGGTAGTATAGGCCAAAAGGCTGGTATAGGCTACAGATTAGTTAGGTAAATGGTAGTATAGGCCAAGAGGCTGGTATAGGCTACAGATTAGTTAGGTAAATGGTAGTATAGGCCAAAAGGCTGGTATAGGCTAGAGATTAGTTAGGTAAATTGTAGTATAGGCCAAAAGGCTGGTATAGGCTAGAGATTAGTTAGGTAAATTGTAGTATAGGCCAAAAGGCTGGTATAGGCTAGAGATTAGTTAGGTAAATTGTAGTATAGGCTAAGAGGCTGGTATAGGCTAGAGATTAGTTAGGTAAATTGTAGTATAGGCTAAGAGGCTGGTATAGGCTAGAGATTAGTTAGGTAAATGGTAGTATAGGCCAACAGGCTGGTATAGGCTACAGATTAGTTAGGTAAATGGTAGTATAGGCTAAGAGGCTGGTATAGGCTACAGATTAGTTAGGTAAATGGTAGTATAGGCTAAGAGGCTGTTATAGGCTACAGATTAGTTAGGTAAATGGTAGTATAGGCTAAGAGGCTGGTATAGGCTACAGATTAGTTAGGTAAATTGTAGTATAGGCTAAGAGGCTGGTATAGGCTAGAGATTAGTTAGGTAAATGGTAGTATAGGCTAAGAGGCTGGTATAGGCTACAGATTAGTTAGGTAAATGGTAGTATAGGCCAAAAGGCTGGTATAGGCTACAGATTAGTTAGGTAAATGGTAGTATAGGCCAAAAGGCTGGTATAGGCTACAGATTAGTTAGGTAAATTGTAGTATAGGCCAGGAGGCTGCAATAGGCTAGAGAGTAGTTCCATAAAGTGTAGTATAGGCTAAGAGGCTGGGATACGCTAGAGATTAGTTAGGTAAATTGTAGTATAGGCCAAGAGGCTGGGATAGGCTAGAGATAAGTTAGGTAAATTGTAGTATAGGCCAAAAGGCTGGTATAGGCTACAGATTAGTTAGGTAAATGGTAGTATAGGCAAAAAGGCTGGTATAGGCTACAGATTAGTTAGGTAAATGGTACTATAGGCTAAGAGGCTGGTATAGGCTACAGATTAGTTAGGTAAATGGTAGTATAGGCCAAAAGGCTGGTATAGGCTACAGATTAGTTAGCTAAATGGTAGTATAGGCCAAAAGGCTGGTATAGGCTACAGATTAGTTAGGTAAATGGTAGTATAGGCTAAGAGGTTGGTATAGGCCACAGATTAGTTAGGTAAATTGTAGTATAGGCTAAGAGGCTGGTATAGGCTACAGATTAGTTAGGTAAATGGTAGTATAGGCTAAGAGGCTGGTATAGGCTACAGATTAGTTAGGTAAATGGTAGTATAGGCCAAAAGGCTGGTATAGGCTACAGATTAGTTAGGTAAATGGTAGTATAGGCTAAGAGGCTGGTATAGGCTACAGATTAGTTAGGTAAATGGTAGTATAGGCTAAGAGGCTGGTATAGGCTACAGATTAGTTAGGTAAATTGTAGTATAGGCTAAGAGGCTGGTATAGGCTACAGATTAGTTAGGTAAATTGTAGTATAGGCCAAAAGGCTGGTATAGGCTACAGATTAGTTAGGTAAATGGTAGTATAGGCTAAGAGGCTGGTATAGGCTACAGATTAGTTAGGTAAATGGTAGTATAGGCTAAGAGGCTGGTATAGGCTACAGATTAGTTAGGTAAATTGTAGTATAGGCTAAGAGGCTGGTATAGGCTACAGATTAGTTAGGTAAATTGTAGTATAGGCCAAAAGGCTGGTATAGGCTACAGATTAGTTAGGTAAATGGTAGTATAGGCCAAGAGGCTGGTATAGGCTACAGATTAGTTAGGTAAATGGTAGTATAGGCTAAGAGGCTGGTATAGGCTACAGATTAGTTAGGTAAATTGTAGTATAGGCTAAGAGGCTGGTATAGGCTACAGATTAGTTAGGTAAATGGTAGTATAGGCCAAAAGGCTGGTATAGGCTACAGATTAGTTAGGTAAATTGTAGTATAGGCCAAAAGGCTGGGATAGGCTACAGATTAGTTAGGTAAATGGTAGTATAGGCCAAAAGGCTGGTATAGGCTACAGATTAGTTAGGTAAATGGTAGTATAGGCCAAGAGGCTGGTATAGGCTACAGATTAGTTAGGTAAATGGTAGTATAGGCCAAAAGGCTGGTATAGGCTAGAGATTAGTTAGGTAAATTGTAGTATAGGCCAAAAGGCTGGTATAGGCTAGAGATTAGTTAGGTAAATTGTAGTATAGGCCAAAAGGCTGGTATAGGCTAGAGATTAGTTAGGTAAATTGTAGTATAGGCTAAGAGGCTGGTATAGGCTAGAGATTAGTTAGGTAAATTGTAGTATAGGCTAAGAGGCTGGTATAGGCTAGAGATTAGTTAGGTAAATGGTAGTATAGGCCAAAAGGCTGGTATAGGCTACAGATTAGTTAGGTAAATGGTAGTATAGGCTAAGAGGCTGGTATAGGCTACAGATTAGTTAGGTAAATGGTAGTATAGGCTAAGAGGCTGTTATAGGCTACAGATTAGTTAGGTAAATGGTAGTATAGGCTAAGAGGCTGGTATAGGCTACAGATTAGTTAGGTAAATTGTAGTATAGGCTAAGAGGCTGGTATAGGCTAGAGATTAGTTAGGTAAATTGTAGTATAGGCCAAAAGGCTGGTATAGGCTACAGATTAGTTAGGTAAATGGTAGTATAGGCCAAGAGGCTGGTATAGGCTACAGATTAGTTAGGTAAATGGTAGTATAGGCCAAAAGGCTGGTATAGGCTAGAGATTAGTTAGGTAAATTGTAGTATAGGCCAAAAGGCTGGTATAGGCTAGAGATTAGTTAGGTAAATTGTAGTATAGGCCAAAAGGCTGGTATAGGCTAGAGATTAGTTAGGTAAATTGTAGTATAGGCTAAGAGGCTGGTATAGGCTAGAGATTAGTTAGGTAAATTGTAGTATAGGCTAAGAGGCTGGTATAGGCTAGAGATTAGTTAGGTAAATGGTAGTATAGGCCAAAAGGCTGGTATAGGCTACAGATTAGTTAGGTAAATGGTAGTATAGGCTAAGAGGCTGGTATAGGCTACAGATTAGTTAGGTAAATGGTAGTATAGGCTAAGAGGCTGTTATAGGCTACAGATTAGTTAGGTAAATGGTAGTATAGGCTAAGAGGCTGGTATAGGCTACAGATTAGTTAGGTAAATTGTAGTATAGGCTAAGAGGCTGGTATAGGCTAGAGATTAGTTAGGTAAATGGTAGTATAGGCTAAGAGGCTGGTATAGGCTACAGATTAGTTAGGTAAATTGTAGTATAGGCTAAGAGGCTGGGATAGGCTAGAGATTAGTTCCATAAAGTGTAGTATGGGCCAAGAGGCTGAGATAGGCCACAGAGTAGTTCCATAAAGTGTAGTATAGGCGAAGAGGCTGCAATAGGCTACAGAGTAGTTCCATAAAGTGTAGTATAGGCTAAGAGGCTGGGATAGGCTAGAGAGTAGTTCCATAAAGTGTAGTATGGGCCAAGAGGCTGAGATAGGCCACAGAGTAGTTCCATAAAGTGTAGTATAGGCCAAGAGGCTGGGATAGTCTAGAGATTAGTTAGGTAAATTGTAGTATAGGCTAAGAGGCTGGTATAGGCTAGAGATTAGTTAGGTAAATTGTAGTATAGGCCAAAAGGCTGGTATAGGCTACAGATTAGTTAGGTAAATGGTAGTATAGGCTAAGAGGCTGGTATAGGCTACAGATTAGTTAGGTAAATGGTAGTATAGGCCAAAAGGCTGGTATAGGCTACAGATTAGTTAGGTAAATGGTAGTATAGGCCAAAAGGCTGGTATAGGCTACAGATTAGTTAGGTAAATTGTAGTATAGGCCAGGAGGCTGCAATAGGCTAGAGAGTAGTTCCATAAAGTGTAGTATAGGCTAAGAGGCTGGGATAGGCTAGAGATTAGTTAGGTAAATTGTAGTATAGGCCAAGAGGCTGGGATAGGCTAGAGATAAGTTAGGTAAATTGTAGTATAGGCCAAAAGGCTGGTATAGGCTACAGATTAGTTAGGTAAATGGTAGTATAGGCAAAAAGGCTGGTATAGGCTACAGATTAGTTAGGTAAATGGTACTATAGGCTAAGAGGCTGGTATAGGCTACAGATTAGTTAGGTAAATGGTAGTATAGGCCAAAAGGCTGGTATAGGCTACAGATTAGTTAGCTAAATGGTAGTATAGGCCAAAAGGCTGGTATAGGCTACAGATTAGTTAGGTAAATGGTAGTATAGGCTAAGAGGCTGGTATAGGCTACAGATTAGTTAGGTAAATTGTAGTATAGGCTAAGAGGCTGGGATAGGCTACAGATTAGTTAGGTAAATGGTAGTATAGGCTAAGATGCTGGTATAGGCTACAGATTAGTTAGGTAAATGGTAGTATAGGCCAAAAGGTTGGTATAGGCTACAGATTAGTTAGGTAAATGGTAGTATAGGCTAAGAGGCTGGTATAGGCTACAGATTAGTTAGGTAAATGGTAGTATAGGCTAAGAGGCTGGTATAGGCTACAGATTAGTTAGGTAAATGGTAGTATAGGCTAAGAGGCTGGTATAGGCTACAGATTAGTTAGGTAAATGGTAGTATAGGCTAAGAGGCTGGTATACGCTACAGATTAGTTAGGTAAATGGTAGTATAGGCTAAGAGGCTGGTATAGGCTACAGATTAGTTAGGTAAATTGTAGTATAGGCTAAGAGGCTGGTATAGGCTACAGATTAGTTAGGTAAATTGTAGTATAGGCCAAAAGGCTGGTATAGGCTACAGATTAGTTAGGTAAATGGTAGTATAGGCGAAGAGGCTGGTATAGGCTACAGATTAGTTAGGTAAATGGTAGTATAGGCTAAGAGGCTGGTATAGGCTACAGATTAGTTAGGTAAATTGTAGTATAGGCTAAGAGGCTGGTATAGGCTACAGATTAGTTAGGTAAATGGTAGTATAGGCCAAAAGGCTGGTATAGGCTACAGATTAGTTAGGTAAATGGTAGTATAGGCCAAGAGGCTGGTATAGGCTACAGATTAGTTAGGTAAATGGTAGTATAGGCCAAAAGGCTGGTATAGGCTAGAGATTAGTTAGGTAAATTGTAGTATAGGCCAAAAGGCTGGTATAGGCTAGAGATTAGTTAGGTAAATTGTAGTATAGGCCAAAAGGCTGGTATAGGCTAGAGATTAGTTAGGTAAATTGTAGTATAGGCTAAGAGGCTGGTATAGGCTAGAGATTAGTTAGGTAAATGGTAGTATAGGCCAAAAGGCTGGTATAGGCTACAGATTAGTTAGGTAAATGGTAGTATAGGCTAAGAGGCTGGTATAGGCTACAGATTAGTTAGGTAAATGGTAGTATAGGCTAAGAGGCTGTTATAGGCTACAGATTAGTTAGGTAAATGGTAGTATAGGCTAAGAGGCTGGTATAGGCTACAGATTAGTTAGGTAAATTGTAGTATAGGCTAAGAGGCTGGTATAGGCTAGAGATTAGTTAGGTAAATGGTAGTATAGGCTAAGAGGCTGGTATAGGCTACAGATTAGTTAGGTAAATTGTAGTATAGGCTAAGAGGCTAAGAGGCTGGTATAGGCTACAGATTAGTTAGGTAAATTGTAGTATAGGCCAAAAGGCTGATATAGGCTACAGATTAGTTAGGTAAATTGTAGTATAGGCTAAGAGGCTGGTATAGGCTACAGATTAGTTAGGTAAATGGTAGTATAGGCTAAGAGGCTGGTATAGGCTACAGATTAGTTAGGTAAATGGTAGTATAGGCTAAGAAGCTGGTATAGGCTACAGATTAGTTAGGTAAATTGTAGTATAGGCCAAAAGGCTGGGATAGGCTACAGATTAGTTAGGTAAATGGTAGTATAGGCTAAGAGGCTGGTATAGGCTACAGATTAGTTAGGTAAATGGTAGTATAGGCTAAGAGGCTGGTATAGGCTACAGATTAGTTAGGTAAATGGTAGTATAGGCTAAGAGGCTGGTATAGGCTACAGATTAGTTAGGTAAATGGTAGTATAGGCTAAGAGGCTGGTATAGGCTACAGATTAGTTAGGTAAATTGTAGTATAGGCTAAGAGGCTGGTATAGGCTACAGATTAGTTAGGTAAATGGTAGTATAGGCCAAAAGGCTGGTATAGGCTACAGATTAGTTAGGTAAATTGTAGTATAGGCCAAAAGGCTGGGATAGGCTACAGATTAGTTAGGTAAATGGTAGTATAGGCTAAGAGGCTGGTATAGGCTACAGATTAGTTAGGTAAATGGTAGTATAGGCTAAGAGGCTGGTATAGGCTAGAGATTAGTTAGGTAAATTGTAGTATAGGCTAAGAGGCTGGTATAGGCTAGAGATTAGTTAGGTAAATTGTAGTATAGGCTAAGAGGCTGGTATAGGCTACAGATTAGTTAGGTAAATGGTAGTATAGGCCAAAAGGCTGGTATAGGCTACAGATTAGTTAGGTAAATGGTAGTATAGGCCAAAAGGCTGGTATAGGCTACAGATTAGTTAGGTAAATAGTAGTATAGGCTAAGAGGCTGGTATAGGCTAGAGATTAGTTAGGTAAATGGTAGTATAGGCTAAGAGGCTGGTATAGGCTACAGATTAGTTAGGTAAATGGTAGTATAGGCTAAGAGGCTGGTATAGGCTACAGATTAGTTAGGTAAATGGTAGTATAGGCTAAGAGGCTGGTATAGGCTAGAGATTAGTTAGGTAAATTGTAGTATAGGCTAAGAGGCTGGTATAGGCTACAGATTAGTTAGGTAAATTGTAGTATAGGCTAAGAGGCTGGTATAGGCTACAGATTAGTTAGGTAAATTGTAGTATAGGCCAAAAGGCTGGTATAGGCTACAGATTAGTTAGGTAAATGGTAGTATAGGCCAAGAGGCTGGTATAGGCTACAGATTAGTTAGGTAAATGGTAGTATAGGCTAAGAGGCTGGTATAGGCTACAGATTAGTTAGGTAAATTGTAGTATAGGCTAAGAGGCTGGTATAGGCTACAGATTAGTTAGGTAAATGGTAGTATAGGCCAAAAGGCTGGTATAGGCTACAGATTAGTTAGGTAAATTGTAGTATAGGCCAAAAGGCTGGGATAGGCTACAGATTAGTTAGGTAAATGGTAGTATAGGCCAAAAGGCTGGTATAGGCTACAGATTAGTTAGGTAAATGGTAGTATAGGCCAAGAGGCTGGTATAGGCTACAGATTAGTTAGGTAAATGGTAGTATAGGCCAAAAGGCTGGTATAGGCTAGAGATTAGTTAGGTAAATTGTAGTATAGGCCAAAAGGCTGGTATAGGCTAGAGATTAGTTAGGTAAATTGTAGTATAGGCCAAAAGGCTGGTATAGGCTAGAGATTAGTTAGGTAAATTGTAGTATAGGCTAAGAGGCTGGTATAGGCTAGAGATTAGTTAGGTAAATTGTAGTATAGGCTAAGAGGCTGGTATAGGCTAGAGATTAGTTAGGTAAATGGTAGTATAGGCCAAAAGGCTGGTATAGGCTACAGATTAGTTAGGTAAATGGTAGTATAGGCTAAGAGGCTGGTATAGGCTACAGATTAGTTAGGTAAATGGTAGTATAGGCTAAGAGGCTGTTATAGGCTACAGATTAGTTAGGTAAATGGTAGTATAGGCTAAGAGGCTGGTATAGGCTACAGATTAGTTAGGTAAATTGTAGTATAGGCTAAGAGGCTGGTATAGGCTAGAGATTAGTTAGGTAAATTGTAGTATAGGCCAAAAGGCTGGTATAGGCTACAGATTAGTTAGGTAAATGGTAGTATAGGCCAAGAGGCTGGTATAGGCTACAGATTAGTTAGGTAAATGGTAGTATAGGCCAAAAGGCTGGTATAGGCTAGAGATTAGTTAGGTAAATTGTAGTATAGGCCAAAAGGCTGGTATAGGCTAGAGATTAGTTAGGTAAATTGTAGTATAGGCCAAAAGGCTGGTATAGGCTAGAGATTAGTTAGGTAAATTGTAGTATAGGCTAAGAGGCTGGTATAGGCTAGAGATTAGTTAGGTAAATTGTAGTATAGGCTAAGAGGCTGGTATAGGCTAGAGATTAGTTAGGTAAATGGTAGTATAGGCCAAAAGGCTGGTATAGGCTACAGATTAGTTAGGTAAATGGTAGTATAGGCTAAGAGGCTGGTATAGGCTACAGATTAGTTAGGTAAATGGTAGTATAGGCTAAGAGGCTGTTATAGGCTACAGATTAGTTAGGTAAATGGTAGTATAGGCTAAGAGGCTGGTATAGGCTACAGATTAGTTAGGTAAATTGTAGTATAGGCTAAGAGGCTGGTATAGGCTAGAGATTAGTTAGGTAAATGGTAGTATAGGCTAAGAGGCTGGTATAGGCTACAGATTAGTTAGGTAAATTGTAGTATAGGCTAAGAGGCTGGGATAGGCTAGAGATTAGTTCCATAAAGTGTAGTATGGGCCAAGAGGCTGAGATAGGCCACAGAGTAGTTCCATAAAGTGTAGTATAGGCGAAGAGGCTGCAATAGGCTACAGAGTAGTTCCATAAAGTGTAGTATAGGCTAAGAGGCTGGGATAGGCTAGAGAGTAGTTCCATAAAGTGTAGTATGGGCCAAGAGGCTGAGATAGGCCACAGAGTAGTTCCATAAAGTGTAGTATAGGCCAAGAGGCTGGGATAGTCTAGAGATTAGTTAGGTAAATTGTAGTATAGGCTAAGAGGCTGGTATAGGCTAGAGATTAGTTAGGTAAATTGTAGTATAGGCCAAAAGGCTGGTATAGGCTACAGATTAGTTAGGTAAATGGTAGTATAGGCTAAGAGGCTGGTATAGGCTACAGATTAGTTAGGTAAATGGTAGTATAGGCCAAAAGGCTGGTATAGGCTACAGATTAGTTAGGTAAATGGTAGTATAGGCCAAAAGGCTGGTATAGGCTACAGATTAGTTAGGTAAATTGTAGTATAGGCCAGGAGGCTGCAATAGGCTAGAGAGTAGTTCCATAAAGTGTAGTATAGGCTAAGAGGCTGGGATAGGCTAGAGATTAGTTAGGTAAATTGTAGTATAGGCCAAGAGGCTGGGATAGGCTAGAGATAAGTTAGGTAAATTGTAGTATAGGCCAAAAGGCTGGTATAGGCTACAGATTAGTTAGGTAAATGGTAGTATAGGCAAAAAGGCTGGTATAGGCTACAGATTAGTTAGGTAAATGGTACTATAGGCTAAGAGGCTGGTATAGGCTACAGATTAGTTAGGTAAATGGTAGTATAGGCCAAAAGGCTGGTATAGGCTACAGATTAGTTAGCTAAATGGTAGTATAGGCCAAAAGGCTGGTATAGGCTACAGATTAGTTAGGTAAATGGTAGTATAGGCTAAGAGGCTGGTATAGGCTACAGATTAGTTAGGTAAATTGTAGTATAGGCTAAGAGGCTGGGATAGGCTACAGATTAGTTAGGTAAATGGTAGTATAGGCTAAGATGCTGGTATAGGCTACAGATTAGTTAGGTAAATGGTAGTATAGGCCAAAAGGTTGGTATAGGCTACAGATTAGTTAGGTAAATGGTAGTATAGGCTAAGAGGCTGGTATAGGCTACAGATTAGTTAGGTAAATGGTAGTATAGGCTAAGAGGCTGGTATAGGCTACAGATTAGTTAGGTAAATGGTAGTATAGGCTAAGAGGCTGGTATAGGCTACAGATTAGTTAGGTAAATGGTAGTATAGGCTAAGAGGCTGGTATACGCTACAGATTAGTTAGGTAAATGGTAGTATAGGCTAAGAGGCTGGTATAGGCTACAGATTAGTTAGGTAAATTGTAGTATAGGCTAAGAGGCTGGTATAGGCTACAGATTAGTTAGGTAAATTGTAGTATAGGCCAAAAGGCTGGTATAGGCTACAGATTAGTTAGGTAAATGGTAGTATAGGCGAAGAGGCTGGTATAGGCTACAGATTAGTTAGGTAAATGGTAGTATAGGCTAAGAGGCTGGTATAGGCTACAGATTAGTTAGGTAAATTGTAGTATAGGCTAAGAGGCTGGTATAGGCTACAGATTAGTTAGGTAAATGGTAGTATAGGCCAAAAGGCTGGTATAGGCTACAGATTAGTTAGGTAAATGGTAGTATAGGCCAAGAGGCTGGTATAGGCTACAGATTAGTTAGGTAAATGGTAGTATAGGCCAAAAGGCTGGTATAGGCTAGAGATTAGTTAGGTAAATTGTAGTATAGGCCAAAAGGCTGGTATAGGCTAGAGATTAGTTAGGTAAATTGTAGTATAGGCCAAAAGGCTGGTATAGGCTAGAGATTAGTTAGGTAAATTGTAGTATAGGCTAAGAGGCTGGTATAGGCTAGAGATTAGTTAGGTAAATGGTAGTATAGGCCAAAAGGCTGGTATAGGCTACAGATTAGTTAGGTAAATGGTAGTATAGGCTAAGAGGCTGGTATAGGCTACAGATTAGTTAGGTAAATGGTAGTATAGGCTAAGAGGCTGTTATAGGCTACAGATTAGTTAGGTAAATGGTAGTATAGGCTAAGAGGCTGGTATAGGCTACAGATTAGTTAGGTAAATTGTAGTATAGGCTAAGAGGCTGGTATAGGCTAGAGATTAGTTAGGTAAATGGTAGTATAGGCTAAGAGGCTGGTATAGGCTACAGATTAGTTAGGTAAATGGTAGTATAGGCTAAGAGGCTGGTATAGGCTACAGATTAGTTAGGTAAATTGTAGTATAGGCTAAGAGGCTGGTATAGGCTACAGATTAGTTAGGTAAATGGTAGTATAGGCTAAGAGGCTGGTATAGGCTACAGATTAGTTAGGTAAATGGTAGTATAGGCTAAGAGGCTGGTATAGGCTACAGATTAGTTAGGTAAATTGTAGTATAGGCTAAGAGGCTGGTATAGGCTAGAGATTAGTTAGGTAAATGGTAGTATAGGCTAAGAGGCTGGTATAGGCTAGAGATTAGTTAGGTAAATGGTAGTATAGGCTAAGAGGCTGGTATAGGCTACAGATTAGTTAGGTAAATTGTAGTATAGGCTAAGAGGCTAAGAGGCTGGTATAGGCTACAGATTAGTTAGGTAAATTGTAGTATAGGCCAAAAGGCTGATATAGGCTACAGATTAGTTAGGTAAATTGTAGTATAGGCTAAGAGGCTGGTATAGGCTACAGATTAGTTAGGTAAATGGTAGTATAGGCTAAGAGGCTGGTATAGGCTACAGATTAGTTAGGTAAATGGTAGTATAGGCTAAGAAGCTGGTATAGGCTACAGATTAGTTAGGTAAATTGTAGTATAGGCCAAAAGGCTGGGATAGGCTACAGATTAGTTAGGTAAATGGTAGTATAGGCTAAGAGGCTGGTATAGGCTACAGATTAGTTAGGTAAATGGTAGTATAGGCTAAGAGGCTGGTATAGGCTACAGATTAGTTAGGTAAATGGTAGTATAGGCTAAGAGGCTGGTATAGGCTACAGATTAGTTAGGTAAATGGTAGTATAGGCTAAGAGGCTGGTATAGGCTACAGATTAGTTAGGTAAATTGTAGTATAGGCTAAGAGGCTGGTATAGGCTACAGATTAGTTAGGTAAATGGTAGTATAGGCCAAAAGGCTGGTATAGGCTACAGATTAGTTAGGTAAATTGTAGTATAGGCCAAAAGGCTGGGATAGGCTACAGATTAGTTAGGTAAATGGTAGTATAGGCTAAGAGGCTGGTATAGGCTACAGATTAGTTAGGTAAATGGTAGTATAGGCTAAGAGGCTGGTATAGGCTAGAGATTAGTTAGGTAAATTGTAGTATAGGCTAAGAGGCTGGTATAGGCTAGAGATTAGTTAGGTAAATTGTAGTATAGGCTAAGAGGCTGGTATAGGCTACAGATTAGTTAGGTAAATGGTAGTATAGGCCAAAAGGCTGGTATAGGCTACAGATTAGTTAGGTAAATGGTAGTATAGGCCAAAAGGCTGGTATAGGCTACAGATTAGTTAGGTAAATAGTAGTATAGGCTAAGAGGCTGGTATAGGCTAGAGATTAGTTAGGTAAATGGTAGTATAGGCTAAGAGGCTGGTATAGGCTACAGATTAGTTAGGTAAATGGTAGTATAGGCTAAGAGGCTGGTATAGGCTACAGATTAGTTAGGTAAATGGTAGTATAGGCTAAGAGGCTGGTATAGGCTAGAGATTAGTTAGGTAAATTGTAGTATAGGCTAAGAGGCTGGTATAGGCTAGAGATTAGTTAGGTAAATGGTAGTATAGGCTAAGAGGCTGGTATAGGCTACAGATTAGTTAGGTAAATGGTAGTATAGTCTAAGAGGCTGGTATAGGCTACAGATTAGTTAGGTAAATGGTAGTATAGGCTAAGAGGCTGGTATAGGCTAGAGATTAGTTAGGTAAATGGTAGTATAGGCTAAGAGGCTGGTATAGGCTAGAGATTAGTTAGGTAAATGGTAGTATAGGCCAAAAGGCTGGTATAGGCTACAGATTAGTTAGGTAAATGGTAGTATAGGCCAAGAGGCTGGTATAGGCTACAGATTAGTTAGGTAAATGGTAGTATAGGCCAAAAGGCTGGTATAGGCTACAGATTAGTTAGGTAAATTGTAGTATAGGCTAGGAGGCTGGTATAGGCTGGAGATTAGTTAGGTAAATTGTAGTATAGGCCAAAAGGCTGGTATAGGCTACAGATTAGTTAGGTAAATGGTAGTATAGGCCAAAAGGCTGGTATAGGCTACAGATTAGTTAGGTAAATGGTAGTATAGGCCAAAAGGCTGGTATAGGCTACAGATTAGTTAGGTAAATGGTAGTATAGGCTAAGAGGCTGGTATAGGCTAGAGATTAGTTAGGTAAATGGTAGTATAGGCTAAGAGGCTGGTATAGGCTACAGATTAGTTAGGTAAATGGTAGTATAGGCTAAGAGGCTGGTATAGGCTACAGATTAGTTAGGTAAATGGTAGTATAGGCTAAGAGGCTGGTATAGGCTACAGATTAGTTAGGTAAATGGTAGTATAGGCCAAAAGGCTGGTATAGGCTACAGATTAGTTAGGTAAATGGTAGTATAGGCTAAGAGGCTCGTATAGGCTAGAGATTAGTTAGGTAAATGGTAGTATAGGCCAAAAGGCTGGTATAGGCTAGAGATTAGTTAGGTAAATGGTAGTATAGGCTAAGAGGCTGGTATAGGCTACATATTAGTTAGGTAAATTGTAGTATAGGCTAAGAGGCTGGTATAGGCTAGAGATTAGTTAGGTAAATGGTAGTATAGGCCAAAAGGCTGGTATAGGCTACAGATTAGTTAGGTAAATGGTAGTATAGGCCTAGAGGCTGGTATAGGCTACAGTTTAGTTAGGTAAATGGTAGTATGGGCCAAAAGGCTGGTATAGGCTACAGATTAGTTAGGTAAATTGTAGTATAGGCCAAAAGGCTGGTATAGGCTACAGATTAGTTAGGTAAATGGTAGTATAGGCCAAAAGGCTGGTATAGGCTACAGATTAGTTAGGTAAATTGTAGTATAGGCCAAAAGGCTGGTATAGGCTACAGATGTTAGGTAAATTGTAGTATAGGCCAAAAGGCTGGTATAGGCTAGAGATTAGTTAGGTAAATGGTAGTATAGGCTAAGAGGCTGGTATAGGCTACAGATTAGTTAGGTAAATTGTAGTATAGGCCAAAAGGCTGGTATAGGCTAGAGATTAGTTAGGTAAATGGTAGTATAGGCTAAGAGGCTGGTATAGGCTACAGATTAGTTAGGTAAATGGTAGTATAGGCTAAGAGGCTGGTATAGGCTAGAGATTAGTTAGGTAAATGGTAGTATAGGCTAAGAGGCTGGTATAGGCTAGAGATTAGTTAGGTAAATGGTAGTATAGGCTAAGAGGCTGGTATAGGCTACAGATTAGTTAGGTAAATGGTAGTATAGTCTAAGAGGCTGGTATAGGCTACAGATTAGTTAGGTAAATGGTAGTATAGGCTAAGAGGCTGGTATAGGCTAGAGATTAGTTAGGTAAATGGTAGTATAGGCTAAGAGGCTGGTATAGGCTAGAGATTAGTTAGGTAAATGGTAGTATAGGCCAACAGGCTGGTATAGGCTACAGATTAGTTAGGTAAATGGTAGTATAGGCCAAGAGGCTGGTATAGGCTACAGATTAGTTAGGTAAATGGTAGTATAGGCCAAAAGGCTGGTATAGGCTACAGATTAGTTAGGTAAATTGTAGTATAGGCTAAGAGGCTGGTATAGGCTAGAGATTAGTTAGGTAAATTGTAGTATAGGCCAAAAGGCTGGTATAGGCTACAGATTAGTTAGATAAATGGTAGTATAGGCCAAAAGGATGGTATAGGCTACAGATTAGTTAGGTAAATTGTAGTATAGGCCAAAAGGCTGGTATAGGCTACAGATTAGTTAGGTAAATGGTAGTATAGGCCAAAAGGCTGGTATAGGCTACAGATTAGTTAGGTAAATTGTAGTATAGGCCAAAAGGCTGGTATAGGCTACAGATTAGTTAGGTAAATTGTAGTATAGGCCAAAAGGCTGGTATAGGCTAGAGATTAGTTAGGTAAATTGTAGTATAGGCCAAAAGGCTGGTATAGGCTACAGATTAGTTAGGTAAATGGTAGTATAGGCTAAGAGGCTGGTATAGGCTACAGATTAGTTAGGTAAATGGTAGTATAGGCTAAGAGGCTGGTATAGGCTACAGATTAGTTAGGTAAATGGTAGTATAGGCCAAAAGGCTGGTATAGGCTACAGATTAGTTAGGTAAATTGTAGTATAGGCCAAAAGGCTGGGATAGGCTACAGATTAGTTAGGTAAATGGTAGTATAGGCCAAAAGGCTGGTATAGGCTACAGATTAGTTAGGTAAATGGTAGTATAGGCCAAGAGGCTGGTATAGGCTACAGATTAGTTAGGTAAATGGTAGTATAGGCCAAAAGGCTGGTATAGGCTAGAGATTAGTTAGGTAAATTGTAGTATAGGCCAAAAGGCTGGTATAGGCTAGAGATTAGTTAGGTAAATTGTAGTATAGGCCAAAAGGCTGGTATAGGCTAGAGATTAGTTAGGTAAATTGTAGTATAGGCTAAGAGGCTGGTATAGGCTAGAGATTAGTTAGGTAAATTGTAGTATAGGCTAAGAGGCTGGTATAGGCTAGAGATTAGTTAGGTAAATGGTAGTATAGGCCAACAGGCTGGTATAGGCTACAGATTAGTTAGGTAAATGGTAGTATAGGCTAAGAGGCTGGTATAGGCTACAGATTAGTTAGGTAAATGGTAGTATAGGCTAAGAGGCTGTTATAGGCTACAGATTAGTTAGGTAAATGGTAGTATAGGCTAAGAGGCTGGTATAGGCTACAGATTAGTTAGGTAAATTGTAGTATAGGCTAAGAGGCTGGTATAGGCTAGAGATTAGTTAGGTAAATGGTAGTATAGGCTAAGAGGCTGGTATAGGCTACAGATTAGTTAGGTAAATGGTAGTATAGGCCAAAAGGCTGGTATAGGCTACAGATTAGTTAGGTAAATGGTAGTATAGGCCAAAAGGCTGGTATAGGCTACAGATTAGTTAGGTAAATTGTAGTATAGGCCAGGAGGCTGCAATAGGCTAGAGAGTAGTTCCATAAAGTGTAGTATAGGCTAAGAGGCTGGGATACGCTAGAGATTAGTTAGGTAAATTGTAGTATAGGCCAAGAGGCTGGGATAGGCTAGAGATAAGTTAGGTAAATTGTAGTATAGGCCAAAAGGCTGGTATAGGCTACAGATTAGTTAGGTAAATGGTAGTATAGGCAAAAAGGCTGGTATAGGCTACAGATTAGTTAGGTAAATGGTACTATAGGCTAAGAGGCTGGTATAGGCTACAGATTAGTTAGGTAAATGGTAGTATAGGCCAAAAGGCTGGTATAGGCTACAGATTAGTTAGCTAAATGGTAGTATAGGCCAAAAGGCTGGTATAGGCTACAGATTAGTTAGGTAAATGGTAGTATAGGCTAAGAGGTTGGTATAGGCCACAGATTAGTTAGGTAAATTGTAGTATAGGCTAAGAGGCTGGTATAGGCTACAGATTAGTTAGGTAAATGGTAGTATAGGCTAAGAGGCTGGTATAGGCTACAGATTAGTTAGGTAAATGGTAGTATAGGCCAAAAGGCTGGTATAGGCTACAGATTAGTTAGGTAAATGGTAGTATAGGCTAAGAGGCTGGTATAGGCTACAGATTAGTTAGGTAAATGGTAGTATAGGCTAAGAGGCTGGTATAGGCTACAGATTAGTTAGGTAAATGGTAGTATAGGCTAAGAGGCTGGTATAGGCTACAGATTAGTTAGGTAAATGGTAGTATAGGCTAAGAGGCTGGTATAGGCTACAGATTAGTTAGGTAAATGGTAGTATAGGCTAAGAGGCTGGTATAGGCTACAGATTAGTTAGGTAAATGGTAGTATAGGCTAAGAGGCTGGTATAGGCTACAGATTAGTTAGGTAAATTGTAGTATAGGCTAAGAGGCTGGTATAGGCTACAGATTAGTTAGGCAAATTGTAGTATAGGCCAAAAGGCTGGTATAGGCTACAGATTAGTTAGGTAAATGGTAGTATAGGCCAAGAGGCTGGTATAGGCTACAGATTAGTTAGGTAAATGGTAGTATAGGCTGAGAGGCTGGTATAGGCTACAGATTAGTTAGGTAAATTGTAGTATAGGCTAAGAGGCTGGTATAGGCTACAGATTAGTTAGGTAAATGGTAGTATAGGCCAAAAGGCTGGTATAGGCTACAGATTAGTTAGGTAAATTGTAGTATAGGCCAAAAGGCTGGGATAGGCTACAGATTAGTTAGGTAAATGGTAGTATAGGCCAAAAGGCTGGTATAGGCTACAGATTAGTTAGGTAAATGGTAGTATAGGCCAAGAGGCTGGTATAGGCTACAGATTAGTTAGGTAAATGGTAGTATAGGCCAAAAGGCTGGTATAGGCTAGAGATTAGTTAGGTAAATTGTAGTATAGGCCAAAAGGCTGGTATAGGCTAGAGATTAGTTAGGTTAATTGTAGTATAGGCCAAAAGGCTGGTATAGGCTAGAGATTAGTTAGGTAAATTGTAGTATAGGCTAAGAGGCTGGTATAGGCTAGAGATTAGTTAGGTAAATTGTAGTATAGGCTAAGAGGCTGGTATAGGCTAGAGATTAGTTAGGTAAATGGTAGTATAGGCCAAAAGGCTGGTATAGGCTACAGATTAGTTAGGTAAATGGTAGTATAGGCTAAGAGGCTGGTATAGGCTACAGATTAGTTAGGTAAATGGTAGTATAGGCTAAGAGGCTGTTATAGGCTACAGATTAGTTAGGTAAATGGTAGTATAGGCTAAGAGGCTGGTATAGGCTACAGATTAGTTAGGTAAATTGTAGTATAGGCTAAGAGGCTGGTATAGGCTAGAGATTAGTTAGGTAAATGGTAGTATAGGCTAAGAGGCTGGTATAGGCTACAGATTAGTTAGGTAAATTGTAGTATAGGCTAAGAGGCTGGGATAGGCTAGAGATTAGTTCCATAAAGTGTAGTATGGGCCAAGAGGCTGAGATAGGCCACAGAGTAGTTCCATAAAGTGTAGTATAGGCCAAGAGGCTGCAATAGGCTACAGAGTAGTTCCATAAAGTGTAGTATAGGCTAAGAGGCTGGGATAGGCTAGAGAGTAGTTCCATAAAGTGTAGTATGGGCCAAGAGGCTGAGATAGGCCACAGAGTAGTTCCATAAAGTGTAGTATAGGCCAAGAGGCTGGTATAGGCTAGAGATTAGTTAGGTAAATTGTAGTATAGGCCAAAAGGCTGGTATAGGCTACAGATTAGTTAGGTAAATTGTAGTATAGGCTAAGAGGCTGGTATAGGCTAGAGATTAGTTAGGTAAATTGTAGTATAGGCCAAAAGGCTGGTATAGGCTACAGATTAGTTAGGTAAATGGTAGTATAGGCCAAAAGGATGGTATAGGCTACAGATTAGTTAGGTAAATTGTAGTATAGGCCAAAAGGCTGGTATAGGCTACAGATTAGTTAGGTAAATGGTAGTATAGGCCAAAAGGCTGGTATAGGCTACAGATTAGTTAGGTAAATTGTAGTATAGGCCAAAAGGCTGGTATAGGCTACAGATTAGTTAGGTAAATTGTAGTATAGGCCAAAAGGCTGGTATAGGCTAGAGATTAGTTAGGTAAATTGTAGTATAGGCCAAAAGGCTGGTATAGGCTACAGATTAGTTAGGTAAATGGTAGTATAGGCTAAGAGGCTGGTATAGGCTACAGATTAGTTAGGTAAATGGTAGTATAGGCTAAGAGGCTGGTATAGGCTACAGATTAGTTAGGTAAATGGTAGTATAGGCCAAAAGGCTGGTATAGGCTACAGATTAGTTAGGTAAATTGTAGTATAGGCCAAAAGGCTGGGATAGGCTACAGATTAGTTAGGTAAATGGTAGTATAGGCCAAAAGGCTGGTATAGGCTACAGATTAGTTAGGTAAATGGTAGTATAGGCCAAGAGGCTGGTATAGGCTACAGATTAGTTAGGTAAATGGTAGTATAGGCCAAAAGGCTGGTATAGGCTAGAGATTAGTTAGGTAAATTGTAGTATAGGCCAAAAGGCTGGTATAGGCTAGAGATTAGTTAGGTAAATTGTAGTATAGGCCAAAAGGCTGGTATAGGCTAGAGATTAGTTAGGTAAATTGTAGTATAGGCTAAGAGGCTGGTATAGGCTAGAGATTAGTTAGGTAAATTGTAGTATAGGCTAAGAGGCTGGTATAGGCTAGAGATTAGTTAGGTAAATGGTAGTATAGGCCAACAGGCTGGTATAGGCTACAGATTAGTTAGGTAAATGGTAGTATAGGCTAAGAGGCTGGTATAGGCTACAGATTAGTTAGGTAAATGGTAGTATAGGCTAAGAGGCTGTTATAGGCTACAGATTAGTTAGGTAAATGGTAGTATAGGCTAAGAGGCTGGTATAGGCTACAGATTAGTTAGGTAAATTGTAGTATAGGCTAAGAGGCTGGTATAGGCTAGAGATTAGTTAGGTAAATGGTAGTATAGGCTAAGAGGCTGGTATAGGCTACAGATTAGTTAGGTAAATGGTAGTATAGGCCAAAAGGCTGGTATAGGCTACAGATTAGTTAGGTAAATGGTAGTATAGGCCAAAAGGCTGGTATAGGCTACAGATTAGTTAGGTAAATTGTAGTATAGGCCAGGAGGCTGCAATAGGCTAGAGAGTAGTTCCATAAAGTGTAGTATAGGCTAAGAGGCTGGGATACGCTAGAGATTAGTTAGGTAAATTGTAGTATAGGCCAAGAGGCTGGGATAGGCTAGAGATAAGTTAGGTAAATTGTAGTATAGGCCAAAAGGCTGGTATAGGCTACAGATTAGTTAGGTAAATGGTAGTATAGGCAAAAAGGCTGGTATAGGCTACAGATTAGTTAGGTAAATGGTACTATAGGCTAAGAGGCTGGTATAGGCTACAGATTAGTTAGGTAAATGGTAGTATAGGCCAAAAGGCTGGTATAGGCTACAGATTAGTTAGCTAAATGGTAGTATAGGCCAAAAGGCTGGTATAGGCTACAGATTAGTTAGGTAAATGGTAGTATAGGCTAAGAGGTTGGTATAGGCCACAGATTAGTTAGGTAAATTGTAGTATAGGCTAAGAGGCTGGTATAGGCTACAGATTAGTTAGGTAAATGGTAGTATAGGCTAAGAGGCTGGTATAGGCTACAGATTAGTTAGGTAAATGGTAGTATAGGCCAAAAGGCTGGTATAGGCTACAGATTAGTTAGGTAAATGGTAGTATAGGCTAAGAGGCTGGTATAGGCTACAGATTAGTTAGGTAAATGGTAGTATAGGCTAAGAGGCTGGTATAGGCTACAGATTAGTTAGGTAAATGGTAGTATAGGCTAAGAGGCTGGTATAGGCTACAGATTAGTTAGGTAAATGGTAGTATAGGCTAAGAGGCTGGTATAGGCTACAGATTAGTTAGGTAAATGGTAGTATAGGCTAAGAGGCTGGTATAGGCTACAGATTAGTTAGGTAAATGGTAGTATAGGCTAAGAGGCTGGTATAGGCTACAGATTAGTTAGGTAAATGGTAGTATAGGCTAAGAGGCTGGTATAGGCTACAGATTAGTTAGGTAAATGGTAGTATAGGCTAAGAGGCTGGTATAGGCTACAGATTAGTTAGGTAAATTGTAGTATAGGCTAAGAGGCTGGTATAGGCTACAGATTAGTTAGGTAAATTGTAGTATAGGCCAAAAGGCTGGTATAGGCTACAGATTAGTTAGGTAAATGGTAGTATAGGCCAAGAGGCTGGTATAGGCTACAGATTAGTTAGGTAAATGGTAGTATAGGCTGAGAGGCTGGTATAGGCTACAGATTAGTTAGGTAAATTGTAGTATAGGCTAAGAGGCTGGTATAGGCTACAGATTAGTTAGGTAAATGGTAGTATAGGCCAAAAGGCTGGTATAGGCTACAGATTAGTTAGGTAAATTGTAGTATAGGCCAAAAGGCTGGGATAGGCTACAGATTAGTTAGGTAAATGGTAGTATAGGCCAAAAGGCTGGTATAGGCTACAGATTAGTTAGGTAAATGGTAGTATAGGCCAAGAGGCTGGTATAGGCTACAGATTAGTTAGGTAAATGGTAGTATAGGCCAAAAGGCTGGTATAGGCTAGAGATTAGTTAGGTAAATTGTAGTATAGGCCAAAAGGCTGGTATAGGCTAGAGATTAGTTAGGTTAATTGTAGTATAGGCCAAAAGGCTGGTATAGGCTAGAGATTAGTTAGGTAAATGGTAGTATAGGCTAAGAGGCTGGTATAGGCTACAGATTAGTTAGGTAAATGGTAGTATAGGCTAAGAGGCTGGTATAGGCTACAGATTAGTTAGGTAAATGGTAGTATAGGCTAAGAGGCTGTTATAGGCTACAGATTAGTTAGGTAAATGGTAGTATAGGCTAAGAGGCTGGTATAGGCTACAGATTAGTTAGGTAAATGGTAGTATAGGCTAAGAGGCTGGTATAGGCTACAGATTAGTTAGGTTAATTGTAGTATAGGCCAAAAGGCTGGTATAGGCTAGAGATTAGTTAGGTTAATTGTAGTATAGGCCAAAAGGCTGGTATAGGCTACAGATTAGTTAGGTAAATGGTAGTATAGGCTAAGAGGCTGGTATAGGCTACAGATTAGTTAGGTAAATGGTAGTATAGGCTAAGAGGCTGTTATAGGCTACAGATTAGTTAGGTAAATGGTAGTATAGGCTAAGAGGCTGGTATAGGCTACAGATTAGTTAGGTAAATTGTAGTATAGGCTAAGAGGCTGGTATAGGCTAGAGATTAGTTAGGTAAATGGTAGTATAGGCTAAGAGGCTGGTATAGGCTACAGATTAGTTAGGTAAATTGTAGTATAGGCTAAGAGGCTGGGATAGGCTAGAGATTAGTTCCATAAAGTGTAGTATGGGCCAAGAGGCTGAGATAGGCCACAGAGTAGTTCCATAAAGTGTAGTATAGGCCAAGAGGCTGCAATAGGCTACAGAGTAGTTCCATAAAGTGTAGTATAGGCTAAGAGGCTGGGATAGGCTAGAGAGTAGTTCCATAAAGTGTAGTATGGGCCAAGAGGCTGAGATAGGCCACAGAGTAGTTCCATAAAGTGTAGTATAGGCCAAGAGGCTGGTATAGGCTAGAGATTAGTTAGGTAAATTGTAGTATAGGCCAAAAGGCTGGTATAGGCTACAGATTAGTTAGGTAAATGGTAGTATAGGCTAAGAGGCTGGTATAGGCTACAGATTAGTTAGGTAAATGGTAGTATAGGCCAAAAGGCTGGTATAGGCTACAGATTGGTTAGGTAAATGGTAGTATAGGCCAAAAGGCTGGTATAGGCTACAGATTAGTTAGGTAAATTGTAGTATAGGCCAGGAGGCTGCAATAGGCTAGAGAGTAGTTCCATAAAGTGTAGTATAGGCTAAGAGGCTGGGATAGGCTAGAGATTAGTTAGGTAAATTGTAGTATAGGCCAAGAGGCTGGTATAGGCTACAGATTAGTTAGGTAAATGGTAGTATAGGCTAAGAGGCTGGTATAGGCTACAGATTAGTTAGGTAAATGGTAGTATAGGCTAAGAGGCTGGTATAGGCTACAGATTAGTTAGGTAAATTGTAGTATAGGCTAAGAGGCTGGTATAGGCTACAGATTAGTTAGGTAAATGGTAGTATAGGCCAAAAGGCTGGTATAGGCTACAGATTAGTTAGGTAAATTGTAGTATAGGCCAAAAGGCTGGGATAGGCTACAGATTAGTTAGGTAAATGGTAGTATAGGCTAAGAGGCTGGTATAGGCTACAGATTAGTTAGGTAAATGGTAGTATAGGCTAAGAGGCTGGTATAGGCTAGAGATTAGTTAGGTAAATTTTAGTATAGGCTAAGAGGCTGGTATAGGCTAGAGATTAGTTAGGTAAATTGTAGTATAGGCTAAGAGGCTGGTATAGGCTACAGATTAGTTAGGTAAATGGTAGTATAGGCCAAAAGGCTGGTATAGGCTACAGATTAGTTAGGTAAATGGTAGTATAGGCCAAAAGGCTGGTATAGGCTACAGATTAGTTAGGTAAATGGTAGTATAGGCTAAGAGGCTGGTATAGGCTAGAGATTAGTTAGGTAAATGGTAGTATAGGCTAAGAGGCTGGTATAGGCTACAGATTAGTTAGGTAAATGGTAGTATAGGCTAAGAGGCTGGTATAGGCTACAGATTAGTTAGGTAAATGGTAGTATAGGCTAAGAGGCTGGTATAGGCTACAGATTAGTTAGGTAAATGGTAGTATAGGCCAAAAGGCTGGTATAGGCTACAGATTAGTTAGGTAAATGGTAGTATAGGCTAAGAGGCTCGTATAGGCTAGAGATTAGTTAGGTAAATGGTAGTATAGGCCAAAAGGCTGGTATAGGCTACAGATTAGTTAGGTAAATGGTAGTATAGGCCTAGAGGCTGGTATAGGCTACAGTTTAGTTAGGTAAATGGTAGTATGGGCCAAAAGGCTGGTATAGGCTACAGATTAGTTAGGTAAATTGTAGTATAGGCCAAAAGGCTGGTATAGGCTACAGGTTAGTTAGGTAAATGGTAGTATAGGCCAAAAGGCTGGTATAGGCTACAGATTAGTTAGGTAAATTGTAGTATAGGCCAAAAGGCTGGTATAGGCTACAGATGTTAGGTAAATTGTAGTATAGGCCAAAAGGCTGGTATAGGCTAGAGATTAGTTAGGTAAATGGTAGTATAGGCCAAAAGGCTGGTATAGGCTACAGATTAGTTAGGTAAATGGTAGTATAGGCCAAAAGGCTGGTATAGGCTACAGATTAGTTAGGTAAATTGTAGTATAGGCCAAAAGGCTGGTATAGGCTACAGATGTTAGGTAAATTGTAGTATAGGCCAAAAGGCTGGTATAGGCTAGAGATTAGTTAGGTAAATGGTAGTATAGGCCAAAAGGCTGGTATAGGCTACAGATTAGTTAGGTAAATGGTAGTATAGGCCAAAAGGCTGGTATAGGCTACAGATTAGTTAGGTAAATGGTAGTATAGGCCAAAAGGCTGGTATAGGCTACAGATTAGTTAGGTAAATTGTAGTATAGGCCAAAAGGCTGGTATAGGCTACAGATGTTAGGTAAATTGTAGTATAGGCCAAAAGGCTGGTATAGGCTAGAGATTAGTTAGGTAAATGGTAGTATAGGCCAAAAGGCTGGTATAGGCTACAGATTAGTTAGGTAAATGGTAGTATAGGCCAAAAGGCTGGTATAGGCTACAGATTAGTTAGGTAAATTGTAGTATAGGCCAAAAGGCTGGTATAGGCTACAGATTAGTTAGGTAAATGGTAGTATAGGCCAAAAGGCTGGTATAGGCTACAGATTAGTTAGGTAAATTGTAGTATAGGCCAAAAGGCTGGTATAGGCTACAGATTAGTTAGGTAAATTGTAGTATAGGCCAAAAGGCTGGTATAGGCTACAGATTAGTTAGGTAAATGGTAGTATAGGCCAAAAGGCTGGTATAGGCTACAGATTAGTTAGGTAAATTGTAGTATAGGCCAAAAGGCTGGTATAGGCTACAGATTAGTTAGGTAAATTGTAGTATAGGCCAAAAGGCTGGTATAGGCTACAGATTAGTTAGGTAAATTGTAGTATAGGCCAAAAGGCTGGTATAGGCTACAGATTAGTTAGGTAAATGGTAGTATAGGCCAAAAGGCTGGTATAGGCTACAGATTAGTTAGGTAAATTGTAGTATAGGCCAAAAGGCTGGTATAGGCTACAGATGTTAGGTAAATTGTAGTATAGGCCAAAAGGCTGGTATAGGCTAGAGATTAGTTAGGTAAATGGTAGTATAGGCTAAGAGGCTGGTATAGGCTACAGATTAGTTAGGTAAATTGTAGTATAGGCCAGGAGGCTGGTATAGGCTAGAGATTAGTTAGGTAAATGGTAGTATAGGCTAAGAGGCTGGTATAGGCTAGAGATTAGTTAGGTAAATGGTAGTATAGGCTAAGAGGCTGGTATAGGCTACAGATTAGTTAGGTAAATGGTAGTATAGTCTAAGAGGCTGGTATAGGCTACAGATTAGTTAGGTAAATGGTAGTATAGGCTAAGAGGCTGGTATAGGCTAGAGATTAGTTAGGTAAATGGTAGTATAGGCTAAGAGGCTGGTATAGGCTAGAGATTAGTTAGGTAAATGGTAGTATAGGCCAAGAGGCTGGTATAGGCTACAGATTAGTTAGGTAAATGGTAGTATAGGCCAAAAGGCTGGTATAGGCTACAGATTAGTTAGGTAAATTGTAGTATAGGCTAAGAGGCTGGTATAGGCTAGAGATTAGTTAGGTAAATTGTAGTATAGGCCAAAAGGCTGGTATAGGCTACAGATTAGTTAGGTAAATGGTAGTATAGGCCAAAAGGATGGTATAGGCTACAGATTAGTTAGGTAAATTGTAGTATAGGCCAAAAGGCTGGTATAGGCTACAGATTAGTTAGGTAAATGGTAGTATAGGCCAAAAGGCTGGTATAGGCTACAGATTAGTTAGGTAAATTGTAGTATAGGCCAAAAGGCTGGTATAGGCTACAGATTAGTTAGGTAAATTGTAGTATAGGCCAAAAGGCTGGTATAGGCTAGAGATTAGTTAGGTAAATTGTAGTATAGGCCAAAAGGCTGGTATAGGCTACAGATTAGTTAGGTAAATGGTAGTATAGGCTAAGAGGCTGGTATAGGCTACAGATTAGTTAGGTAAATGGTAGTATAGGCTAAGAGGCTGGTATAGGCTACAGATTAGTTAGGTAAATGGTAGTATAGGCTAAGAGTCTGTGATAGGCTACAGATTATCTACATAAATTGTAGTATAGGCTAACAGGCTGACATAGGCTACAGGTTAGTAACTATGGCAAAAATTGTAGCATAGGCTGAGGGATTGGAATAGGCTATAGATCCATAAATAGTAATATAGGCTAAGGTTCTGGCATAGGCTACACTAGTTACATAAATTGTAGCATAGGCTAAGAGGTTTGGATAGGCTACAGATTAGTACCATAAATTGTGGCATAGGCTAAGAGGCTTGGATAGGGTACATATTAGGTACATAAACTGCTGTATAGTTTAAGAGGCTGTGTTAGGCTACAGATTATCTACATAAATTGTAGTATAGACTAAGAGAATGGGATAGGCTACAGATTAGTTACACAAACTGCTGTATAGGCTAAGAGGCTGGGATAGGCTACAGATTAGTTATATAAACTCGTGTGTAGGCTAAGGGGCTGTGATAGGCTACAGATGATCTGCATAAATTGTAGATAGGCTAAAAGGCTGGGATAGGCTACAGAGTAGTTACGTAAATTGTAGTATAGGCTAAGAGGCTGGGATAGGCTACAGATTATCTACATAAATTGTAAAATAGGCTAACAGGCTGACATAGGCTACAGGTTAGGAACTATGGCAAAAATTGTAGCATAGGCTAAGGGAATGGAATAGGCTATAGACCCATAAATAGTAATATAGGCTAAGGTTCTGGCATAGGCTACACTAGTTACATAAATTGTAGCATAGGCTAAGGGAATGGAATAGCCTATAGATCCATAAATAGTAATATAGGCTAAGGTTCTGGCATAGGCTACACCAGTTACATAAATTGTAGCATAGGCTAAGGGAATGGAATAGGCTATAGATCCATAAATAGTAATATAGGCTAAGGTTCTGGCATAGGCTACACCAGTTACATAAATTGTAGCATAGGCTAAGGGAATGGAATAGGCTATAGATCCATAAATAGTAATATAGGCTAAGGTTCTGGCATAGGCTACACTAGTTACATAAATTGTAGCATAGGCTAAGGGAATGGAATAGGCTATAGATCCATAAATAGTAATATAGGCTAAGGTTCTGGCATAGGCTACACCAGTTACATAAATTGTAGCATAGGCTAAGAGGTTTGGATAGACTACAGATTAGTTCCATAAATTGTAGCATAGGCTAAGAAGCTTGGATAGGCTACAGATTAGTTACATAAATTGTTGCATGGGCCAAGAGGCTTGGATGGGCTACAGATTAGTTACATAAATTGTAGTATAGGCTAAGGGGCTTGGATAGGCTACAGATTAGTTACATAAATTGTAGCATTGGCTAAGGGGCTTGGATAGGCTACAGATTAGTTACATATATTGTTGCATGGGCCAAGAGGCTTGGATGGGCTACAGATTAGTTACATAAATTGTAGTATAGGCTAAGGGGCTTGGATAGGCTACAGATTAGTTACATAAATTGTAGCATTGGCTAAGGGGCTTGGATAGGCTACAGATTAGTTACATAAATTGCTGTATAGGCTAAGAGGGTGGGATAGGTTATAGATTGTAGTAGAGTTGTAGTAGAGGTTATGAGGTTGGGATAGGCTTCAGATTAGTTACTGTTGCTGTCACCACTGGCTTCATCTCGTGTCCTTCACAAAGTGATTATTATTGCAGGTTGATTAGTTTGATATTTGAAAGTCTGAAGCCCAGGTTTCTTTTTGCTTTACTGACAAAATTGCCTTCAAGTCCGACACCAGTTCCCTTGACCATTGGCCTCGCTGCTTGTGAGCACAGCTGCATCCTCCATTGAAATCATTCTGCAAATCCTTGATGTCCCTTATGGCTTTGGAGCAATCACCTTGGCCAAATCATAAGTCCCTCCTGCTGACATTGAGTGTCGTGTCATGGACTCTGAGGGTATCCATACCTATCAAATCCCCAGCCATGTCCTCACGATAAACACCTATAGGCTTACAATGATCTGTCCCAGAGTCAACTCCAGCAGGTTCCTTCCCCATAGTAGAAGTATTGTCTCTGTGTATCACCACCTGGACAAATCCGAATTGTGTGAGTATTGCATACTTGGAAAAGTGTTTCAAGTTTTCTTTTGTTTTTGCTAAACTTATTCTATCAGATGTTTCCATACAAAATTATATGTTGAAACCAGATCAGGCAAGTGAGTCCCTTAAAAATGAAAATCTCTGAAAAAGGACGGAATTACTTACATGCTCTCCTGACCATTGCATCACACAATGGAAAGAATGTTTCATCATCAAATCATGAATCATAGTAACCTTAAAAGCAAACATCACTAAATTTCAGGCAGTAAAAATGGATGTATTTGCAAGGAGTGTTCAATGTATGTTGCAAGTAGTGACCACTGTTGATAAAGTAAATTACATTTTTACAAGATAAGTATGCCTAATTTCAATAATATTAAAATACCTACATTAATTATTATTTATTTATGCCAACAAACTTACTGTTGGTGTTTTTAAACACACAAGCCGTGTGTGGGCAAAGTTTAAGAGGTAGAACTGGAACTTAAAAATTCAATGCCACAACTGGGATTTGAACCACAGACCTTCCGCTTGCCGGGCGGACGCTCTAACCACTGAGCTATTGTGACAAACTGCCAGAATGGCTTGAGAATTTAATGCCATTCTGGCAGTTTGTCACAATAGCTCAGTGGTTAGAGCGTCCGCCCGGCAAGCGGAAGGTCTGTGGTTCAAATCCCAGTTGTGGCATTGAATTTTTAAGTTCCAGTTCTACCTCTTAAACCTACATTAATGTTTATCATTTGGGAAATATCAAGCTTAGCAGTGATTAGGCAGCACCACCGAGTGGTTAGACCATTTGCTTATCACCAAAGTGGCCCAGGTTCATCCCAGGTAACCGCATGTGGGATTGGTGATGGACGAAGCTGCACTGGGGCAGGTTTCCTCCAGTTTCTCCGGTTCCCCACACCATCTCATTCCACCGGTGCTCCATCTTCATTCCATGTACCATCAGTGTCGCCGCCTGCAGTGCCATAGTAGTAAAAATCAATGTGAAACACTACAAAAAAAATTAGCAGTGATTAGACACCCTGTATTGTTGCTATTTCGTGAATGATTGATCTTGATGCTGAAGATCTGAAAGTACCTCAGTACCTGGAAATAGCTTTAATGTTGTCTGTGCTGAAGGACTATTAAGGTTGGGTTCTAAAAAATTAATAATTCTGAGGTGGATCCAAAGTTTGGAATCATTTGTTAAACAAGCTGTTCATTGTTTATTTCACTGAAATTTTACAGATGATGGAAGACAAATGTAAAAAAGTATAACACAACCTTATTCTCCTTCCTCAATCAGCTCCTCTTCCTCCTCAAATTCCACATCATCCTCAGCAGATGCATCCTATGAACAGAAACATTTTAAGGTTACAAAGCATTTCTCTTACAGCTGATGTGCATAAAAGCTCTTAGGACTGGAAAAGCAAGGTGTACAGAAAGAGTTTCCTAAACAAAGGCACAGGAGGGGTGTTAATTCTCTGAACACTGGATTTCATGGAGAGGTTTTAAGGAGGTGATAAAGCAGGTAAAACTTGTACTAAAGTGAAAAAAAAAAACTTTTCTCTTTTGCACTCTTATATGAAATAATTTCTAAAGATGCTCCATTTGGGCAATTCTATTTTTACTTTCTCTACCACTTACCTACAATGTGTAATGGAATATATTTCACCCAAAATGGTTAATATCAAGATTTTACTGATAATATTTCAGGATCCCTGAGGCTCCCCCCCCCCCAAAAAAAAAATACATTTTTAGTAGAAGAGGTGTCTTGGATGCATGGGCTTAACTTGATAACAAAAAGTCATTTAAAAAACCAACTTGTCACCTAAGTTCAGCCTTCCAAGAATGTGTCACAAACAATTTTAAGAAAACTCTTCCACTCCATATCATCCTTTATATAAGAAAATGTTTTTAGTTTTATTTTCTCAAAAACAGTTAACAATTTTGTTTGAAATATCACATGAAGAAATGTGTAAATTTCCCTCTTTTTGATTGAATTTTATGTGATCCTGTATATAGTTGGCGCAGCTTATTGAGATACCCCAAAAAACAACCTTGACATTTCCCCCCCCATTATGGTGCAGTCTGGTTATATTTGGTGATATCCCATCCATTGGGTTGCATTAGTTCAGTAAATAATTACTGAAAATAAAACACAATAAAGTAGTAGAAATCAGAGGTAAGAAAAATGAACAATAAACGAGTGATGATAACAGAAAGATTTATAATGGTTTGCTGTAGATACCAGACTATGAGTAAAGTGAAAGTTAATAATTTACCGTGAGTGGGGATATCTAGTGTTTTAACAAACAAATTTTATTCAGGAATTTAAGTTATTGAATAATTTATTATTCATTTGATGTTCTTAATTATGAAGGGGATTAGCTCTTTGAAATATAATGTTAATGTGATGAGTATAGAACATTTTATGAATTTAGAATTTGTTAACGCATAAGAAAGATTAATACAGAAAAGAGTCCTAAAAACATTCCCACAGAGAAAATCTGCAAATAGTTTTGGACAGTGATTTCAAAAACTAGCAGTGAAAGAATTACTTTGCTTTCTAAACCATCCTAATTTAATAAAAATAAATATTTAGTGAAAGCTGAACTTTATTTAAAAAGGATCCTTGCCCATGCCATTTTATACAACTTTAACTGTTCCCACTGCATATGCTCTGAAACCAAGCTCTCATAGCTCATGCGCAATAACTATTTAAAACTGCTACAATATTCTGTCAGTGTTAGAGAAAGCGTAGAATGCATCACATCAGATTTTCCTTATTAGAGAAATATTTATGTACAAAAATATTCAGAATTTTTTCTAAAAGTAGTACTTATCAACTTGAATTATACTGTCTTCCAAACATTTATTTGAAAACAAATATGTATTAGAAAGTAGAAAGGCATTAATGTAAGTTTATCATTTGTTGCTGTATTTTATTAATGATTTCTTCCTTCTTTCACAGCATAGGATGTGCTATCATTCACAATGCCTTTCACACAGTATGCTCACAGGGGTTGTGTTAGTGCTTATTGTGATAGGTAATTTTGTTCAAAAATATGTGCCACAATTCTCATCACTACATGGCATGATCATAGTTCATTTTCTTCCAGGTGTCGTTGTTCATAACATACATCCATCCATAATTAATTAATTGAGGATTATGATAAGCAATACGAAATGGGGAATTGGCATTGCAAAGATAAGGTTACAAATATTGCAGGAAGGAAACTCACAGATTTTTATGAGGAAAATGGTTTGCAATGGCTGTAAAAGGTCGGATTTAGCAAGGGATTTTACTTTAGCTAACAAGAATGGTCGAAGTGTGGTAAATTATATAATGCGCTCACCAGATATTAAAAAGTGTATTTTAGATTTTGAGGTCATGAATGCAGTAACATCCCGCTTCTATTTCCCTCTGAGATTAAAATTAGGAGAAGTAAATAGTGATAGAAAGGAAGAATACATAGAGTCCTATAGATTTGTACAAGTTTATAAGTGGGGAGAAGAAAAATATGAAATATTTTATAAAGAATTAAATTCTCCACTACATGAGAGAATAGAGAGCGGGAAAATTTGTGCAAGCTTTAGAATTGATAAAGATTGCCAAATGGCAAAGAAAAGAGTGACAAGGGCTGAAAAATTGGAAACAATCAGGAAAAAAAGAAGAAAGAGAAAACATTAGATGGACATATAGGTGCCTTATTGAGAAGAAAAAGCAAGAATGGGGTATAAAAGTACACAAAATGCTAAATGAAGCAGCAAAAGTTTATGATGTAAAGAAAATATGGTCTATAGTAAAAGATCTATAAAAAATAGGTCAAGAATGGATGACAATATAAATCCAGAGAAATGGCATACACACTTTGTCATTGTTAGTTCAAGATGCTAAACAGAATAGATGACATCAAGTTATTAATGAATTAGATGGAGAAATAACTGACACAGAATTATATGAACAAATTAAGAGGTTAAAAGCTAACAAAGCAAGTGGTATAGATGGTATTCCAGGGGAATTTTTAAAGCCTGGGCAAAAGATGAAACTAGGAGAAAAAGGTAAGATAGCTTATTGGTAGGTTATACCAGGTGGTCTCGAAGGTCGACTTGCCAGCTCTTATTGTCTACAAGAGTGAGGGATGTAATGCATTTGTAAGTCCAAGGAAATATCATTCCAACATTTCTCTTAGACTTGGTCGTAAGAAAGTAATCTCAGTGTAAAGAAAACAACATTAACATTATAAATTCAGAACAAACTCATACAGAGTATGCAAACTAAATATTCAGCATTAGAGGCATCATATCACTCTATAATGAAATTAAATTTAAAACATTTAAATAATTTTAATATACATTTCTTATTTAAGCTATTCATGGACACACACGCATGTGCACTGTAAAATTTGCAAATTGGTTTTACTCAGTGAACATAACATTGTGTATTTGATCTGAAATTTCACACTGAAGTTTAAAACATTGAATGGCTGTTTGTCCAAAATAGCAGGAATACAGAACTTCAAAGGAAAATGAAAGTTTAGCATAACACAAGTAATAGAATTACTGCAAATTGCAAAAGACCATGTTTCAAAAAACTATGAGACCATCAGCCTCTATATGTTACAGCGTAACTTCTCCCCTTGAGCTTTCTTGCCTATCACCCTTTAAATCTGAACTGGTTTATCTATTATCATCATTATTAACAAGAAATGCATCATATGCATTATTCTTCTTTAAGGAATTGTTTAAACATATTTCTTAAAAGCTATTAATGCTATCACAAAAAATCTGATGTGTTGCACCAACATGACTTTCTCTACTCTTGTACTAACCATTCTTACAAACTCTTATTCCTATATCTTCTTCGTGTTACTTGAGATAAACATTTACGGAAATTATCTTATTGCTTATTTCCTTGTAGATGCAAGGGGAATTAGAATACAGTAGGCTTTGAGCGATAGTCAAATCTTTTAAAGCTTTGAGATCCCGTTCTTTGCATGCTTAACATATAAAAAAATTGAACAGCAATGTTGCATCTCAGGAAAGTTTTGTTTTATGAAACAGACACAAATAACAAGGATTATCTCTGAAATGGTTCACTGTACAAAAAAATTTATTCAGACATAAATTGTGTGTTTTTTGTACACTAAGATTTTGTCTATATCTTACTGTTTACGAGGTACTCAAAAGTTATCCAGAGTAAACAGGACTACATAGGCTATAGGCAGAAAATTCAGAATATATATTTCATTTGTCATAAAAATATCTTAAACATATGTCATTTTAATCAAAATCATTATAGCCATTTTCAATAGAATCAAAATTTTCCACGTAAAGGGTAGTTTAGGGTGGGTTTGTTTTCTTCAAAATCTCTGTGTTGCATCCGTGAAATACATTAAACTTAAATACCAATTTTGGTTTTTAACCTACTTTTCGTTTTTGAGTTATGCTGGACACACACACACACACTTTTTCTAAAAATGCTCTTTTTGGATTCAAGGGGCCTCAAAACATATATTTCTGGCGAAGTCTCGACCTTGAATTTTTGGGTGGAATACAATACTTCTACTTACTATATGTGGTAGAGAAAGTAAAAATGCAATAAGACTCCTAGGAGGCCTAAATAGGAGGGTGGTTTGATAAGTTTGTGACTATCTAAAGAAAATAACATATTGTTCCAAAAAATCAACTTTATTTCCCAAAGTAAGAACAAATTAGAAACTAAAAACTTCACTTATCTTAGTAATGTTGCTAGTTCTTTTTGCACAAGCTGACTCGAGTTTCAAGTTGTCTCCAACTCATTCTCAAAGCTATACAAACATTACGAATTTGTTTGTATAGCTTTGAGAATGAGTTGGAGACAACTTGAAACTCGAGTCAGCTTGTGCAAAAAGAACTAGCAACATTATTAAGATAAGTGAAGTTTTTAGTTTCTAATTTGTTCTTACTTTAGAATCTTGTTACTTCACTGTTAATAGCTTCAATTTTCCTTATTTAATTTATTTCCCAACTTTGCTTTCAACTCAATGCACTTTGCCAATTTTTTTAACCCTTCCAAAAGGTATGATTTTTGAAAGTCTGCAAAATACAAGTTTGTTTCTACCATGTCTTCATTTGATATGAATTTCTTCACACCAAGCCAATTTTTCAGGTTTGTGAAGAGGAAGAGGTTGCTTAGAGCCAAATCTGAAGAATATGGTGGATGAGGTAGCAGTTTGTAGCCCAATCCCACAAATTTTGCAATGACAATAGCAAGGATGCATAATGCTGGTGATGGGTTTTTTCTTTAACAGTTCCTCATGAAATTGATCCAGTATTGCTGCATAATATGAGTCTGTGATCATTTTACCCTTTCAGGTTTCTTTTCTAGGTAGTGGATGAAGGTCATGCCTTGAGAATCCCAAAATATGGCTGCCATGAAATTTTCCTGCTGACAGAATGGTTTAGGATTTCTTCGGAGCATGTTTGCTGAAGGAAATCGACTGCTTGGATTGCTGCTTTGTCTCAGGTTGGTCGTAATGGATTCAGGTTTCATTAGCCATGATATATTTGGATTGTGTTAGGAGGTGTTCAAACATTCCTATCGAGTGGTAACGCGATTTCATTTGTTTTCAGCTGTCAGCAGTCGTGACACCCATCTTGCTGACAGCTTTTTCACATCCAAATGTTTGTGCAAAATGTTATATACCCATTTACTTGAGATGTGCAGGGTCTTGGCTATGTCGTGGATTTTCATTCATTGGTCTTCCATCATAATATCGTGAACTTTGTTCACTATTTCTTCTGTTGTAACTTAACCGGCCGTCCTGTGCACTCGATATCGCTGGTGCTCAAATGATCACATCAAAATTGTGTGAAACTGACACACACTTTGCCACATGTAGGAGTAGAGGCCTCATGATACTTTTTCAACTTTTCTTCCATTTTCATCATCTTACCATGAAAAAAATTGTGCTTTATGAGAACAATAAATTCAGTTTTTCCATTTTCTATGAAGCAACAAAAAACTAGAGCTTTTACGGGCTCCTAACAATGTCTAAGAAACAGATAGCAAATTTCTGCAATTACACAGAATAGATTCGCAACTTTGGAGCCAACAAGATACCTGGGATTCATGCAGGATCTCTCATCAAAGTTGCAGACTTATCAAACCACTCTCATGGTAGTGACTCGTGTAAAAATACATTGGGATAACCAAAGATCCTAGCTCTTTCTAGCCTGTATATTCATAAAACAATCCTGTGCATAGTAAAGTATAAATTCCCTGTTAAAATTAATACCAATATGCACAATCCTATTAGAACAGCATAAAATGTTCTTTCAATTATTAGATAAATTGTAAGAAACTGCCGAACTAGCTGAAATAAGAGTATATAATAGCCTTACCTGATGAAATAAAATCTGTTGCTAATTGCAGTCCATTTGCAGATATTTTATCTGTTATTGTAGGTAGATAGTAGGTAACTTAATTGTAATTGGTGAATGTACTTTTATCATTTAAATCCTTTTAGTGTCTGACTTGGTTCATTTGTGTAACTATATGAGTACTGACACTGTTTTTAGCTGCAATGGTTAAAGAATAAGCAGAAGCTAGCATTTACCTGATATTGCTGATATTCTGACACAAGATCATTCATATTGGACTCGGCCTCAGTAAATTCCATCTCATCCATACCCTCGCCTGTGTACCAATGAAGGAATGCTTTTCTTCTAAACATGGCTGTGAACTGCTCTGAGATCCTCTTGAAGATCTCCTGGATGGCTGTTGTGTTGCCAATGAAAGTAGCAGACATGCGGAGGCCTCGGGGAGGAATGTCACAGACAGCAACCTTAACGTTGTTGGGAATCCATTCAACAAAGTAACTGCAACACAATATAAGCTGTAGTGCACATGTTTTTAGAGAAAAAAAATCTAGTATTTGCATTCACATGACTTTTCTACATCTTCCTGTAAGATAAATTGGATGAATAAATTGATAGATTGATTGAAATATTCTTTCTTACAAATGCTTATTCTTCTATCTATTTAAGTTAATCAACAAAAACATTTGCAGTGATTATCATATTGAATTTCCCTGTAGGTTCAATGGAATTAAGGCAAAACAACAGGCTTTAAGTGACAGTGAAAACTTATGAATGGGTCGCTATAAAATGGTTTTGAAATTCCGTTCTCTTTGCCTGTCCAAGGAGAGAGAGAGAGAGAGAAGTAGAAGAACTTTCCATTTGAGAAAAGCATAAGTATTTGAAAAGTCAAACCAATAACAAGGAATATCTTTGAATTGATTAATTCCACGAAAGGTTTTACATGACAAACTGCGAGTTTTCATGAGATTTACATTTACATTTTTTCTTTTTAAAATGTTGTGTCTCTTATGATTAACCAATTATGCAAATGTTATCAAAATGAAGAGAGCTTCAGAGGATATTCCCAGAAAATATAAGATATACATTTCATTTGTCATAGAAATATATTAAATATATGGTTTTTAATAACATTTATTGGGGGCAGGCATTTTTGAGAAAAATCAACATTTTTTAAACATTTTCCATATAAAGGTTAGTTTAGGGTGAGGGGATTTCCTTGTGTTTTTTTTTTTTAAGATCTGAACTTAATATTAACTTTGGTTTTCAACTGTCTTTACTTTTGAGTTATGCTATTCATGTGCATAGACTTTCTAAAAATGCTTTCTTCTAGTTTCAGGAGCCTCAAAACATATACTGCTAGTAAAATCTAAACATTAAATTTTGGGTAGAGTACTTCGCCTACATACTTACTAGGTATATGTAGTAGAGAAAGTACAAATCTGTGATGTTCACTGACAAGTGGCAGTCTTTGACATTAAAGACAGGGAGTGACAATAGATTATCCTGTACTAAACTTTCAACTCATATGTAATAATTAAAAAAAACCTAGTGCAACAGCCATGGGCGTCAGCAGGCTTTTTTTTCCAGGGAGGGGGCCCACATGTTGGAAGTTTGCAATCAGATAATATTAATTATTTTGTTGTCAAAAGCACATTTAGTATTGGTTTATTACCTTTGAATGTTATAGCAAATAAATACGAAACTGTTGCTTACCTTGAGTTTTTGTTCTGAACATTAAGCATCTGCTCATCAACTTCTTTCATAGACATCATTCCTCTGAAAATGGCTGCTACTGTGAGATAGCGACCATGTCGAGGATCACAGGCAGCCATCATATTCTTTGCATCAAACATCTGCCAAACAAACAGTTTCTAATTACAATATGTATAGTAAAATGTTCTATCTTTGTACCACACTATAGCTTAAGGAATCTTTAAAAAATACTGGCATTTTAAAACAGTTTTGGGGCATTTACAAATTTATATAGAAACTCTTGAAAATTGTTAAAACAGAAAGTTATAACTCATGTTCTCAGTGGCTCATGCTAAGATATTTTCTATCTCTAACATTGTTAAAAGGTCAATACTTAGAGGAGACATTAGGTATCTTGTGATATGGACATTACAATGGATGACAAAATTATATTTAAATTTGAATCATACTGCAGCACACAAAATAATATTAGGTAAGTTGTTTGAAAGACCTGTTACTATTTTCCTTTAACTTAATATCATTAGAACTTATGACACAGTGAGAGTTCAGCAGCAATGATAATAAAACATCAAGTTCATTCCAAGCACTTTCAACCACAGTGGTTGTTTTGTTAGCTTGGTAACACAAAAGTGAATAATATTAGCCTTCATATATTTTGCATAGGAAACACTTTTTGAATCCCCTGATTTGGTAAATGTTCTAAATGTGCACATTATTTACTCTGCTGGTAAGCCTAGTTTGTCCATTATGGCTTTATGTGCTACATTTACTTCTGCCAGCTTGTAGATGAAATAGCAGCAAGTTACCTACTTAATGGCAACCAAAGTTATGAAAAAAGTATTTACAACTATTAAAAAAAATGTGTTTACTAGAACTAAAACAATCAGTAGAATGAGAAGATCTTGATTACCTAGACAAATTTTAAATTACCAAGCATGTGGGAAAAGAAGACCAGGAAGACTTAAAGAAAGATGGCATGAGAGCAGAGCAGGTCATATGGTCTAATCTCCATGTAAAGAAGAAGAAGAAGAAGAAGAAGAAGAAGAAGAAGAAGAAGAAGAAGAAGAAGAAGAAGAAGAAGAAGAAGAAGAAGAAGAAGAAGAAGAAGAAGAAGAAGAAGAAAAAATACAACTACAAAGAGTTCGGATGGACAGGCTATGAAAGCCTGCACCCATTCTTGTTTAATACAGATCAACTTTGAATTTACATTTACACACTTCACTGTAGGATGCAGTAGGCTGAAGCTGTAGCCAGATATAGAGCATGTCACTATGTAATATTGTTATTCTACACTCTTTGAATAACCACAAGAAAAAACAAATAGTGACTTATTAGTTGAGAAAAGTGTTAAGTCATTTGAAAATGTAAACCAATAACGCGGAACGTCTTGGAAATTGGTTAACCCCACAAAACGAAATTATTTCACATAAACTGTGAACTGTAACAAGATCCAATTTTTTGTGTAGCAAGATTTGTCTATCTCTTGTTTACAAATTACACAAAAGTAATTCAGAATGAAGAGGACTTCACTAGCTATTCCTATAAAATTCAAGAAATACATTTCATTTCTCCTGCTGATATCTTAAACATATGGTGTTTTAATCCAAATCATTTGGACTAATTTTGAAAAAAATTAAAATTAACAAACATTTTCCATGTAAAGGTTAGTTTGAAGTGTGAGATTTTCGTGAAAATCTTTATTTCATATCCTTGGAGAATGTTAACTTAAGTACCAACTTTGATATTTATTTAACTTTTTGTTTTTCAGTTATGACATGTGCACGCATGTACATAAAATTGATCTAGTAAAATGCAAGGGTATCACGATTGTTTATCAAGGGCTTCATAGCTTCCCTTTCTTTCCCTCTCTTTACCCCTCTCCACTAACAGCAATATTCATGCTACTGGCTGGGCATAGTTATAACCAATGACATGTCGGCCTGAAAGGAAAGTATTGATTTTTTCTGGTCACTCAGTAAATTTTTACCCCTCTTCAGTGACAGCACTATTCATGCTATATGCTACGAGTATTATAACCAATGACACTTTGGCCTGAAAGGAAAGTATTGATTTTTTCTGGTTGTTCAGTAAATCATTAATCATTAAGTTCAACTGCTGCTTGTGTCGCACCATGTCATATACATCAAAAGCTACATGTGGCCAGATTATTGGTCTATGGCAAGCTAATATTATGGCTCCATAAATTTCAGAGACTGTGCAAATTCACAGAAATATAATTAAATTTTAATGCCACCCGAGAAAGGCGGTTTATTGTATAGGTATTACAAGAAAGCCTTTCATTCAAAAGCAGAAACTTTAATAGACAAACATGTTAGAGGTAGTTCGATATGAATTTTAATTCCAGTATAAATATGGGGAGAACTTGTAGAAGGATTAAATGTTTTTTGTATTTTTCAATATAATATTGCATTATGTTTACTGTAAAGCTTTACATATTTTTGATTCTGAGGATACGGTTAAAGTTTTTCTTATAATGCAGAATCATTTAATAAAATAAATGCTGCTTATTTCAAGCAATATTTGCAACCTTTTCCGTGATGGGCATTAAAAATTTGGAGATAAATCTAAAGAAAATTAAAAGGTGGTTTTTGTCTAGGTTAGGTGTAGCCACCCTCCCCCCTCCCCAACTTTCCTTGTTCTCATTACAGCACCATGCCTCTAGTCCCGTATTGCAATTGTCATTGGTCACTAGTTATACATCATCCCTTGTGAGACCCCGTAAGATGATAAGAAACTGAGAGGTGATCACAAACAATGTGATATTACTACAATATTACTAAATTTGCTTTGTGTACATGCAAATCTTTTCTTCTGAAAATGCTTTTCATTGGGGACTTCAGGGAGTCTCAAAATGTATATTTCCAATAAAATCTTGGTATTTAATTTTTACACGGAATGCAAAACTTTGTGTATTTGTAGGCAAGTAGTAGAGAATGTAAACTATCCAACACACTAACCTGCTGCGTAAGTTCAGGCACTGTGAGAGCTCTATATTGCTGGCTGCCACGAGCTGTAAGGGGAGCAAATCCTGGCATGAAGAAGTGTAAGCGAGGGAAAGGTACCATGTTCACAGCAAGCTTGCGAAGGTCTGCATTAAGCTGTCCTGGAAATCTAAGGCATGTTGTGACTCCAGACATTGTGACCTATGGATGTAAATGGTACACTGTTAGTTTTAATAACAAAGATTTATTAAATAAACTGTGGTGCAACTTTGCGCTTGTGGATTTTATACTGGGAGTGCACCTAGATATTTTGCATAGCAAGCAAATGCTCTTAACATAAGTAAAGAAAAGAAGTCAACTAAAGGAAAAAAAAAAACTCTTTTTGGGTGCAAGGATAATTTAAAATATTTCTTTCTGTCTCTCTCTCTTTTAACTCAAAAGCTAGGTCATAGTACTTGTTTACACGACTATATTGTGTGCATTAAATGAAAAAGATTAAGGAAAAAAGGAACTTTATGCCTGTATATTCTCTTAGCCCAATGTATTAAATTAAGTATGTGAAAAATGTTGTTAGCTAATGCTGGATTTCTGACAATGAAGTCATTAATCCTCTTGCTCTCCAATATTTTTCACTGATGGATGGGGCACTAGAAGTGGCCAGGCATATTTGAAGGTGGTCTCGGCCCATTTCCTCTTGCAGATCACATAGAGGACAGAGTGGTAAAGAATATATCCCAATTCTGTTTAACTGTTTTGCCTGACAATCATGTCCTGTAATCAACCTGAAGGTTGCAACTGCTGTTTTTCGAGGATATTCTGGAATTACTGTTTGAATGTTTGGTAGTTCCCATCTTTTATTTTTTGATTTTTCATAGTAATATTTTGCAATAATTTTTTTGAATTCTGAGTTGACTAATCTTTTAGCTGCATAAAATGGTAGATTAACTATAGATTTCTGTACACTGCCGGTACCCTTTTTTGCAAGAAAATCAGCTTTCTCATTACCACTCAGTCCACAGTGAGCTGGTATCCATTGGAAGACTAGGTGTTTCTGAAGTGCAGTTAGATGGGCAAGGATTTTCCAACAAGTACTCCAATCCCATCTCATTCTTTATAATTTAATATTTAATGAAAAAAAATTAAAATGTAAAGCTGATAAAAAAAGCAAAGGCAACTATCTTTCTTTTACCACTTGTATATAACATATGTGAGAATATCCCTTCTGAAAGCATGAAGCGGGCACATTTCCCGTATCTCCTTGTATTACATGCATAATCTACACATGACAGACTGGTCAGCACAAACACATGAAGGTGATTCTAACACCTCCAAAATGGGACTACCCAAAGGCTGTTTGCACATAAAATGGAGGGAGCAAAGACTGCCTTTATACTCAAATTCTTGAGACACTGAATACTTACTGATACTAGATGATTGAGGTCACCATATGTTGGGGATGTCAACTTGAGTGTGCGGAAGCATATGTCATAAAGTGCTTCATTGTCAATGCAGAATGTTTCATCTGTATTTTCTACCAACTGGTGTACCGAAAGTGTTGCATTGTATGGTTCTACCACAGTATCAGAAACCTGAAATAATAAACAAGCCATATTTATCTTTTGTTAAGTCTGTTTAATGACTACTAATGTAGAAGCTTATTTTCTTAACTATCTCCTGTTAATTATGATAAATGTTGCCCAGAATGATTACAATATAAGCAGGCAAATGGAAAAAGCTGGTACAATAGTATATTATTTAAAACTAAGTCAAATACACAAACTCTGGCCTGACCACAAGCAAAAGAATGAAGATTTAATATTTTAAAAGTGTGTTGCTTAAGTGAAAATTCAAATGAACATGAAATATGTTTTAAAAAGAGTAGCACAAAAATGCTTTTTGGGAACAGTGGCAAAACACAAAACTGAATCTTTATTTGTACCAAATATTAAAAAAACAAATTTTATTGGTACATTTCTGCCAAGTCTTGCAACTACTTATAATCTAGTACAAACTAAAAATAAAATAACAAACTGAGTCCGATTTCCTTCCTTTTTAAGTACTACTTTGCACCTGGCAACCTGGCCCTTTGGCCTTCAGTTAGCCCTTATTCTTTTTCTTTCCTTTCCATTTCCCTGACATCTACTTTTGCATTTTTCTCCTTTCTCTTTCACTTTCTGCTTCTTCCTGTTGCTTTTTCTTTTCTTTCCTTAGGCATTTTTCCTTAATTTTTCTTGTAAACTCCCTGTTATATTTTTAATATTTTTGTAGCAACCATTTTCTTGCTCATTTTGTCCAATTTTGGATCCCAAACACCCTGTCTCTCTACATTCTACCAAGGAATGTACTTTATTCCCCTTTTCTTCATATGACACATACCCAATTCATTCTCTCTTGACCCCCTAAAGTACATTGCCACTGTTCTTGCCCATGCTAAACCTTCCCATAAGTGAACATAAGCTTCTCTCCCCCAATCTCCATTAATTGTTGTATATGAACAAGAATTTTTTATTCGGTCTTTGGCCCTCTACTCTTTATTGTATATAGAAATTATATCTCAAATATCACAGATGGCGAAACCTTTACCTATGCTGACAACACAACAATGGTAAACATAGGCAATAATCCACTGCACTTATAAAACATGGCAAAGCAATATTAACCAAGTGGTTCAGCACCTAAAGACAAACAATCTGCTTATTAATGCTGAAGAAACAACTTATGTAATTATAGAAATGTTACTAATATAATTATAAAGATAGATGAAAAGCCCATAAATGAGATTATCAGTGCTAATTTTCTAGGAATAATTCTTGACAAAAATTTAATTTAGGATAAACATATAGAAAAACTGGCTGATAAAATCAGCTCTAGCTTATATGCCCTAAGCAAAATGTCAAAACTAGTTAATGTAACATTAAATTTTATATATTATGGATTGATATACCTGCATTCAGTATAAGGCATAACTGTATAGGGACAGAGTCCAGCTAAGTATATAAAGAGCATGTTCACCCTACAGAAGAGAGCAGTCAGGATTAATTAATTTAAAAGGTGAGTCAATAACACTAAACAACACTGACATTTATAATTTTCCAGTACGCATTCCGGAAAATGTGTTCCGGAAAATTATAAATGTAAGTGTTGTTTAGTGTTATTAATTGACTCACCTTTTAAATTAAATTTATTATAACAATACTGTTTTCAAACTTCTAAGAAAGGAAGATAGTCAGGATTATTTAATTTAAAAGGTGAGTTAATTAATAACACTGAACAACACTTACAAAATATTTTTCCGGGACGCGTTTCGAAGGTTAACTTTCCTCCATTTTCAACCGGACAATAGCTGGGTTTCCATGGTGTTTCATGGTGCGGATGGTGATGCTTCTTCTGATGTTTCTTCTGGTAACAGTTCAATGAACTTACTGAAAATGTCCCTCTGAGGAATGTCAAAATTAAATACTCAGTTTCTATTTTTTAAAATAAAGATTTGTTCCCATGTGGACAGTTCTTGTTTTCCGGTTATGTGTTTGAGAAGTTTCGGTTCTAGCTTTATGTCATGATTTTTTGTCCAAAAGTGAAATGCAACCGCTGATTTTTCTAATTGTTTACTCTTAATGTTTCTAACGTGTTCCTTGGATCTAATTTCTAAATTTCTTTTGGTTTTTCCTATGTATATTTCATTACAATCACTGCATTCAATTTGGTATATGCCAGATTTTTTGTTAGGTGGAATAGCATCTTTGATGTTTGAAAGTAGTAGGTTTTTTATGGAGTAATGGTTTACTGCTGCTAGCTGAATGTTGTATTCCTTGAACACTTTTTTAAATTTATCAAAGGCCCATGGATGATATGTGAATTTTTTTTAATATCATTTTTGTTTCTGCTGCTGTGAGAGTTGTAGTTTCTTTTAATAATTTTTCTTTTCTGTTTGTTTTACCTTTTTATCTACTAATTCTTTGGGGAAGCCGTTTTTTTGTGCTATTTCAATTATTTTGTAATATTCTGTTTTATATTCTTCTGCTGAAAGAGGGATGTTCAATCTGTGTGTTAAACTATTGAAAATTTGAGAGGTAGAACTGGAACTTAAAAATTCAATGCCACAACTGGGATTTGAACCACAGACCTTCCCCTTACCGGGCGGCTGCTCTACCACTGAGCTATTGTGACATACTGCCAGAATGGCATTAAATTCTCAAACCAGTTCGTATTTCTCCTGGTAAACCACCAGGAAAATTGCTTGTTTGTGACTTCTTGGATTGTAACTATTAGCTTTTATGTAGTTGTCTGTCTGCGTTGGTTTTCTGTGAATACCGAAATTTATTCTATCCTTGTTTTTGATTAATTTTAGATCTAAAAATGGTAATTTATTATCTTTTTCTACTTCCACTGTGAAATTTATACTTTTGTCCTGTATGTTCAGAAGTTTTAATGCGTCCCTGATGTGTCTTTTTGGAACTATTGCAAATATGTCATCTACTTATCACTGCCAGAGTTTGAACATCCACAGGAAACCTTTTGTGATCCTTAGAAATTAGATCCAAGGAACACGTTAGAAACATTAAGAGTAAACAATTAGAAAAATCAGTGGTTGCATTTCACTTTTGGACAAAAAATCATGACATAAAGCTAGAACCGAAACTTCTCAAACACAACCGGAAAACAAAAACTGTCCACATGGGAACAAATCTTTATTTTAAAAAATAGAAACCGGGTATTTAATTTTGACATTCCTCAGAGGGACATTTTCAGTAAGTTCATTGAACCGTTACCAGAAGAAACATCAGAAGAAGCATCACCATCCGCACCATGAAACACCATGGAAACCCAGTTATTGTCCGGTTGAAAATGGAGGAAAGTTAACCTTCGAAAGGCGTTCCGGAAAAATATTTTGTAAGTGTTGTTCAGTGTTATTAATTAACTCACCTTTTAAATTAAATTAATTACAACAACACTGTTTTCAAACTTCCATGAAAGGAAGATAGTCAGGATTATGTTTGGTTTAAAGCAAACAGACTCTTGTCAAGAAGCATTTAAAAAGTTAAATATCCTAACACTACACTCACTGAATATATTCAAAGAAATAATGCTTGCAAGAATCAAATTCACAAATCTAAAAGCCAATAATAACCAAATACATAATTATGATACCAGAAATAATAGCTTTCACTCAATAGCTCACAAGATTGAACTGTATAAGACTAAATTCAGTTTTGCAGCTTGTTATCTATTCAATATATTCCAGAGGAGGCAAAAGGAATACAAGGAATAAATAGATTAAAAAAAAAATCTAAAGAAATCCTGTAGGAATGGTAGTTTTTATACATTAGAAGAATATGTAAACATTGAGAAGTTATATTAAAATATTCACTGGTAAAGTCTTCTTCTTCTTTCCCTGTTTACCCTCCCCTTATGTAGGACTCAGAAGCCTGTCGGGGAGCAGAGGGACTTCTGGACCAGGCAGAGTGAAGACCTGGAAGCAGGTGGTCAGCCAAGCACCAAGTATGATAGTGAGGAAGAGGATGATATGAAATGCAGGTGAAATGGATGATTGGAAGTGTGATAATGGAGCAATTGGTGGAATGAATGGCGGGGTAAACCGGAGAACCCGGAGAAAACCCACCCAGACACCGCTTCGTCCACCACGAATACCACATGCGGGTCCCGCCTGGGTGGTAGGTGAGCAGTCTGGTAAAGTCAATATACTAAATTTCTGCAAACTTTTAACCACAAAAGATTATATAACCTATGTGTAACCTGTTTGCAGTCCTTAAGCAGTGTTCAAATCAGACTTTCTGATGAGGGGGGGGGGGGGGAATTTAAGTTTGTTTTATTTATAGAAATAATAGTAGTAATACCAGTAGCAATAGCGTTGGTGTGTTCTATACATAAAGCGTAGTATTAGAGTGGTGGTGACGGTGGTGGTGGTGATGGCGGCAGCAGTAGCAATAGTGGTAGCAGTAGTGCTGCAGTTTTTACCTGAGAAGAAGCTGTAATATTAATGTTACTTGGAGTTGAAGCCTGAGATTCAAACTGGAATACATTGTTTTCATTATTTTCTGTAACTTTTCATTTTCTTGTCACAAATTTATAAGTGCTGACGAATAACAAAACAGTGAGTTGCAAGAAACTGAGCTGAATTCTGCAAGCTGCAATCATCATTGCTGGAATTGTGACGCTGATGCCAACCCAGTTAATGAATCTGAGAACTGTTTAATGATACTCCTATCATGTCAGTCTGCATCGAAAATGATCCAAGACTTCTTGTATTTTAAAAGAGTAGTAATAGTAAATACAGTAAAAAGAAGAAATACTTCCCTGGCAGGGAAGGAAATTTTTTTTTGGTAAACAAGGCAAGTTGTTTAGTGAGAGGAGGAAATCCCCCCAACCCGTCCCCCATTAATTCAAACCCTGACCTAAAGTATTAATAAAAGTAATGTTTACACATATTTAAGTAAAATTGTAAATAGTATGAGTTTGTAAAGATGAAATTAATATCTAGTTGCAATAAAATTGTAAATAATGTATATATACTCTTGACATTACCTAAGTCATGTACACGATCAATGGGATGAAATATAAATATGAATGAGAGGTAGAACTGGAACTTAAAAATTCAATGCCACAACTGGGATTTGAACCACAGACCTTCCGCTTACCGGGCAGACACCAACAGTAAGTTTGTTGGCATAAATAAATAATAATGAATATGAATTTTCATGGCTTCCCAAGATTTCTTGTTTTTCTAAATCTTCTATCCTATTTCTCACTATTTTCCAAAATCTGATGTAATTACTTCCCTCTAGTTGTAACCTATCTCCTACTCCTTTAATAGTTTTTGTGCATCTCTTATACTTTTCCTGTGTATGGAAAACTGTCTAAGAATGAAGTGAAATTCACAGGCTATTTATTAAACATTCAAAATATACATTTCTTTTTTAATTGTTTCACTTATAGCCCACCTTTAACTGCAATGGTCTTATTGGAGGCCTTTCCTTTGGAACATATTCCTATAGGCAAATGGTGTTAAATGGTATACATTGGGTTTTGGGGTCTTTGGATTTTTGGTACATTAGATCACACACACATTTACACTCATTCATACTTCCAGACTATTTAAACAGAATTGGGATATATTCTTCACCACTCTGTCCTCTATGTGATCTCCAAGAGGAAATGGATCGAGACCACCTTCAAATATGCCCGGCCACTTCTAATGCCCCATCCATCAGTGAAAAATATTGGAGAGCAAGAGGATTAATGACTTCATTGTCAGAAATCCAGCATTAGCTAACAACATACTTCCAGACTCTGGGGAGAATAGAGAATAACCTTGGCTAGAGAAATATTCCCACTCTCCCAGTTTGGAATCAAACCGAGGACCCTTCACAAGCAGACAGATGCTCTATGAACTGAGCTATAGGGCCAGCCGATTTCTTTTTGTTATGAAATATAGGATATATGAATAAAAATTATTGGAGTAGTTTTAAAAAAAGGAGGAACTACCAAGTAAAGGAAATTTCCTTCAAAATATTTGTCTAGTGTCCAATTCAAGTAACAACTTGATATTAATCAAACTTTTCATTTTTGAAGTTATGCTGTTCAAAAACAATGACTTATTTTTTTGAATTCTTTTGTTTTGATTCAGTAGATCACACAATGTATACAGTGATTCTAGTATCACATTAGAGTGATTGTACACTGACTTTGGGTTATGAAATAATTGCTGCTTGTTTAGCTTGATTCAAGAAAAATTTATTTGAATGCACTATTCATGAAGTTAACATTTAATCAACAACCCCTTATTGTCTGGATCTGGTAGACCTAGCTTTTTTTTTTTTTGTAGTGTTTAGCACCCGCTTTTACTACATATAGCATCGCAGGTGGTGACACTGATGATACATGGAATGAAGATGGAGCACCAGTGAAATGAGATTGAAGAAACAGGAGAATCCAGAGAAAACCCACCCCTGGGCTGGTTTATCCATCAGATATCCCATATGCAACTGCCTGGGATCAAACCCGGGCCATTTGGTGAGAGGCAAATGGTCTAGCTGCTTGGCTACGGTGTGGCCATGTTAGGACTAGTGATAGCCAAGCCACAATCCCAGCATACACCGTTGCTATACATTTTATCCACCTGTTTGTTTACCTCTGTGGCCACCAAATCTCTGCTGCATAAAGCATTTTTGAGTCCACTAGTGCCTCATACAAATTTTCCAGCCATTTAGTTGTCATCTCTAGCTTTTATCTACATATTCTTAAGCCTTTCATTTCTGTCCTTCCTCTGGCCTCTATCTTTTTACTATGGCTTCCCATTTCCCATTACTATTCAATCTTATGATAGATGAGACTGATGTGAGACTGCCTTTATGGTTTACCAGGAGAAATACGAACTGGTTTGAGAATTTAATGCCATTCTGGCAGTTTTGTCACAATAGCTCAGTGGTAGAGCAGCTGCCCGATAAGCGGAAGGTCTGTGGTTCAAATCCCAGTTGTGGCATTGAATTTTTAAGTTCCAGTTCTACCTCTCAAACTTTGCCCACACACGGCTTGTGTGTTTAAAAAACACCAACAGTAAGTTTGTTGGCATAAATAAATAATAATTACCATCTGAAGGTTATTTAATCCTGGGATATAAAGTACTTACAATAGTAAGTCACCATTGGGGTAATTTGTCTCTGATGTGAGACTGCCTTTATGGTTTACCAGGAGAAATACAAACTGGTTTGAGAATTTAATGCCATTCTGGCAGCTTGTCACAATAACTCAGTGGTTAGAGCAGCCGCCCGGTAAGTGGAAGGTCTGGTTCAAATCCCAGTTGTGGTATTGAATTTTTAAGTTCCAGTTCTACCTCTCAAACACTAGTATTAATTTTATATTGTTACATTTCTGTGGTCATTAAATCTTGCTTACCTTAGGTGAGGGCACAACACTGAAGGTGTTCATAATGCGGTCAGGGAACTCCTCACGTATCTTGGAGATTAGGAGTGTCCCCATACCAGAGCCAGTACCACCACCAAGGGAATGTGCTAGCTGGAATCCCTGAAGGCAGTCACAACTTTCTGCTTCTTTGCGCACCACATCCAGCACAGCATCCACTAACTCAGCACCCTCTGTGTAGTGTCCTTTGGCCCAGTTGTTTCCAGCACCAGACTGTCCAAATACATAATTGTCAGGTCGAAATAACATTCCAAAAGGACCTGATCGAACTGAATCCATGGTGCCTGGCTCCAAGTCAACAAGAATGGCACGAGGTACATATTTGCCTCCTGTATAGAAAAAAAAATACAATATATAAATTAGAATATATAAACTTACTACAGAAAGGATAAAATTCAAGTATTGTAAACCCACAGTTTGATAACTTATGCATCATGGTGGATATATAGCATCATCTTATGAAGTTGTTCTATGTTCAACAGTATACAATAAGCATTTGTAAATGACCACTGATGAAGGCTCATAAGCCGTCATCATTACTGTTGTAGCAGTAGGTATAACCTCAGTCACAAGTTTTCATAGGGAGATGGATAAAGTAATGTATGAAAAATATAAAAAGTACATTTTCTTATGAAATAACTATTTAATTACCTTATTACCCAGACTAATTATATATTTGTTAATACAAGAAGGTATTAAATGAAACACACAATTAAGAAGAAACATACACTATTTAAAATACCTGTGTACCAGTATTATAGTATTGTGATATTCATATGTCAAACTAAAAAAAAATGTTCAGAGTACCTACTATACTTTACACCAAAAATGAACTGTCAATTTTTCTTTTGTTTTTCCACTCTCTTACACTTATTGACCATATCCACTAACTAGTCACAGAAATTCTGTCATCATTTAGGCTTTACAGTGATACAGGTCATGTGCATTTCTAGAGCTTGAATCGCCTCATGCACTTTCATTTTGTAGGCTAATTCTTCATACCATCATCAGGGGGTGCCCATCCCCCCCCAAAAAAAAATAAAAACAACCACCATCCCCATAATTTTAACTGAGATCTCAATTTCAAGAATAATAATAATAATTTTATTGCAGTCAATAGACTCTTACAAGAGCATCTGACACTGTCATCATATCTATACAATCAGTTGGTTACAATATTATTTACAAAATCATCATATAATTAGTTAAATTAGTTAACAATAATTAGTTAAAATACAATGCCATTGGTTATTACAAGATAAATCATTAAATACTTACATCTAAATACAACATTCATTATAGTTAAGCAATATTATATAAACATTTATCTATTAGAAATGATTTAAGAGCAGCTTTAAATTTTGAGTCTGTCCTATTTTTAACTGCTAATGGCAATTTATTATATAATATAGCTCCTATTTTATATGGGTCCTTATTGGTTTGACTTTTATTCGTGCTCACCCTATGGTAATCATTTGCACCTCTTGTGTCATATGTCATATTTATGGCAGTCTTTATTGAAAAAGTTAAACTTCTTTTTTTCTTTAACAAGCATAATAGTTCTGAACACAAAGTGAGATCACAGTTACGATATCACTGCAGGAGAATTGGAGTGGTTTATTTGGAGTAAGTAGTTGGGTGCGCGCCCTTGTGTAGTTACCCTGTAGCTTCGGACCTCCCCTATTTTGTTCCTTGTTTTATGCAGCTGGAAAGCTTTGCAAAGGGGCTGTCTTAGTATTGATAACTATTGTGATACCAGTACACAGTAAAGGCTTAAAACAATAATTCAAAAGTTAATATTAATAAAAAATTGTTGTATTTTGCATTACATTGTATAATAAACTGCCAAGCTACATCAAAGCAATAAAACCAGTAAATCACTTCAAATCATGTCTCAAGGCACATCTAATTAACCACTGTTTTATTCTATCAAGGATTATCTCAAATATAAGTGTTAGCCATAAAGTTAGCTTTGACTGGAAATATATGTTTGTATCTATGTATGTAATCTCATTGTTTGTAATACTAATCTTGATGTATCACCAATTTATGAGCACTAGCTCAAAAATGTAAATGTCAAGTGATGAATAAATAAATAAATATTTACAAAAAGAATACAAATAAAAATATTTGGCAAGTGGTGCATTTTATTACTTTGTAATTCAATATGTCCCTGTGCTCTCCGATGGACATCTGACCCTAAGCACTGGCCTTTAGGTACTAGGGGGTGTAAGTCCTACATAAGGGAAGAGTAATCAGTTAAAGAAGAAGTAATTCAATATATCCTATTGTATCTGTCTAAATAGATCAACAGAGTATATGTAATAATCGTCTACCTCGTATCTGCTTCTTTTTTGAGTTTACAGGAGAAACAAAAAGCACTTTTTAGCTCAGAAAATGATAGCTGTTAAGATGTTAATAATACTAATGCTATCCTTATCTACCTTTTAATCCATTCTGCCAATAATTTTTATAATATGGATATTATTTTTTGTTTTAGTGTAGTTACATGTTTGCACTATAGAAAGCATTCTTATATATTGCAGATACATGTTTTCATTTCCATATGATTGTCTTTATTTTCTTACAGAAGTTTATTACGGATCAAGAATTAAGTAGTTTAATTATATTTTAATAATGGTGGTGGTGGTTGCGGTGGTGGCGGTGATGATAATAATAAATAAGTGAAAACTAAAAGTGTCTACAAGTTGACTCAAATACTTCTCCAAATCATTTTAAAATTTTACTATTTACATCACTTTGTATATGTTAAGTGGATTCACCTAGTTTTGTTACATTCAAGTAAACATAGAGCAAGAAAGAAAGAAGCTATGCTTTTGTATCTCATAGTGTACTTAAAAGCAAAACAAATTACTTTCTCATAGACTCAAAGTGAATTGTGCATCATATCGAAACTAGGCGTGTCTCTCACACTCTTCTTGTTAGTATGATGTATTCTGAGTACTCACGTGCAGCCTCATTGTAGTAGACATCTATTCGTTCTAACTGTAGATCATTATCACCATGATAAACTCCTGATGGATCAATGCCATGTTCATCTGATATAATCTCCCAGAACTGCAATTGGAAAGACATCAAGATTGGTCATTTAATTTAAATGAGTATTAAACAGCATCTTAATTTTTATGAAAACTATTTTCAAAGCATTCATAAACTTCCTGAACTATGATCCCTTTATTTTAGCAGTTTCAGTACTAGTTGTCACTTTGATCTTTAGCTTGCACCACATTTTGTCCTCTAAATTACCAATTTATATCTGTAGATTGTGACACAAGCAATAGCATCAATTCTGCTTGTAAATTTGAAAAGATTGCAACAAATGTCAGGGGAAGATGCTAATAAAAATTTAAGGCCTGGTTGTTTATTTCTGCACTTCATGTAGAAATATAAACTTCTAGAGGCTTTTGTATTTATTTATTTGTTTAGAAATTCGTCACTTTGGGACAAAATAAATAAAAAGAACAGAAAGTGTATTGTATATATAGAAATAGGCTTTCATGATGTATCCATCAAGACATTGACTTTGATAGTCAGGGTAGATTGCAAATGCATTTATTTATTAAATATAGGTACCTAATCAATGTATTAATTTTATTAAGTCCATTTGGTGTATCAAGGTCTCCAAAAAGATTATAACCTATTTTATCAATATACTAGTACTCCTTTTTATATATTGAAACAGCTGTTATCCGATTTGGTAACATGCTCCACAGCACCTGACAGTCATCTTCGCATCATTTGGCTTTCTTTGGGGTTTGTACAATTTCTAGATATTGTCTGGAATAAATTGATAAAGGAAAAACCTTCAAAAGATGTATATTTCTATACTATTGAGTTACAATACTGAATACTGCAATCAAAAGTGGTGTAAGAAGATTGCATGTTGTTGATATATGAACTTTCAGAAAGTTTACTGCATAATATATCAAAATATGGTTTTGATAATACAATTTTAAGATGATTTAACATAATGCTTCAATTATTTTACATTGCCTACATTGCATTATTCTCTTTCAGTTTCTTTTCTCCAAACATGCAATGGGTTGGAGAGATTTTACATGCATTTAGCTTGATTATACTGTGTTATAGTCATTTCCTCGATTAACTCTATTAATACACACCACAACCACTGAAAATAAATCTACCAAGTCTGCATACAAGTTGACACACTTTTTTAAAGCCTGGTTCACAATAAGTGAATGACAAAGCTAAAAGTCTTATATTGCAATGTGAGTGTTCACAATTAAAGGGAAACTTACCAAAACTGGAAAATAACTTGCCCAAGCTTAACTTTTTCATTACCATTCCTGTGAACGACTTATTGGATTGATTTTAAGAATTGTTCAAGGAGACATGAAATAAAAGCCTCTAAACTCTAAAGCTCTACCTAAACACAAGTTTGGTAAACAAAACTAAAGCAACCTTTAATGTACGTCATTTATGAAACATCAGCGTTACACTTTCACATGAAGAATTGGAAATACTAATAGTGTGTCTTTTATAAAGTATTTAGTACAATTGGTTAACCTGCATTATTTGTCTGTGTTGTAATGTCATAGAACAGTCACAAACAAATGACATTCCAATGTAAGGGATGTACAATATGTACTTTCCATGCTGCTATCAGTAGGCATTCCCATTTCCATTCCTGAGTATAATAAAACAAATAAAACTTGGCAACTTTCACCTTTCCGTTCTTGTTATGTTTCTCTTCTTCTTTCTTTCCCTGATTACCTTCCCCTTAGGCAGGACTTACAAGCCAGCCTAGGGTCAGACAGGGACCTCTGGACCAGACAGAGTGAAGACTTGGAAGCAGGTGGTCAGCCAAGCACCAGGTATGATAGTGAGGAAGAGGATGATATGAAATGGATGATTGGAAGGGTGATAATGGAGCAATTGGTGGAATGAATGGCAGGGGAAACCGGAGAAGTGTCTTAGTGTCTTTCAAGGATGCGACATGAAGATTCTGAACTACTCTCTACATGGAAACTTTTTCGAACATTTTGATTTTCTTGAAAATGGCTCTAACGATTTTGATTAAAATTTGGTGACAAATGAAATGTATATTTTGAATTTTCTGGCTATAGCCCATGTAGTCCTGTTTACTCTGAATGACTTTTGAATAACTCCTAAACTGTAAGAGATAGATAAAATCTTACTATACAAAAAATGTAGATCTCGCTAAAACACACAATTTATGTCTGAATAAATTTCTTTATAGAGTGAACCATTTTGGAGGTATTCCTTGTTATTTATGTCAGTTTCGGAAAACTTGAAACTTTTGTGAAATGGAACATAGGTGTTAATTTTTTTATGTTAAGCGTACAAAGAGAACGGGATCTCAATGCTTTAGAAGATTTGACTATCGCTCAAAGCCTACTGTATTCCCATATTTCCCTTGCACCTACAAGGAAATAAGCAATTAAGATAATTTGCACAAATGTTTATCTCAACTAACACGAAAATATAGGTACAAGAGTTTCTTGTTAGTGCAAGAGTAGAGAAAGTCATATGAGTGCAACACATCAGATTTTTTTTAACTCATTTCAGTTATTACTTGCTACTGTAATATAGTGCTTCTTTCAGCATGCTGTTCCCAACAACTGAGTATGTGCTTCCTCTCTTCCCTCTCATCTCCCCTATGTTTAACTATGCTTTAAAAACATACTATTCACCATGAGCGTCGGCAGACATTTTTCCAGGGGGGGGGGGCCACATGTTTGAAATTTGCAATCAGATAATATCAATTCACTATTTTATTGTCAAAATTTATAATATTCGTTGCATATAACCATGTTAATTTGTGTGAAATAGAAATTGATCTTTTAAAATAGTAGTTTAATAGTCAGTAATTGATTGCACATTAAGTTGACCAACTTCCAGGGAGGGGCCGCGGCCCCCCCTTGCCCCCCCTTTGCGACGCCCATGCTATTCACATATCTTTGGAGGGCTAAAGCATTTATTTTCTGGAAACATGACATTTTGTCTTTTATTTCTTAAAATTCTGTAAACCTCATCATTGGAGTAAATTCTTTTGGCCCCCTTAATCTAAAATTCTGAATATTATAATTATTTTATAACTGAATTTCATTTCTTAACAAGTTACAAAGGAATAGTCCTTCCCTCTGTCCTTAAATAACTTCTCTGTTAAGTATTAAATTATTTGTTCTAACACACAAAATTACGAAATTGTAATGATTAATTCTTATGAGTATAGGTCCAAAAAGACTGTTTGAAAAGAACAAAAGAAAAGAAATAAGAATATATATGGCCAAAGCAACACCTTCCACCTTGTATGTGTGCACACGCGGGTGCGTGTGTGTGTGTAATGACTAAATTCATTCAAATTGAAATAAAAAGACATTACAGCATTGTTCATACAATGACTGCATGATGATTAGTGAAATAGTAAACCATTTATATTCATTTGTCAAGAAGCTAGAGGGCGCCAAATATTCCACACAAATTATTTTTTTGAGCGAAACAGTTCTTTATTGACAATAATTGTATTGGAAATATTTGTAACCTCATCATGTAGAATCCCTGGTTAACATATGGTCAAAGCAGTGCCTTCCGACATACACACACACACACATTCTTCACTATTAGTAAGAGGCCTTTTACTGATCAACTCTTCCAGAGGTAAGCGATTTTAGGGTGGAACCAGGAAATCAATTAACGTGATTGCTTTTTAATAGAAGCATCCTCTCTTGTTCCGCTGTCAAATATTATGTTTGGGTGTGGCAAAGGATACCATTAATTAAAATCCTGCAAAGGCATCAGAACCTGTTAGCTTAATACGTAGTCTCTACGCACAGCAAGAAAGCAATTAAGAGAGTCATAAATATATTGGACTTGAATAATTACACCATTTTGTTTACAGATCTGTTAACTGTTTTAGTGATTTGTTTGGTGATTAGCTTGATTAAAACATTAAATGTTCTCTCAAACCAGTGTGACGCTATAATAGTATGTCCTACAAGGTTTTGTAGGATAAAATTTCTGTAATACCTAAGCATTCAATTATATGTAAGGAAACTTTTTCTAAAAATGTGTAATCAGTTATGCACCAAAGCATTAGTAAAATTAAATGCAAACATTTATCCACTTTTGCTTTCCTACTTTTTTTTAACCTGATTACCCACCCCGTATGGAGGACTTACAAGCCAGTGCCTAGGGTAAGACGTCTGTCGGAGGTTGGACCGGACAGAGTGAAGACCGGGATGCGGGTGGTCAGTCAAGCACCAGGTATGACAGTGAGGAAGAGGATGATATGAAATATAGGCAAAATCGATGATTGGAAATGTGATAATGGAGCAATTGGTGGGATGAGTGGCGGGAAACCCGTCCCGAAGGCGCTTCGTCACATACGGGTCCCTGGGATGGAACCCGGGCCACCTAGGTGGTAGGCAAGCGCTCTAACCGCTCGGCCACGGCGCCTTGCTTTCTTACTACTAACCTAAAATATGTGGACTTACTTATAATATGTAGTATTTCAGTCAAAAATCCAATATTGAAATTTCACCCTAAATACACGTTTTGGGGTACCTGAGCATAGAAGCGTGCGCGTGCTCACGTATGTGCGCATGCGTGCAAGGGTGCAAGCGGTATAATACTTCGAAAACGAAAAGTCGTATAAATACGAAACTTGGCATTTCAGTTCAGCATTCTGCAAGGTTGCGATACGAATATTTTTAAGAAAATTCGCCCATTCTAGAATACCCTTCAGAAGGACAATTTTAGTTATTTTTTATTTACTCAAAAATTGTCATGATTTTGATTAAAATATTATATACCTAAGTAGGCATACTTAGATATTTGCATGATCTTAGGTTTGTTCTTTTTTTTTTTTTTTTTTTTTTTTTTTCCCCTTGTCCGAATAGCATCTGAGGTACCCTTCATTATAAATCAGTGTTGTATAACTTACAAACCATAAGAGAGGCAAAAACTTAATATACGGCGAAAAAGATTAAGCTCTAACATTTTGTAGCATTAACCATTTCTGAGATATTCGTTGCTATTACTTTGAATTTTCAACTACTTCATCATGCATTGTTGAAATGCTAAGTCTCCATTCTTTTGTTTCTCGCGATGTCGTGCAAAGAATATGGAATTTCAAAGCCACTTATTTGATTATCCCTTCGTATAATATGTGCAACATAAACATTTCTGCAAACGATTATCTCGATTAACATGAATTAGAAAAATATGTGTTTGTAAAAACCATGTAGGGAGAAATAAAACAAAGTCAGGCTATGCAGAGGATAGGAAATGATTCGAGTAAAGAAAACCCACCTCGCAACTGGGAATTGACTCTGGCATCTTTGGTTCTGGCTTGAATGCTGATTACTCAACCACAGAGGCAGTTAGCAAATTTTTATAATGTTCTTTACACTTTTTAAACTATAGCATAAGTTGCGTATAACGTGGGCTATAAATGACCAGCAGATAAACACCAGATGTACAAATTAAAAATCAAAAGGGGCTTTTATTGCGGAAGGATCACATTTTCACGTCACATTCGGCAGCTACGTAAGTCTTTCACAAATATTTTAATCAAGTAAAATCTTAGATGAGTCCAAAGGTGGGTGCTTAAAATATTATACCTCTGAATAATGAAAGCAACAAGTTATTATACTACATTAAACTATGTACTTTGTATTGTTTTATATTGGATTCTCTATCGGAAAGGGAGGGAGAGCAGTTGGTGTAACGAACTAAAATTAACTTCTGGTTGTCCTGTGCTCATCGGCAAACAAAAAGCGAGTTTCGCAAAATTCATCGATACAAAGATCGTTAAGACCTGTCAACTACTTCTCTGGCTAGCTCTACAGCTGACGGTTTTACTTTGAGTGGCGATGTATACCTATAAATAAAAACATCGCTACTTTGTAAATAAAGAGAGAACAGAACTACGCAACCTCTGCACCCAAAGTCGTACTATAAATTATAAATCCAGAATTCCTGAAGCGCCTCGATAACATGGAACCATTGACGGAAATATAACGAAACACGATGATTTCAGATCCAGGTCAACTTATCTTCTTCATTCTTTCTTTCTTTCTTTCTTTCCTCTTTTTTAAAGCTTCTATTTAATGTTTTTGCCTCCTTGCAACACTTATTATATAACGTTAGTTAGGCACGGGAAGAATAAAAATGTTACAAGAAGCCAAAGTGCAAAAGACGCATTTCATCGCAAACGGAGCAATTTTTAAAAATATATTAACGTCCTCCAACATTGTCATATCGGACGGTGAATTAATGAAATGGGTGAAATGATGCTCAATTGAGCCCGAGGTCCATGGGGCTTTAAGTTAACCGATATTCGTCTTCTCAGGATATGGGAAAACCTCGTAAAAAACCTTACCCTAAGCGAGATTCAAACTCGCGACCTCTTGAAAGTGAGGCTAACCATCACGCTACCGAGGCGGGCAAAAAAACGGGGCAATGCTTTCACGTATGACCATAATCCGATTGCATAGATACGAATACCTATAGAAGGTTGATTCAAATGGAAGTATAATCCTGACTATTCTACTCGTCGGATTATCACCTCTTGGTCAAGGTGTTATCGATTTAGTTGTAACACCTCCTCACGGTTCCACCAACCTATACATTTTCTTACGTTTCTATTTATGAACATCTTAAGTTATGCACCTTATCAAAAGGGGCTTTTATTGCGGAAGGATCACATTTTCACGTCACATTCGGCAGCTACGTAAGTCTTTCACAAATATTTTAATCAAGTAAAATCTTAGATGAGTCCAAAGGTGGGTGCTTAAAATATTATACCTCTGAATAATGAAAGCAACAAGTTATTATACTACATTAAACTATGTACTTTGTACATGCGTAGTAAAAACAATTAGCGGGCCATTCAAAAATGGCAGACAGAAGATTTGGCGAATATTCTAGTGAGGATATTTGTATTTTACTTGAAGAGGCGAAGTCAAACAACCGTCATTTTAAATAGAGCAGACCTAATTTTAATGAACAGCCGACTAACGACAAATTCGTTCACTTATATTCATCATATGTCTAATTCCTCATTTTCCTGGATTAAACGCTATAATTGTTTTTGTTGTTCTTACAGCTTATTGGATTAGTTGTGCAAACTGTGAAAATAAATCTTAATTAAAATATATCAATGTTATTGTAAGTTGTTTACTTTTAAATCACTTAATATTAAATAGTATTAAATAAATTAATTATTGATTAATTCGTGGAATACTCTAAACAAACACCTACCACTCGAGGTTTTCATATTTGGGATAATTTTTCTCGCGCTCGCTAAATTATCGTCATATGAAACCCTCTCGTAGTATTACTACAGGTAATTTGTTCATCTGTTCTGCCGTCAACATATAAAATAGGACACCCAAACTTTTCATACAATTTTAGATTTCTTACTTTTTATTTACCACTTCTGTATCATTCTGTAATGTAACTGACCATAGAATAATCCGTATGAGCGTAAACATGTCCAAATGCCATGATGGCGTAATTTCTAAAATTGACTATGGTTAGTTTCCATATTTGAATCTGCGATGGCGTATTACTTTTGGATGTGCTTCTTCACGGCTCTACAAGTGATAATGAACACACTTTAGAGCGCACCTTCAAACAATAATCGCTAAATGGATATCCTGTTTGGCGCCAGACAGAACATCGCGGGATGCTCCTGTTTTTGGTCATCCCAGCATGCTCCTGCAGACAAGGGGAGAACGCAATGTCCTTGAGGTGAGACGACTTAAAAAAGAAGTTTCCTTAAATGGAAATCGCACTCCGTCTGCAGTCTGGGCGATACTTCAACCTGGCGACCTCGTGTTCGATTCTGAGAATATACCTTTCTAGTTCTTTCAAACCGTGCAAGGCCCCCTGGTTCAACACTTAACACTTATTTTAAAACTCAACCTTTGGGTACTACTTGTTCTGTGACTGTGACGTTATTTTATTTAAAAAATATGACAATTTTAAGGCAATGGGTCTATGAAAATCCAAAAGCTCTACAGCTTTTTCACATTCCACTCACGTCAACGATTTGTTTATTACTAATTGTAAGGACTGGGAGATGATCGGTTGAGACAGTTCGGTGTGCGATCGTCAGATCTGGATCCTCTAATTTTAGGTACACGTGAAAAGTCTTTAAGGGAAATATGAGCTTGTTATCCGATAAGGATCCTGGGAATAAGAAAGGTGAAATTCATAGCATCTTGCCATATAATTCCACAAATAAATTGGAGGGAAAGCTCAATAAGTAATTTTCCCGTGGTTACTGGGGGGTAAAGGAATTGCATTGAGAAATATTTTTGAAGATCAAATCAGATGCGTAAAGTAGGTGCTAGTTAAGGATTAAATGGAAATGTTCAGTTTAAAGATGGGTAGGTACATTAGATATATTTTAGATGATAGAGGTTGTCTATGCAATAATTTGACTTTTTTACTCTGAGTAATGGATGTGGCCAACTAAATATAGTTAAGGCCAAACCACAACCATGTATGCACTTAGCGCCACAAATAAAGAAATATATACAATGAGTCGAGCCTGACTTGCAAGATTGGGAACAAAGCTACTCGGATTCATTAAGAGGTTCATTAGTGTACGTTGTAATGAAGCAGTGTCTCCAATGGCAATTATTTGCGATTATTTTAATCAGTCAGGGCGACGCCCCAGTATTTTTATCATAAATTATTAAATTAACAATAATGAGAATTATAATGTCTATCGAACTTCCGGCCAGAAGTGTTCATTTCCGTTTCAAGAAAACTAAAACGAAAAGAAAATCCAACCCTTCCCTTCACTGTGAATTTTAAAAGAAAGCGATCGAAAAATATTAATTCGCATTTTAGCGCCGAACACTAATTCAGCAGTCTGTTGTGAAGGAGTAACATAAAGGCAACCAATGCAGTACATTCATAAATCATTCTTACACAGTAAAGGAAAAAAAAATCTGATGTTTTGCACTCACATAACTTTACCTACTCTTGTACTAACTATTCTTACACAATCTTATTCCTTATCTTCATATTAGTCGAGATAAACATCTGCAGAAATTATCTTATTGCTAAGTTTCTTATAGGTGCAAGGAGAAAATGGGAATACAATAGGGTTTTTGCGATAGTCAATTTTTTTAAAGCTGGTCACTGTATGAAAACTTTGAAATTCCGTTCTCTATGCGCGGCCAAGGGATAAGTTTATTGCAAAACTCACACAAACAAGAAACAGTGCGCGCGCGCGCACACACACACACGCGCGCGCGCGCGCGCGCACGCACGCACGCACGCACGCACACACACACAAACGCATTTGGACATAACTTGTGTGTTTTAACGAGATCTACATTTTAAGCACATTAAGATTTGGTCTTTCTCTTACAGTTTACGAGTTATGCAAAACTCGCTTAGAATGAACAGGACTACATAGGGTATAGCCAGAAGATTCAAAATATGCATTTCATTTGCTTAAAAATACCTTAAACATGTGACATTTTAATCAAAATCTTTAGAGCCATTTTTGAGAAAATCAAAATGTTCCATGTAAAGAGTAGTTTAGGATGGATGAATTCAAAATCTTCGTGTCGCATCCCTGAAAGATATTAAACTTAAATGCCAACTTTGCTTATTAACCAACTTCTCTCACTCTCTCTCTTTCACACACACGCACGCACGCACGCACGCACGCACGCACGCGCACACACACACACACACACACACACACAACACGGATTTTATATAAAATTTTTATATGTTCCTTAAACATGAATAAATGTTTATGAAAAGACTCATCAAATAATAATTTAAGTCATATTTACCTATGCATATATAATCAGTTCCTTTTGTTGCACCATATTTTAGTAAGTAAACGGTAATATTCGTTATATTTTCACTGTTTTACGAAGTAAAGCAATTTTCTCATATGATTTCTTTCTTTCGTGTTCATTTGAATTGTAAGCTGAAGTAAAAAGAAGTTTCTCGAAATACAAGACTTTGTTGGCTGACAACGAACAATTATTATTTTAAATTTTGCACTAGCTATTCATATAATTCTAATAAAATAATCCTATACTGAAATAACAAATTCCAAAGTTTAGCTTGTTTCTCGTACATTTTATTCCCGAATAAATAGTTCTTTGTCAAACTAATTTAATAATTTATTTTACAACTGGAATTTTGCCTCGTAATATCGTTTGGTCATATTTTTATTTACATTTAAGTTTATTATAATTATGATAATAATAGTAATAATAAATATAAATTATTATCATCATCATTATTTGTATGTTAGGTAATCACAGCATTTTTGCGCACATTATGGTGATTTTAGTTCACACAAATCTTAGCCCTACTGATAATGCTTTACAAGGAATCGCATGGTAGGAGTAAACGCTTCACAGCGCCGCTACACAGAATTATTATTCATGCAGCTTTGCTGCCTGCCCTGAAAGTGTACCACGAACAGCGATCTTCCCCGTACACCGGGTTTTGTAGCCAGGGTACCGCGACGGTCAACGACCGCGTTCTAGTGCAACATAACGTGGGAATACCGTTTGCTATTTGTATTGCCTGCTAAATCTTGTTGGTTATTCTTTCCGAGTGCTTTCGTGTGTACTTCCTTAGTATGGTCCCATTTGAAGAACTACTTCCGTCCCAACTCCTGTGGCACTGTAAATCATAGTCGCTGAATTCAACAGTCCTATACGGAGTCTAGCAAAACTGGAAATGTCCAATGAACTCAGTTACACAGGACACATTGATATATTAGAACTCTAGAGGAGATACATGCATGAATTTTGCTTATAGAATATAACCCCTCTACTCTTAAACATTCTAAAATGCAGTATAACCTAATATATTACGATAAACTTTGAGCACTGACATTATTAAAATTGGAGATTGGCTGGTTTGCAACCAACAGGTGGAGATTTCCACTTTTGCATCCAACATTCTTAGGAGACTGCCATAATTGCAAGTGAAATAACATCCAACATTCTTAGGAGACTGCCATAATTGCAAGTGAAATAACAGACAATCCGATCAAGTTCAGTATATATTAAGCGCGTTTAATCGCAGAAGTAGAACTTCTAGTCGTCTCCTTTGCGCGACAGTAGCGCTGCTGCTTACCAAGATTTGGGTTCGATTCCCGGTACCGGCGTAGGATTTTCTCCAGCTGGGAGACCTGGTCCGGGGTGCACTCAGCCTCGTTAGGTCCGTCAGTGGTCAACTGAGGAGCTACCTGATTGAAAAGTAGCAGCCCGCGTAACCAGCCGAAAGGGACCGGAGCGCTGACCACGTCCCACCTACAGTACTGCTCCCCAATCATGACCCATGTGATGGGCAGAGGTGGGGGACGCAGCGGCCAGGAGGTAGGTCTAGGCCCGGAAAGGCCTGTTGTGTCTCCGAACCATCAAATCATGTTTCTACAAGAGCTTCCCCTACCTTAAGGACGCCTTTCTCGCTTTTTGTCACATTACTGCCCAGGTTTCAAGCAAATCTGTGTAAAACTGGAGGCTATTAAAAGTTTTCCACTGATTGCCGTAATGTTTAATCAATAGCTTGTAGACGTCTCGCAAGTTCAACGCATTCATTTCAACGCCTCTTAAAATGGGATTAATCATTCTTATATTTTTGTCAGTTTTACAAACACTTTTAGTCACCCTATGTCACTTTGATAATGAAACTCTCCTCGCACTATCACATTCTTCATCGCATTTATTTTAGCTTCTGTTAAAACAAAACGCTTGATAACATTAAATTTGAAATGCAAAGCATGGTACTTTTCAACACATCATAGACCTCTACTTTCCAGTCAACAAATTCGTTATTCTTCCCCAATTCAATGAAACCCCCAAATGGTTCTATGTCTAAGTGTGAATGGTCCAAAGTTTTTGGTAAAACTATTAAATTATAATAACTTTAAATGACAAACACCACCAAGTATTCCACGAGCACGAATGAGGTCTTCAACAATGACTTATCACGTGACACGTAGTTCACTTGTTACTGGCCAAAGTAGGATTGCCATTTCTGTAACTCAAAGACATGGAGAATTGCAGCTAGTCGCAATGTTTAACATTACATTTGAGGAGGATTTTGTCGCTTACACAACTTAATAATTCGTCATAAGTGACACTCGCCTCTCAGAATGCTATCCATGCTTAACTCATTTTCCCAAAAAGTAGAGATTGCCAGTTTTGCTTCTAGACCCCTTAAGTGTACTTCCTTGTGTGGTAGCATTTGAAGAAGTAATTCCGTGACTGCTTCCCCTATGGCATTGTAAATCAGTCGCTCAATTCAACAGTCCTATCTGAAGACTTCTAGAGCGCCTTAAGAAACTGAAGCCAAGCTCAGATTTCAATGTAAAGTAAAACCTTGCGTCTGCTAGAAATTCTATCCGGTTTGTTACGTTCTTTCTACTTGGTTCCTGGACGAGTTCGTGCATAAATCTTCATAATTTGGCTTTTTCAAATTTCATAGTGGAAATGAAGTACGTAAAAATCAGCATGAACTGTTAAGATTATAAATTTAATTTTCTCTGCCACTTATCTAAGGCAGATAGGAAAGTACTGCATTTAATTCAAATTTCGATATCTAGATTTCAACGGAAATACCAGGTTTGAGGTTCCAAACCCCCGTCCAAAAAGCGCGCATGTGTGAACAGCGTGACGTAGGAATGGAAAAGTCGCTTAAATGTCAAACTTGTATTTAAGTTCAGAATCTTTTAAGAATGCGACACGAATATTTTCAACAAAATTGCTCATGGAAATGTGTCAGTTGTCTTTTTATTTTCTCAAAGGAGCTCCAACGATTTTGATTAAAATACCACGTGTGTAAGATACATTTACAGCCAGTAAAATCTAGATTCTGAATGACTCGTGTAACTGGAAAACCACAAGATAAAAATATTTTCTCCATATTTTGAAACAAATGCCTTTAATTTAACACCAGTACTTCCCTTTACTTCAAGCATTTTGCACTTAGTGTTCTTGCAGATGTTAGGAACAACTGATCACCTCACTTAACAGCACAACAATGCCGGCTTACTTGGAGATAGGAAGTTCCTTAGGAGTGTGGGCAAGTCCCTTAAGCACATACCTTGAAAAATAGAGATTGTATTGACAAGGAAAAACACTGAATTATAATAAAAATCTTGAATACATACAAATAATCTCCCACCCTTCCGAAAAAGTGTTAAAATGCTCAAAAACACCCTTTGCAAAAAGAGTCCATATATGCAAGCAATGTTTCAACCTTCATAAGAAATAGACGCAAGATCATTAATTGTCTTGCACTACTAATTAGAATATGAAATATAGTAGTATTTATTAAACTTTTGGTTTTGAATTTATTATGCTCTTCACAGATACACATACGCTTGTATCCGGATATTGAATTTTTTGGTGAAATATGTATGCTTCCTCTCCTACTATGGATAAGTGATATACTTCGGCTAGAAATCCATTGATGTATTAAGGGTAGTTTCATGTTACAAAGGTAATTCAATTTTTGACAATTATTTTCAATGTCTTTTCGTTCCCTCTTACGTGTTATAGGCCGCAATTAATTTTAGTGCTTATTCCAGACCTGATGTGATATGTGCTTCTCTCCAAGGGGAATTAAAAGCCAAACAGTTGGCAATTCTGCTGCATCAACTTGTCACCCCCCGGACTGTACGTCACTCAGCGCACGCGATACCAGGCCTTGAACACCGTAACTAGGGCATTACATAATAAGGCGCCTGCTTATTACACGGAAACAAAAACCTGAGAATCGCTTGTAGCCACGTGACATTAATTGATTGTTTCTTAAGTTCTCTGTGGCGTTACCGACATTTGCATAGTGGCTTTCACCTCTACGTGGAGAAATCTCAGTAGAGGGTGTCCTCCCGCGTAACGAGTAAAGACCGGACGTTCAGTATTTAACAGTTCCAAGTGATGCACAACACTACCTACCCTTTACAATTAGGACTTGAGGACAGTGAAGCAGGATCGTAGAAGATTATTGCACTACCTATATACTTATAAAGAAAAAGCATATGTCTCTGTGTGTGTGTGTGGGGGGGGGGGGGGGGGGGGGGAATCTCCGATACCACTTTACCAATTTTGAGAATTCTTTCACCATTGAAAAGCACCATTCTTCCGGATGGAATAGGTCATATGGGAGATTTCACGTTCCTGTCATTTAATTTCAATCCCGCCCCTTGAACATGAATATCAGAAGTTGTTTTGGCACTTTATTACCAACATGACATTTTCAATGAAAGTCAGCCCAAAAGTTTAAATGTGAAGATTCAAATCTTTTAAAAACGATTATATCCCTCTGATTTTGTTGAACATAGAAAGTCGTGCTTTTGGTATGATTTTGGCAAAAATTTGGTACACTAGGGTTTGAGAATCCGGAAAATAAAAAATAAGCTAACCTAAGGCTATGACAATCAAAAACTTCGGCTACCCTTAATTCCAAAATTACAAATAGTTGGCTTATCTGGATAAAACTTAGTAAAATGGTATGCAATCCAACGAAAATTATAGGTCTCCTTACAACTCTCTGAAACTACCCCTACCATATTTTCAATCGCTTGTGTAGAAATAGACCGCCTCAGTTGTGCAGTGGTAGCGCGCCTGCCCCTGGCGCGGAGGACCCGGGTTCGATCCGTAGGGATTTTTTTTCCCCACTGGGAGGTCTGGCAGGGGTGCACTCAGACTCGTTAAATCCCGAGTGAGTTGGATAATTTAATGTCGTGTCGGCACGTTGACCAGGTAGCTCAGTGGTTAGATCAGCCGGACGGAGACCGGAAGATCGGTGGTTCAAATCCCGGCTATGGCATTGAATTTTTCAGTCTCACTCTACCCTTTTGCAATGATGGGATTTGTTACCCTGAACCTTTGTCACGGCGGCGCCGTGGCCGAGCGGTTAGCGCGCTCGCCTACCACCTAAGCGGCCCGGGTTCGATCCCAGGGACCCGCATGTGGTATTCGTGGTGGACGAAGCGGCGTCTGGGCGGGTTTTCTCCGGGTTCTCCGGTTTCCCCCGCCATCTCATTCCACCGGTGCTCCATCTTCATTCCATGTATCATCAGTGTCACCGCCTGCGGTGCCGTAGTAGTAAAAGCGGGCGTTAAACACTACACACACTGAACCTTTGTCCACCTAAGACTAGAGCTGAAAGATGGTCCGTAGTGAAGTCACCTGCAGACCCAACAAGTTGGGTGCACTGGACACTGTCATTTAGGGGCCGACGGACACGCATTTTATAGCTACAGCCGTTCAAAATTATATTTCAAACACTTCTATTCTTTCATATAGTGTCTGTTGATTAGAAATGAGTTACCAACAGTAATTATAGATATGCGCTTGTACCTTTTTGCGCGTTAATTCAGGTAGTTTGTTACAGATGCCTAGAGTTAAAGAGCGCAAATCTCAAAAATGCTCTTGGGAAAAGGAGGATATGGATGCTACCATGTAGGCAGGGGCAGATCCAAGACCCCCCTTGGGGGGCAGGGGGTTGTATCCCCCCGAAAATTTGGAAAGTATTAAGGACGTAACTAAAGAAAAAAGTATTCACATTAATTTACAAATATGTTCAATTCTTTCTCTCTGTAAGACAATTATCTGATATATGTGTATGCATGCGATATTTCCAGATTTTCTAATTGTAGCACCTCATCAGACCCCTCCCCCCGAAAACAAATCCTACGTCCCTCCTGCATGTAGGGCATATGAAAAGCCAGCAGTTTGATAAGTTATAAATTATCTCCACTGCCTAAAGAGGAAACTCTTAAATTCAAAAGAGAAGGTCTCAGGGATGTGAAGAAATCAGGTCACCCGAGTATATACAAGCTATTGAGAAGAGAAAAGCCATAAAAAAGAGAAACACAGCAAGGATGTATAAAAACAGTAAAAACAAAAGAAGCGGCATGGAAGCAGGACCAGGATCGAATGGATTGCAGCAGCATCACAGAAGGAGGGACAAGGAGGTGACTCAAATACCAGCCACGGCTGAAAAAATAATCCATATTTAGACAAAATGGGTGCAATGCTTAGATTGCAACATGTGGTATCATGTAAAGTGTACTGAAAACAGTAAAAATTCCTTTTTACATGCCACATTTCTTTAGATACTGAGTGTAATTAAAACTCTCATAGTGTGATGTGTCCATGAGACCCAAAGTGTCCATCAGCCCCCGGTGTTGGGTCTAATGAACACAGAACAGCTAATAAACTAATGCGGTTTTTTAAACAGACGTCTGATATATTCTAAATTTTCTTTATGTTACAAGCGAACCTATGTCTTTTATTTTATATAAGTTACAAATAATTATCATAATAAAATTGTGTTATTGAGAAAATTTGCTGGAGGTGTCCGTCAGACCCTAAACTACTCTATACCTAAACATTCAGAATCTTGGATATTTGAGCTGCATTACTCCGACTACCAAACACTTGTATGAATTTCGGACTCTGCAGGTTAAACTTGGACGGCTGATCAATAAAACTTTTGTGGTAAATAAAATTGATAACAAATGAATATGGGGAACAAAAACGGATAAAATACCCACTTCTTCTATCGCTTAAAGATTTCGAATTATCAAATAAAACAGTTTTATTTGAAATGTGATAACGCAGCTAAGACATCGTCTACCTAGTTAAATTGCGCCTAAATGACTTGATTACCAAGTTGATTAAGCTTGCATTTGAATTTAAAACTAAGATAATTGTAACTCTCATCTTATATATTTAAACGAGCAATTCTTGTATATATATTCCGCGCAACTTCGAAACGGCTCTAACGATTTCGATCAAATTTTGTAATCAGATAGGGTTTTGCTTTTTAAGTTCAGCTATATAGGTGTAATTCCCGAAAAAAACGCGATTTTCCATAAAAACAATAACATTTTTTATTGCCGCCTCTACGGTGCAATTCTTGTATATACTCACGGTATTTCAGAAATAGCTCTAAAGATTTGATTAAATTGTTGTATACATGCATATTACATTCACAGCGTTTTCTCTACTCACTTTTAGGTAACACATTCACATCTCTTTCTCTACTCACTCTTCTATAAACAATTTTTCATAAAAACGTGGATTTGCACCAAAAAAACATTTTTATCCGCACATTTAAAATAAGTTCTACCATGTTCTATATGTTTGAAATATAAATGCTATTACATTCACACTGTTTTCCCCTCTCACTTTTAGGTAACACATTCATATCTCTTTCTCTACTCACTTCTACAAACATACATTTTTCCATGCACTTGAAATATAAGTGCAACGTATAACATTCACACGGTTTTCTACTCATTTTTATTTTACTAAACACAATCACATTTCTTTAACTACTCCCGTTTCAGCGAACAATTACGAACAATTCATATAATTTTCTATATGATTGAAACAGAAATGCGTAGTAAATTCACATTGCTTTATCAACCAGCTTTTCTTCCTGTAGTATTTGTTATTGTTCAACAGTCCTTTTGCTTAGTGTTGCTCCGATGTTTTAATAAAAAGTAAAGAAATATTTAAAAAAAGTAAAGTAATCACAATTGATGTCAGGAGTGCGCCGAAAAGCACGATATGGAACAGTTGATGAAATAAATGTTAACCAAGATGGACATAATGGGAAATGAAATGAATTCTGGAATGCAGAATGCAGAGGAAACAAATATGAAAACCGAATTGGAAAACTGTAAACTACGGAATAGAAAATATAGGAACAAAGATGGACAAAATGAAAACAAAAAATGGAAGGCAAACTGAAAATGTAAACTCCGAAACAGAAAAGAAGAAGACGGGAATGTGTAATATGAAGGTAGAACTATTGGAGAATACTAACGAGCGACTGGCCAGAGTAAAGGAAGCCATGGAAGAACTGGACGGAAAGATAAAGGACCTTGGCGAATGTGTTAATGCCCTGGAGTCAATCGCAGCAGCAAAGAACTAAACTCCATAATGGAACAAATGCTGAACGAAAACATAAAACTGGGTGGATATCTATGGGGGAGGCCTGCGTTCAGCAGTACACGTTTTACAGCTGAAATGATGGTGTTTATGAAATATTTGTATCTCGGAAATGACTCTTCACAATTGCGACTAAAATTGTTATTTAGTTAACGTTTTCACTTTCAGTTTATCTAAATAAGTATCTTCTCCCACAAAAAACAAGATTTCAAAAAAACAGAGGCGAAAAATGCCGAGCGAAGCTCGGTCGCTCAGGTACTTTAAATAACATAAATATCTTCAGTTCTACTTTATCTGCTGGTAAGTAGAGGAAGTATTGTGTTCCACCCAAAAATTCGATGTTGACATTTCACCGGAAATATGTATTGAGACCCCCTGAATAAAAAAAAGCATTTTTAGAAAAAGGTCTGTGTGTGTCTGTGGACAGCATAACTCAGAAACGAAAAGTAGGTTAAAAACCAAAGTCGGTATTTAAGTTTAATGTCTTTTAAGGATGCGACATGAAGATTTTGAAGAAAATAGCTCCACCCTAAACTACCCTTCACATGGAAAATTTTTCGAAAATTTTGATTTTCTTGAAAATGGCTCTAACGATTTTGATTAAAATGCCATATCTTTAGGATATTTGTATGACAAGTGAAATCTATATTTTGAATTTTCTGAGTATGGCCTATGCAGTCCTGTTTACTCTGGATGACTTTTAAATAACTCGTAAACCGTAAGAGATAGACAAAAATCTTACTATAGAAAAGCTGTAGATATCGCTAAAACACAATTTATGTTAAATAATCTTTTTTGTAGAGTGAACAATTTCGGAGATATTACTTGTTATTTGTGTCAGTTTCGGAAAACAAAACTTTCGTGAAGTGCAACATCGTTGTTCATTTTTTATATGTTAACCATGCAAAGAAAACGGGATCTCAAAGCTTTAAAAGATTTGACTATCACACAAAGCCTACTGTATTCTAATATTCCCCTTGTATCTACAAGGAAATAAACAATAAGATAACTTCTGCAAATGTTTAACTCAACTAAGACGAAGAAGATATACCTAAACAGGAGTAAGAGTTTGTAAGGATAGTTAGTACAAGAGTAGAGAAAGTCAAGTGAGTGCAACACATCAGCTTTTCGACTTAAGTTCCAGCAGAAAATATAAAATGGATCTTATCTTCAAAGGACCTATCTCGATATGCCGACTTAAAGTGCACAGAGGATTGCGGGTTCGAGTGCTGTCCGGGCATGGGTGTTTGTAAATGTTTAGGTATGTACCCATCAGTTAAAAAAAAAAGACAGGTATGCAGGGAAAAAATTAGAAGAAAAGAAAGAAGGAAACAAAGGATGCACTTTACCAGCAAAAGAGAAGGCAGGCAATCGGGAAGGGGCTGGACTAAGCGTGTCCCATACATGAAGAAAGACAACTTCCATTAAATTTCATTAACTGCACAACTTAACCACACATATATATATATATATATATTAAAAAAATAAAATAATAAACCGTGCTTTCAATTATGGCGATTACACTCGCATACGGAAAATTACGATCAAGAAGTAATATTTTTTTCCCGTACTTATATATTTAAAAATTACCGAGGTTTTTAGAACTGACAGCTGAAAAAGAAAAATATTTGATACGTTAAATTTATTTTTTACCCAAATTAGCATGCCGTAAATCTAAGACGCGGGACCACCGGCTTTACTTCCGTTCCGAAGTGAGTGTGAGACAGCTGAGCGTGTGTGTCGTCGTTTGGTACGTCGTAAGAAGATTCACCGAGCGTCGCGAGTGATTGTAACGTCGTAATTGGGGTATGAAAGACAGAGGAAGTGAAGTAAGACACTAAAAGGACCGAGCAAGGTTATGAAGAACAGTTGTGAGTTGTGATAGCCCGAAAGACTGTAGACTGTGTTAACGACAACAAGAGAACTGTGTATTTGTGCTAAACTTTTAGAAGATAATAAAGTGATAGAAAACTAACCGCACGATTTTTGTCGCTTTGTTACAGTGATGCGTGAGTAGCGGGGTAATGATAGACCTTAGGCACGTTAATGCATTATTAGGCATAGTACGAATAATTGAGAGGACACGACAAGAAGAAACATCGAAAAATCCAGAGGTTGTTTTTATTTTTGACAGATTTAACTTCTGATATAGACAGTACAGCGAAAAAACATTTAGCAGGTATTCAGGTTTAAAGGGGATTTCAAAATCCATCAAAATGAGCTGCCGGATTGTATGTTGGAAACTTGTGAAGTTATGTCGGAAAAAATAAATATTGTGGCACATTGGTACTTTTTTGCACGAGCTGCCGCTGGTTATTAGGCCGACCAGAAAGTTAATAACATGAAGCGAGTCATGCACAATCAAAATGTCAAGGAGAGAAACTTCCGACGCCCTCGTGCGATAGCTCCAAAGCCATGTGTACACAAGTAGGATGCTATAGTTCATTGTTAAAGTGTGCACATGTCGTATTTTGTTGGCCCGCTGCCTGCAGACGGCATTAAGCCGTTTGAAAAACGACCCCAGCAACGCTTCCTTCATTGACAGAATGAAAATCTTCACTACGCAGCGATGATACCATGCTGGGGAACTCTTGCTTTGTGGCTGCTATTGTTTCGCATTCCCCTGGTTAGACACAAACAGAAATAGAACATCACGTGCTACAGCTGAAGCAAAAAGATTCACAATAAACTAACAACTCACACCCAATAGCTTTACACTTATCTCGTTCTGGGGTATTCAAAATTAACGTATAACAGGAAAAACCCTGTAGAACAGCTCATACTACGAACACCCTTTGCAAATAGTTGCATTATGCATTTCGTTGTAGGCACGAGAGGGATACAGAAGCAGAATCGTTGCTTACAAGTTATAATATGCATCTTGCTAGTCTTGAAATTTCATACTATTTCCATTACATCGTGAGAAACAATTGAATTGTGGCAGCACTTTTAAAAGTTACAAAGTACTGAAAAATTCAAATAAAAAATTACGTATATCTCGGATATGGCTGATACCACAGAAAAAGTTATTTGTGGTAAGTTTTTGTCTATATCTTATACTTGACCCCTTATATTAAATCATGTAAAATTCCTTCCGAATGAAGGTGACTTCACAGGTTATTCAGAGAAAATTTAAGCTATGCACATTTTATAATTTGCAGAAGAGAGCTTTCTTTTCTTTTCTTTTAATTCCTATGCTGAATCATCGGAATATATTGAACTTAAATACTATGTTTGGCATTTACTCTGACTTGTCTTTTATTATTTTTATGAGTTTGCTGTTCACAGACGCACGCACAACACTCAAACAGATTTGTTTTTCTAAAATGCCTTTAGCGAGTGATTTCCGTGAAACCTCAACGAATTTTAGGATGGAATACGATACTTCCTCTTCTTATTGCAAGCAGGTACATAGTAGTAAAAGTAAAAATTATTGACACAAGTGTATATTTTAAAATATTTTACATTTATTTTTTCTTTAGCAAGTTTATATATATCATAATTTCGCATTGATAAAATTCAGCAACGAGGACAACTTCGAAGGCTATGCACAGAAAACTCAAAAATACGCTTTATCTGTCGTGGCAAGATCTGAATGTATTGTTTCGAGTTTGATGAGTTTAATGAAAATGTACGGTTTAGGATTCTAGAAAAACAGTCTCTTTGTGCAAGAAGTTCGGTATGTATCCCATTTTCGAGTTATGCACTCGCGTGCACGCACGCGCACAACATGCATGTCTATAAGCGATATTTTGGGCCCGAGAGCTCCAAAATGCGTACTTTGTGATATCTAGGAATGAATTTTTGGGTGGAATCCAACACTTGGTCTATTTACCATAGGTAAGCGGTATTGTGTATCCCCTATTAGTAAATCTTAAATTCATGATTTTCCCTTCCATATTAACAAAGGAATATTCAACCTTCTAGAATATTATTTAATGTATTTAATTCCATTGTCCAGAAAAGCACTCCTTTCTTGGAAGTACACTGGGAATCCCTTTACGTATTTTTATGATAATGTCTTTCTACTTCAATATTTACGTTGTCCAACTCAAGACCTTTCACCTTTCAAACAGCTGGATTTATTAGATCGTTTCACCTGATATCTAAATATTCATGAGGGTAAGAAAAACAGGGGACCTAGAACGGAACCTTCAGGCACGTTAGAATCACATTTGTCACATCTGATGTTTCACTGTGAACCTTTCGCGTTCTTGCCTGCTAGAATGCTCGAGCGTTCATTTGTTCGTATTACATGCTTATTCAATCAATAAGTTATTATGCACTTTTACCAATATTTTAAGTAGATGGATATATGCTACCTTCAAATTAAAGGCAGGTACCTCAAATGTCTTCAGATGTCAGGGCTTTCTGTTTTCATAATTTCGTGAATCTTCGCTTTTCCCTCGTGGTATACACTTTGTTGTAAAGAAAATTACACTTAACCAACACCAGAATCATATCCAAGTTATTTACCAGAGTACGAAGCTTGCTTCATAATTGTAGTAAATTAGTGCTGGACGTAATTCTAATGTCCTTCAAAGGAAAACTAAAACGTTTTAGCTGGTGTTCTCGGATAATCTCCCAAGGTTTCAGGCTCTACTCCAATAAAACTTAAACGAGTGCAGTTAAAGGCGTATGATTTTAGCATCATGATCTCATAGCCTCTGGTATCAAGCTCAGAAACTTGTGGAACTTCCCTTCTAACCGGTCTGCTGTCTGACCTGAGTGTGGTAAGCGTTCAAGTAAATTATATATGCTGTGAAGGACTGTTTTTTATTGCCTTAACATGGTTACAAGTAGAACAGCTATTAATTCACTACTTATTTGATTTAGATCATACGTGCGGTTGAAATTTTCGAAAATTATTTAAAATGAATCGAAATAACAGACATTTAAAGGAGGCTGTACAAATATCTTATCACCGATGTTAATTTGCCAAGTTTGTGAGTCTATTAATTGTTAGAGAATATTTGGGACTGCAATACTTAGTGCTTTTATATACCTACTTGCACTGAAGTAAAATATCAAGGTATTTGCAGTTATGGCACTCAGACAAAATAAAAAGAACCTATAGAAAGAATTCGAAGAACTGTATTATCCCCAGAAATCCTATATCGAGATTTCACCGGAAATGCATACATTAAGATACATAAGCCCATAGAGCTTAAAGTTACCCGGCATTCTTCTTCACAAGATAAGCTAAAATCTCGGAAAAAGAAAACCTTATCCAGAAAATTCACCCTAACTGAGGTTCGAACTCAGGAGCTCCTGAATGTGAGGCAGGCACGCTAACACCATATTACAGAGGTGGGCAACTCTGTATAGCATCTTAATTAGTTACTATGCGGCGGAGGATTTCTAATAGGATGTAAAATAACAAAAATGGAAATACATCGCATATTATTAAGCACTTTTTAAATATTAGGTACATTATAAAAATTATAAGTACGACATTCCTAAAAACTTTCCTTATTTACGAAATTTCGCCAGGATGAATATTTAAGGAATTAAAATAGTTTACAAAATTATTATACTTGTACGTAAACCGGTTAACTTGTATTTGTATTGTATTTTTTCCATAAATTAAATAAAATTCAGCCGTTTATAACCTGTATAAAGTTTCACGCAATATCGAAAGTTACTGTAGTACTAATAATTAAAAACTTTCTTCGCATTTCAGTTCATTCGCCATTTGCTTGCAAATGTTTTAACTTCACATTGGTTTCAATCCTTGGGTTATTATTATCGTACTGCTCTAATGGTTAACATGCGGCTTGTCAAAGCTAATGAGAAGACGAAGGTATTCAGTGTCGCGAAAAGCAACGTTGTCACGTTTTCTCCAACTAAGCGCACTCCATGCATGGATATTTACTTCTAGGAAGATGAATATCAAGAGAAAAGGAACAGAATGAGAGTGAAAACAGAGTAGATGTTGCAACGCTGTGTTTCACTCCATGTGGAGTGAACAACTGTCTGTCATTTGTGATTTCTTTGATATCAATGGCTGAAGTTGACACAATATGAAACTCAGTGGGTTCCGAGAACAGACAATGCATGAGGTATGTGTTACATGAGAGGCTTCTGCTGATCAAGGCTAAAGCGGGCGATAACCATTAGAGCAGCACACTAATACATACATTCACACTCCCATTCATACTTCAGACTCTAGAGAGAATGAGTAAATAAATGGGTAAATTCTGGCTAAAGAAAAGAGCCCTGCCTCCAGCCGGGAATCAAACTTGTGACCTTCAGATTTTAAAATGAACATGCTAACCACCAGACCATACAAGAAGTCCGTCTTTTTCTTTGACAGATCATGTTGCATTTTCGTAGAATACTACCGGTGTTGCCATGGCTTCATAAAATCTTAGTTGTGTCTTTTGTCCACCGCATTTTCACTTCTTTTTGGTGTTTAACGCCCGCTTTTACTGTAGACGGTGACATTGATGATACGTGGAATGAAGAGGAGCACCGATGGAATGAGGTGGTGGGTAAACCGGAGAACCCGGAGGAAACCCGCCCCTGCGCCGCCTTGTCCACTACAAATCCCACAAGCGGTCGCCTGGGATCGAACCGGGCTGTTTTGGTGAGAGGTAAATGGTCTAACCACTCGGCCACGGTGCGACCATTTTCACTTTCTCTACTACGTGAGAATAAGAGAGAAGATATGGTATTCCATCCAAAAATTCCATAGGGAGATTTCACTAGAAAAAACTCATTTTTAGAAAAATATCCATGTGTATGTGTGAACAGCATGATCCAAAACCGAAAAGTCGGTTCAACAAAACTTCCCACTGCATTACATGGAAAATTTTTGTTTTCTTAAAAATGGCTCTACGGGTTTGATTAAAATACCACGTGTTCCAGATCTTTTCATGTCAAATAGAACGCATATCTGAACTTTCTGGGTATAATATAAGTTCTCTTCAGGCCTGAGGATGATACGCAAGCGTATCGAAACGATCGTTGTGAGAAATATTGAGTCTGGGCCTGATTTGAACCCGCGACCTTGGGATCAGTAGACCAGCGTCTAACCAACTGAGCCACCCAGACCTACCCCGGTTTTGTGTAATTTAATAAGAATGAAGAGACACTCACAGGTATTTTATAGAAAATTCATTTTTATCTTAAATAACAAGAATCTTTCTTTCTCTGATTACCCTCCCCTTATGTAGGACTTACACCCCCTAGGACTTGCAAGCCAGTGCCTAGGGTCAGACGCCTGTCGGGGAGCAGAGGAACCTATGGACCGGACAGAGTGAAGACCGGGAAGCGGGTGGTCAGCCAACCACTAGGTATTGAGATCGATGAAGAGGATGATATGAAATGCAGACGAAATGAATGAATGGAAAGGTGATGATAGAGCGGTTGGTGGAATGACTGGCGGGGGAAACCCGAGGAAACCCGCCCAGACGTCGCTTCGGCCACCACGAGTATCACATACGCATCCCTGGGATCGAAACCGGGCTACCTTGCGAATAGGCGAACGGTCTAACCGCTCGGCCACGGCGTCGCCTTTAGCAAGAATCTTTACGAGTATTTTTGAGAAACTACAAATGACTTCTTTTTCCAGTGGAGAAAATGTGCTAAATAGCTATTCTTAGTTCTGTATCTTCGGAGTAGGCTTGACTTAGTGGTGAGTTTCGGTTCTTATACGCGTTTAGTTCTTGATTTATGTTTTTTCACAAACAAGATGATAGCGTCGCAAAAGACGGCCCTTTTTTAAAACCGGCCACCTTCACATATAGCCGACATTGTCCGATAACAAGGTATAGCAACATTTCCTATGTTCTAGGTGTAAATAGAGAAAGTGATAGGTATAGAATTCCGAGAATGTAAAAATGTAAGCGTTTCTCTTGGAGAAAATGCAGAACCATAAAGGTAGAACCACAGACTGCAGCAGACAGGAAACCTAAGGCAACCAACAGTGATTCACTAGTATCTTATTTACTAGCCACAAAAGTGAACCGAAACCCAGGTTTTAACCCCCTCTTTCTTAAGGAAGCCATACTCTTGAATATTCTCCTGGCACGAAAAATTCCACGGACCGGTTTCGATACGGGTGCTTGCATCCAGAAGCGAGAGGCATGAATGGTTGGTCTTACTTAGGTACCGGGTTCACTGCCCGATAATGCCGAGATTTCCAGACACGATTCCAACCACCCGGTGCATTGTGATCCAGGGGTCCTGCATGGCAGTTTCGTGCAGGTTACAAACATGCATATGTGCAGATGAAGCTGGTTTTAGCCCACTAAATATCATTCTTAGAAACTCAAAAAAACACATAGAAAGGGCTTCCTTAGAGTGTGACAGCTCGTTGCTAAATTCCTCTTGTATACCGGACGAAGCAGTCACACTATCAAGTAAAATATATCCTATACTTAGTTACATCGACGAACTACCTCGAGATTTAAAATGTCTACCCGAAAATTGGCACTTTGAGCAAAAGTGTATATTTGTATGCTATGCACCAATAATAGGTGCACAAATTCATAATGACATTGCTAATCCACCAATCAAAGGTGCACCAGTTCATAACGGCACTGCTAATCGACCAATCAAAGGTGCACCAGTTCATAACGATACTGCTAATCGACCAATCAAAGGTGCACCAGTTCATAACGGCACTGCTAATCGACCAATCAAAGGTGCACCAGTTCATAACGATACTGCTAATCGACCAATCAAAGGTGCACCAGTTCATAACGGCACTGCTAATCGACCAATCAAAGGTGCAACTTGTTCGTCACGACACTCAAAAGATCCGCTTGTAGTGATCAACACTTTGGCGTAGGCGCACATTCCCACGCAGCTAAAAAGCGTATACGGAATAAAGTTATTCTGTTTATTTTACTATTAATATTGTAAATAACATTGTAATAAATTAGATTTGTTTTCTCGTTTTTGAAAGTGCACTCTTTTAAAAGCTATAGCATATATACCTACTTGCTGTATCATTGTGTCAAGACCAACATTCAAAAGTTGAAGGTGCTACTATCGATTCGTGTAGGTACAATCCCGCTCAGTGACTGTGACTGAAGTAAAGTTCGCATTAGTTATACTTGTTTAAAACATCAACTATTTTCAGAGTAAAAGGCGTTTCTTCTGCCTCTTCCTCTTCCTCTTCCTCCTCTTCCTCTTCTTCTTCTTCCGATTACCCTCCCCTTATGTAGGACTTACACCCTAGCCAGTGCCCAGAGTCAGACGCCTGTCGGGAAGCACAGGAACCTATGGGCCGGACAGAGTGAAGACCTGGAAGCGGGTGGTCAGCCAAGCACCAGGTATGATAGTGAGGAAGACGATGATATGAAATGCAGGCGAAATCGATGATGGGGAAGGTGATAATGGAGCAATTGGTGGAATGAATGGCAGGGGAAACCGGAGAACCCGGACGCCCAGACGCCGCTTCGTCCTCCACCATGAATACCACATGCGGGTCCCTGGGATCGAACCGGGGCCGCCGAAGTGGTAGGCAAACCGTCTAACTAACCGCTCGGTCACGGTGCCGCCTACAAACTGTTCTGGAACGCATTAATAAAGCTGATTAAAATTGAACCGTGCCCATCGTGGATGACAAACGAATACTCTATTTCAATTTTTCTATGCAGCTGTAGTATAAAGCCACAACAGATGACAAGAATTAGAGAGAACGATATTATAAAGTAAGACTGTACTGCACATCTCCAGTGGACCTTGACTGAATGGGTTCACAAACCTGATGAAGGCAGAACAAGACCAAAGACATCGGAATATCCTCACAAAAAGACTATGCAAAAATGTATTCTTGGTTTCAACGATCAAGGAGATAATTTTGCAGGAAGCTTTTGGGTGAATCTTCCATAAACTTTGCCCCGGTTTAACAATTCGTTCGCTGGTGCCAAAAAAATAATTCCATTGTGTGTTTGAAGTACCTAGAAGGAAAGTTTTGAATTAGGATGTTTTTAAATATACTATTTAAACTTCAACGAGATTTGCAATCAAATGCATAATAGTTGATATGACTACACTTGACGAATCTTTGGTTACAGTTCTATTTCACTAGTACCCTATCATAATTTTTGGTACAAATTTAAACAGACTATTTTACCACCTAAAGTTAATCTAACTTTGAATTTACATTGCAGAGCCGATGAAATCTTAGAGCTTGATAGCTGACAGGTGCAAAGATTAAGATTAATTCGTAAATCCGCAGAGTTGTATTCGGGGTATATTCACATCGGCTTAAAGCTAACATTGAATAACAAAACGACAATTTACATCATAGCTAACTTATCTTCCGTCGTCAACACTTTCAACGCCAGCTAATGGAAAGGAAGTTTAGTTCATCTAAAATTAGCCGTCCAGTTGGCATCTGAAACGAAAATCCTTTCGTAATCGGTACCTAATTTATTTTGTTTATAGCACTCAGGTCAACCAAAGTTCAATTTAATCCACGAACAAATTAATTTGTTTCTTCATCCAATAACAGGTAATATTTTTTTGAGGTTCGTGATTTAACACTCTGCAATCTCTTTCTAAACAATGATTCACAAAAGCACAGTTTCGATTAAAATAGTGCTGACAGAACGTCTGTACGATATTTCCGTTTCCTGCTATCGAATATCTAACGATTCCAAGATATCGTAGAATAAATATGATAAAAGGAGTTTATCAGACTCACTCAGCCAAGTCCTCTACAGCGTTGCTAGATCTCAAATTTCGAAAACAATTTGCAGTAATGGGGATTTTGCCCCAGGACTACAATAAGACTGTATTTTTTTAATATTTATTGATTGATCAGCAGTACAATGCTAGACTCTCAGTTATGGCGTTAAGAAGGAGCACATGGCACGCATTTTGCAATTTTGAAAGTATTTGTATTGTGACAAAAACCACAAAAATCCGGTCCTGCTACTTTTATATCACTTTATTGCCCTCTAATCTTTTACTACAGATACAGTTTTCTTCTCGTAGTTATCACAGTCCACAGCCTTTCCTGCTATCACAATTCACAACTGTTCTCATAACCTTGCTCTGTCCTTTCAGAGTCTTTCTTCACTTTCTCTGTCTCATACACACGCACAGCAGTCTCATACACGCTGACACACTGGCCGACTTATTCCCGTAGCTCCACTCTCACACACTGATTCTGCTGTCCTCTCATGTACTTTTATATTGGGGATGACGTCGCACGAACTTTCGAGAAACTCTCTCCACACACATGCGCGCGTACCGCCATGAGCAGCTGATAGCTTCGCGAACGTTCTCGACCCCTTTGTTTCTGCTGCCCATTGTTTACGGTCACGTACACACATGTCGCGCGAGGCAGCCCGGCCTTTAACGTCTCTACCCGTTCGCAGGCAAAGCATGTGTTGTGAAATAGTTTGGTCCCGTCTGTTCCTTGTTGTACGCCGATCCAACGTCACAGTATTCTAGACTGTCCAGTACAAAAACTAAAAAGGATTTACACGGCCTAGGTATTAGCACACGCATGGTGGAGTAAGAACATACTTATTTAACGTGACTAAATATTTATTGTGTTAACCCATAGAGATGCGCGAAAATAAAATCAGTAGTCCGTAGTCCTACGTGAGAAATTCCTCTATGGTTATCTTAATCCGAAGGAACAAGGAAAAGCTGGGGTCGGTTGTGTAACATCTAGTTTCTATTACTGCTAAGCCCTCCAATCAGAGGAATAAGCTTGTGATCAAAGGCTTTATTTATAACATTTTGGGAGATTTCACCTCAAAACGCTAAAAGTTCTGGAGGTCATTATTTGTTCTATTTCTATTTTCATTTTCACAATCTAAGACATTCATTCGTACGTAGTAATACAAATTACATGAAGGATGGCATAAAGACCTCGGGGTCCATAGAGCTTAGTCACTTGACATTCATCTTCAGAGAATAAGAGAACCCTTCTAAAACGAAACATGAATTTAAACGACTTTTATATACTATATCAATTCACATAGAAAGCTATTCTTCTATCGATGTTGAAGTTGCTCACCATGTATTTTTTGTCTAGGGAAGATTTGAATTGAGCACAAAATGCTTAGTACAACGTGTGGAAAAACCATTCAAATGTTTATTTATAATAGCAAGTTCTTGCGATGGAAAGAAAAGGAAAGGGGAAGGGGGAACAACAAGAATATTGCAAACCTTAAAGCACGTCTGTCAGATAAGTCTTGGGAAAGGCATCAAACTTACATAATGGTGTATTCGGAAAACTCCTAACACTATGAACAATTTGACAAACCATGGATATATTTTAATGCGCTCTACAGTTTTCCTATACAGAGTGCTCCCGAAACACTGTCCAGTTTGTTCGCATAGGCAATCCATATGACAGTGTGAGGGATGGTTATAAATACCCTTACTGTAGTAACATCATTACATTAAGTACGACTAGATTATCACTACGACGATGATAATGATAATGATGATAATGATGATAATGATGATGATAATGATAATAATGATGATGATAATAATAATACGTCTCGTCCGTTTATGAATTAAAAATTTGAACACTATCTGTTAGGTATCTGCTTTAACCTATTATTCACAACTATGCTTTGTGTACGAGTGGTTAGGGCGGGGGATTTCTAAAGAAGGGATTCCGAATAGTTGGCGAGTCTGGAGAAAACCATTCTGCTGCACGAAGAGTATAACAATAAAGATTTTCCCAACATCGTTTGCCTTTACGTCATGTCTTCCGCACACTGTTGTGAGATTGGAGACGAACGGAACTCTACCACCAGTTCGTGCTCAAAGGATCACACAGTTATTGATAGGTGTCAGCAAGATGTCCTAGCTCTTTCGCAAATATAAGCATCAGACAAGCCGCAACCGAGTTGCGGACTCCGCAACACTTCCATTCATGGAATACTCCAAGGACAGAAATGGCACCCATACAAACTTCAAATGTTGCAAGAATTAACAGAAAATGTTACCCACTGCCTGTTCCTATTGAATGATAGCTGTCTTCGACAACATCCGGAATTCATCATCAAAATTCTTTGATCAGACAAATGCACGACCTTCACCAATACCGCTGTGTAAACCGGCCAACATGGGCAGATCGCAATACTCGATGTTCCGTTGGGATCATGTCCAGAATCGGTGGAAGTTGAATGTATGGTATGGTATTTTAGAGGTGACCTCATTGTACCAGTTTACCTAGACGGCGCTCTCAATGGAGAACGTTTCTTGATTCTAGTGTAAACTCAACCAATGGACGCGGCGGTGAGCTTTTGGTGTCCCGCTGGCGCTGGCAACACATCACTAGCTACAGCTGGATGGTGCACCGCCGTAGTATGACAATGGTGCAGACTTTTCTCCATCTTGTCTATCCACGGAGGCGGATTGGCTGCGGCGGCCTTCTCGCTCGCCGGACCTCACACCCAGGAAATAAAACAAGAGTTTTGTTTTGTCAAAAGTCATGCTGTTTCAGTTTACTGTAAAACCGCCTTGAATATTCACCATTTGTTCTGTCTCCAATACCACATTAAGTGAATTCGACGAGAGCATTTTCATTTGTCCTATTTTGACGAACACGCACCACTACACTTACAGAGTGTCAACCCTGAGTAGAGTATACTTTGTGTACCACTCCAAGCCCTGCAACAGACAACCAACCTTACCGGCGCGCCGTGCGCGTTTACAACGTATAACTTCAAGAAAAGGATGGCGATTCGGGAACAGCCTGTAGTAAGTTATTCTCTGAATGGAGATCAACCATCAACCATTAGAATTAAACTAGTACTGGTTTGTTTCTGCCCTTTTCAGAGTATCCTAATATACAACATTGCACAAATTTATCCAAATAAAACAGAACTTCACGGGCTATTGACAGAAAATTCAGGATATATGCTTCAATATATTAAACCTACACACTTTAATAGAAACAGAGCCGTTTTGAAGACATAAAAAGATAACGAAACGGGTAATTTAGGTTGTTACTTGAACAATATTCGTGCGCATACTTGGAAACTGCTGAATTTAAATACCAATTTTAGTATGTACTTCACCACATACTACGCGCAAGCGGCCCTTTTCTAGAAGTGTTCGCTCCCCCCCCCCCCCCCCTTAATGGGACGGGGTAGCTTCATGGATCTTTAAACATTTGTTACCAATAAAATTCCTATATTAAATGTTTGGATGGAATACAATCTTTCCTCTTATCTACTGGTATAAGAAGTAACCTGTTCCATGGACATACGAGTTCATGGGCGTCGGCAGACTTTGTTTCAGAGTGGGGGCGCATGTTGAAATCTCTGATATTGTCACTTGAAACTCGATTTTCAGAAAACAGTCATGAATTGATTAATGACATTCTTAAACGTTATCCAGCAAATAAATGCTTGAACTCCTTCGAGTTTGGTAAAATTGTGAAGAAAATTCCAGAAATGGTTCTTTGCATCAAAATTAAAATAACAGTCAATTGACTATATTAACTTAATCTCCAAAAGGGGCCCGCTGCCCTCTTTGCCCTCCCCCCTCCGCGGCGCCCATGTTTAGTTCGGTACAGCTTAGTGCGAGTCAAAGGAGGTGATCAAGTATTTCTTGTTGTCTTCAGGCTTAACAATGCAACGAAGAGGTGCAAATAAAATCTGTACTATACCTATACAGTCTATAAGCCCCCCGTAGCACAACAAAGCCTATCGCCTGACCGCTGCGTTCCCCACCTCTACCTACCACAGGCGTCATGGTTAGGGTGCAGTGCTGGAGGTGGGACGTGGTCATCACCCTGGTCCCTCCCGGCCGGTATATGTGGTCTTCTCGACCAGGGGCCGCTACTTTTCAATCAAGTAGTTCCTCAATTGGCCCTTCAGAGACCTAACGAGGCTGAACGCACCCCGGACCGCGCTAAGAAGACGACTATAAGGGCCATGATGACTGTACAAAATTATGCACTGAGTGTAATTCTTTTGTGTGTTACAAACCACTTAGTACATGGCAATTGAGTGTAAGTGGCAGTTCCTTAAGTGGCAATGTTCTCTGGCTATGCGACCAACAGGTGTGTTATGTTATACATCGGCAAGGCTTTGTCGTAATCGGAATAGGTGTCAGATTTGCTGTAGCACAAAGCCGCAAGTCTGGTTTGGAGTTACGCAAGTTATGGCAGTTCGCTAATTATTTTATGCATGAGTTAGCCGACTGTCAGCTCACTGGTACATACATGAAAGGAAGTGCGAAGACGCTCGTCTTCCGCTGCAGCACAGGGAGTAGGACGAAAGCGCTGCTCAGCATGCTTAATGAGCAATTCACTATGATTGATGAATAAGGATAGTGTTTCTCACAAATGCGATATTGCGCGAAATGCTAATAATAAGGCCCGGGTTTTGATGACCTAAATAATATTAAACTGACCTTAAATGATTACTTTATGGCCTTAAAATGTATTAAAAATGACGCAAAAGAACAAAGAATGATTTAAAAATTGCCTTCATTTGTTGATCTCCTTGCACGTTTCACTTATACTCAATCACTGAATAGCAGATTAGAATACGTTACAAATGCTTTTGTAGGTTTTCACATTTGAAGGACTATTGCCAACTATATACGGGCTTACACATTGAGAAGTTTGTTTCAACACCAACAGAATATACAGAAGCAAGACATATTGCGGGATTCCAGGTTTTTTTCATGGAGGGAATACACAGTACATTAGTAATCTTGTAATAATTGTGTTACATCTCATTCAACACATTTTCCATCTTAGCATAGGCAAATTTGCTCACTTAATCTTCCGCACGACTTAAGATTATTCACAACTGATTTCACCAATTCTACTGATTTTCGATTTCGCGGAAATGCTTGCTTTTGCTTTCGGCACGATATCAACTCAACCGCTTTCTGCTCTGTGAAGACTGCATTGTAACAAAGGGAACTATGTCAAGATGTAATTTATGAGGTTACTGGAAATATCTGGTGGTGGGAATATGGAAAGAGCACTGTTCAACATAAATCGGAGAAGAGTCATCGAAGCAAAGAAAGCAGTGTTGAGGGTCACTGAAGGAGCAAGGATAAGTAGAAGGGCTCAGAAAAGGAAGAGGAAGGATGAACAACTCAGAATCAGGATGAATATACTTCCGGAATGCACTAGCTTTAGAGCAGATAAGACGGAAACTAAGTTTAACGTCCATTTTCTGAAAGTTTACTTTCATACATTTTTATGGAAATATAGATCATAGAAACTCTAATGTGCTAGTCTACTTAATAGAACTATTCTAAGGAAGCTTAACTAAAAATTTCAATTTTGTAAATCCGCTATAATTTGAGATATGGGTACAAAAGGCAATACATGGACATTTCTTTCCTTTTTTACTTTCTCTACTACATATTGTAAGTAGGGGAAGTATAGTATTCCACCCAAAAATTCGATGTCGAGATTTCACCGGAAATATGTGTTTCGAGGCCCCCTGAATAAAAAAAGAAGCATTCTTAGAAAAAAGAATGCGCGCGCACTGAACCCAAAAACGAAAAGTCGGTTGAAAACCAAAGTTGGTATTCAAGTTTAACGTCTTGCAAGGGTGCGACACAAAGATTTTGAAGAAAATTCCTCCACTCTAAACTACCCTTTACACGGAATATTTTTTGAAAAACTTTGATTTTCTCAAAAATGGCTCTAACGATTTGATTTCGATTAAAATGCCATATATTTACGGTATTTTTATGGCAAATGAAATGCATGTTTTACATTTTCTGGATATAGCCCATGTAGTCCTGTTTACTCTTGATGACTTTTGCATAACTGGTAAACCGTAAGAGATAGACCAAATCTTACCACACAAAATGTAGATCTCGTTAAAGCACACAATTTATGTCCAAATGATTTTTTTTTTTTTTTTTTTTTTTGAGTAATCAATTTAGGAGATATTCCTCGTTATTTTGCGAGTTTTGCAATACTTACGGAAGGTCATTATTCATTTTTATCCGTTCGCCGTGCAAAGGGAACGGAATGTCAAAGCCTTCATATAGCGACCAGTTTTAAAAGATTTGAATGTCGCTCAAAACCTACTGTATTCCCATATTCCTCTTGTATCTATAAGAAAGTTAGCAATAAGATAATTTCTACAAATGTTTCTCTCGGATAACACGAAGAAGATGGAAGAATACGAGCTTTTAAGGATAGTACAAGTGTAGAGAAAGTCATGTGAGTGAAGACACCAGATTTTTAGAGTTTCCTAAAATACTAACTAAATACCAATACACACGTTCTGGTAGACACTATATTGAATGTTTGTGTCGAATTGGATAATTCATCCAGCTTAAGTAAAAATGAACAGATCTATTAACTATGAATACAGAAACTCTAAAGGAGCGAGAAACGGACTGCTAGGGAAATTAAAACTATATACCTGTACAATGACAAAAACAAAAACGTTGATTTACTATAATCAAACTGTGATCATGCAGGTTCCACTTTACCGTTTCGTAACAATTTGTATTATCGCTGTGTTCTAGTTAGACATAACTGTCAAATCTAATCATTGCACGTTTTCTCCACTGTCATAAGGAACCAGGTTTTCTGCTTCCTGGTTCCTTGTTAATTACTGCAATATTCGATTTCTCTTCTTAACTTGTAATTTCATACGCATAACAATCATTTTAGTGTTACAACTCGCTACAGAGTGTGTTGTCTAATAATCACTACGTTTCCATGGGGAATTGAAATCGATTTGAGTTCTCATTCCAGATTAAATACTGCATGGAAACGCGGATTCAGATCGAACTGAATCCTTGGATCCTATCCTCTTAGAAGTGGGGTCGGATCGAAGTACCTATTGTTGCATGGAAATACCTAGCGGATTTAAATCGATTTTAATCCGCCAAAGATCCTTCTATGGTCCTTCTATCCTTCTATGGTAGTGTAGTCGTAACAAATTGCACGCTCGTCATTTTGTTTTCTTAGCGAAAGTAGTGTAACAAAAAACAACGAAGTCACTTTTATTGTTTGTATAATCTCGCATTATATTCTTCTCAAAAACATTCACTAACATCAAAACCTACTTAAAATACACAGAAAAAATATTTTTACAGGTTCGCCAACATAAACCAAGTGACCAACAGAAAACTTGAGTTATTTATGCTTGAACCTTGCGTAACCAAACTCGAGCGAGATGGTTCAAGCGGTAACGTCTGTGGCTCGCATTCGGGAGGCCGCGGGTTCGATCCCAGTGGCTGGTTTTCCTGACCACATGGGTTTCTTTTTTCGGAGGTTTCCCCGGGTGGCCAGGAGAATGCTGAGAAGGATTTCCATATCCTCCAAATTTTCTGTCCCTCCATGTCGTTACATTAATCATTTCATTTCACCCTTCATCCCGTTAGATTTCTTTCAGGGTTGGAAGCGTCGGCGAACATCGCGGCAGCACAGGCAGGGGGAAAAATGGGCTCTGGAAATCTCGTCCCCCGGATTGGAAAGTGAACCTACTGGTTTTCGGGCCCACAATGGAATGGCACAAGCCCGAGGGAGAGGGAGCCGATTTTCGAGTCTCGTGCTCCCCTTGGGAACCCGATGAGGGGAACCGGACTGATCCAGCCTCCGCCGGGGTGTTTCTTACTGGGAAAATGTAGGGATCCTGCCCTCTGCTCTGTCGTGGTAATGTTCCAGTCGCCCTTCGGATCCATTCGGCTCATTCTTCCTGCCGGGGGTGCACCTTCACCGCCATAGACACAAAAGATCGCCTTTCGATCGCGGTGCTAAGTCCCCCTCCACAAATTGTCAATGAGTCAAGTAACCAAGTTGAACTCAATATGGATTGAACTCAACATGGAAACATGGATTGTATTGAGAATGGGATTGAACTCAATTTGATTTCAGTTCCCCATGGAAACGTGGTGAATGTTTCCGCAATTACGTCAAGGCAAACACAAAAGTGGGCGTTTCCCTTACCTAGCAATACCGCGACATGGACCTGAGGCACGGGGCAGATCCATATCCCAAACCATCCCGTGACCATCCAGCGATTTCTTCTAAAATATTTATCGCATTTGATTCTAAAGGATGAGTAATCATCATTCAAGGAATTAAAATGACGTGGTGTTAGAGAGAAGCAGGTAATTTCATAGAGATAAGAGCAATGTCATCAATACTGATATGGGTGGGCTGATTAATACTACTTAACTTTAGACCAAGATATTAGAAAACTTGTTGAATCACTTACTCTTGTTATGTAGATACAAACTCCTACTCACCTTACACAATTTCCTATTTTGATGTCACACGTAAACGTCTATTACTAATGTCATTCGACAGGCATAAAGATCCAGAACTTTGCTCTTAAGAAATCAGAAAAACTCAACAAATACTGTCTTAAAACCTAACATGTCATACAGGACTTTCTCTACAAGTTAAAGCAGTGCTGTCCAATGTACTCGGGCATATTTAACAATGTTTAAGGAGGTATGGGCGCCATCACAACCACCGTTAGGGCAAAAATCCTTCTTTTGATAGGAAAAGGGGAACACACTGGTTAGGGAAGCAATGAATACAGCTTTAAGTGTACAAAACATACTTCATGAGTGTGTACTGGGAAGATGTTCGAAAGGAAATAGCATTGTCTTGAAATTTGAATTAATATTAAAAATCGTCGGAGTAAAAATTTGCTTATGAAGGGCGACAGAAAAATACATACGGACGCCGCGTTGGACAGCGCCGCATTAAAGGTTCGCATAATCTAATATAAATAGGCATTACTCATATACACGCTGGGAAAGTGAGGCCTGCAAAGAGCGCTGGAGCTCGGTTCCGGTACACCATTCGTTATCACGCCCCATATTGCGTCATGACTAGGCTTCGGGCATGCATTTAGGATAGGTGTACTTCTTAGTATACCGACCGGTACGTTGTTTACAAGTGAGCGCTTACGGTGAACGGCAGGCAGTGCTTGGGGAGGGGAAGGTAGCAGTGAAACCCTGTGCGCACGTATCCATTTTCAGCTAAAGTGCAACGAAACAGCAACCGCGTCCGAAGCCTACTCATTATTCATTGGGCTACGCCTACTTAAAAGTACTTCCTAACCAACTTACTCTTAATACATAAAATTAGATATAATTTTGCAAATGAAAAAATGATTTAATATTGTTCGTTACACTGTCAATTGCCAGTAATAATATCTACTCTTATAGTCTTAACGCCCTGTATATAGAACATGACAATTCAACCAGGGAATACTTAAAAGGTTTAACAACGAACATTTCGAAAACTTCTACCACTGCAATATAAACATTTTTATGAATGGCATATTTTAATTATTTGTACATTTTTCGTATTCTGATTTTTTGTTATTCTCTTATGATTTATCGGCTTTATAATGTTTTTTTACAATTTCATTCATAATTAAGAGGAATTCATCAATTAAGAGACTATTCATAGGAAACCGGAGATATCCACTGTGTTAGTCATACATGTTTCCAATCACGTGTTATTTTAATTAAAATTGTTACACCTATTTTTTGAGAAAATGACAACCTAAACATCTCCATATAATGGTTAGGTTATACAACGAAAGGGGACACTGTGACCTAAATTCCGGTCACCACCCCCAAGCGGTAGGGATTAAAGGAAGGAAGCACAAGAAGCTACAGGTTCCAGGCAGACAGCCACAAAGACGTGCGGAAGTCTCTGACAATTCCAGGCCCAAGACTCATCCTACTACTGGAGCTGCCTAGAGAGGGTAATGAACGACTCGTCAACCAAGCAGTCATCTAGCGTCAACGGGGACTGCTCTTTCCCTTGAGCAAACGTCCCCACAATCTGTCCGGCACCGCTATACGCCACGAAACCTAAAAGCACTCTGAAAGATGCGAGGGAAAAGGAATGAAAGGAAAATAACAGAAAGGAAATCGTTTAGATGAGAAACCGTTATACATTCGCCTACCGACCACAGAATATGACGAAAAGGTCAGAGTGAGCGGTCAACGCAAATTGAACCTGGAACTTTCCGAATGCAAGGCTCGCACGTTACCGCGGAGCATCTCGCTCGGTCAATGTAATGGTTAAATCGGCTAAATCTTCATTTATCAAACTTAAACAATGACTTCAGTATGAAATTATCTGGATTTTGAGTTATATTGCTCTCAGAAACACGCGTGCGCGTGTTGTTCTTTTTACAAAAAATATTGTGACAAATGACAAGTCGGTTGTGTTTTGTCCTTATGTTATTTCCTCTAAAACCGAGTCACAATTCGTGAACTCACAACCGCCTGTGGTGCCGTAGTAGTAAAAGCGGGCGTTAAACACTACAACAACAACAACAACGTGAACTCACAGCTGTTCTGCTGTATTGGAACCTAGGCACAAACACTGCTCAACTGTATCAACTCACTCCGACAATTAACTACTAACACAATGGACTCAAACTCGGTCCACGTCGACTGGCTTATATAGTCAAGAATTACTGGCGGCTCTTCTTAAAACAGAAGTTTCTGGAAGCTTCTCGCAAACAGTATACCTGCACTAGAAAGTTTCCAGAAAATGCATTCAACGACGTTTATTCCGAGCCGCCTATTGCCGTATGTTGTGTAGTGACGTAATGGTATGAGGTAGCTGACCTTGAATCTTCTTTGAGGCGCACGGTCGTAGCAAAAATATGTTGCTGTTTTAAGTTAGAGCACTTCCAAATATGTATTTCCGGTGAAATCTCGATTTCGAATTTTTGGATTAAATATATTATGCACTTCCCCCATTTATTGATAAGCAAAAACTTACTACACGAAAAATATACTCATTCAGATATATTAAGCTCTACCCCCACACCACAGTGATATACGTAACGAAAGTTTATCTCGATTAACCACAACTAGAAAGAATACCATTTTGCAAAAAATATTTTGTAGAGAAGTGAGAAGAGAAATTCATGTGTAAATGCAACGCATCAGATTTGTTTTGTAAACTTCTGTATAACATACCTACTTAATGGTGAAACATCGAAATAGAGTTGTGACTGCAGTTAGCATTTTTTAAATGTTTAACGCCTTAACCGGTTAGGTTGCATCGGATAATGAATGAAATAATGCTCGAATGAAATAATGCTCAAATGAACACTGGGTCGATACAGCTACCCGAAGTTCACTTTTCTGATTAAGGGAAAAGTCCGAAGAAAAAATACTTTATCCGGGTAATTCAGCCTTACTTACATTAGGTTTGAACTCGGTACCTCTTGAATGCGAGAAAGATAGGCTACATCCACAACACTGAGGTGGGCAGGTTAACTGCTGTTTTTAGGCTAGAAATATACCATACAGCTTGGCCCCGAAGCTCAATCGACAGAGCACCTGTCTGCTGTGCAAGGGGTCCTGGGTTCGATTCTGGAGGGTGAGAATTTTCCTTTAACTAGAATTATTCCCCATCCTCCATATATTCTGGAAGTATGGGTGTATGCGTTCATTTAATATAAGTTAATCCAAAGTAATAGAAGTCCAAAGTGCAACACCACCGTCAAGCGAGCGGATAGCATTGCTGTTTGAGCAAGTGTTCCAAAAGGTCAAACGCCGCCGATATGTTAAAGGCGGCATACAAATGCAACATAAAACGATCCGATGTGTTGCACTCACATGACTTTCTCTACACTTGTACTAACTATTCTTACAAACTATTATTTCTCTATGTTTATGTTAGTTGAGATAAACATTTGTAGAAATTATTTTATTGACAATTTTCCTGTAGGTACAATGGGAATATGGGAACGCAACAGGCCTTGGGTGATAGTCAAATCTTTCAAAGCTGGTCGCTATACGAAGGATTTCAAATTCCGTTCTCTTTACACGGCCAAGAGATAAAAAAGTGAATAACAACCTCCCATTTGAGAAAAGTATAAGTATTGCAAAACTCACACAAATAACAAGGAATATCTCCGAAATGGTTCACTCCACAAAAAAATTGCATTTGTACATAATTTGTTTGTTTTAACGAGATCTACATTTTTTGTGTAGTAAGACTTGGTCTATCTCTTACGGCTTACCAATTATGCAAAAGTCATCAAGAGTAAGCAGGGCTATAGCGAGGAAATTCTAAATATATATTTAATTTGCTATAAAATATCTTAAACATACGGAATGTTAATCAAAATCGTTAGAGCCATCTTTGAGAAAATCAAAATGTTAAAAATGTTTCCATATAAAGGGTAATTTAGATGGAGGTGGCGCATCCTTGAAAATATTAAACTTAAATACCAACTTTGATTTTTAACCGACTTTTCGTTTTTGAGTTATGCTCTTCACAAACAAAACACACACACACACACACACACACACACACACACACACACACACACACACACACACACACACACACACACACACACACACACACACACACAAACAAACACACACGCGCGCGCGGGCGCACCTTTTCTAAAGATGCCTTTTTGGATTCAGGGGCCGCAAAACGTATATTTCCGATGAAATCTCAATATCGAAATTGGGGTCGAATACTATACTTCACCTTCTTAATATACGCAGTAGAGAAAGTCGAAAGTGTAACACCAGCTTAAAAAAATATTTTTGGGGGGTTGTGGAATTTTTGTGCTAAATACTTTAATAAGCCGCTGCTGAATTACAATTCTATGGAAACAGCTCCTCAGTAAAATCGTCAAATATTCACGCTATCAATTTCAAACGATTCCCCAGCCGTATTTTAAACTGGAGAGTTTTAACGATCTAGAATAATGAAAAAGCGGACGCTTTCAAAGAAACAATGACTAACTTGATATGGATTGTGGAAGGATGTGGTTTATTGCAAGAGCAGCCTTACCTTGGAGCCGATTTGGTTGCCACACTGGCCGGCCTGCAGGTGCACGATTTCCCTCATGTCTCTCTGTCCGTACTTGTTGATCTACAGTCTACTACTGCCGTGGCCCCAGTCGCTAGAAGCTTTCTCGTCACGTGGCAACGCGCGCCAGTGGATACAAGCCAAGAGAGCATAATGGGATCATCGTACGTGGAAATGCAGTAGCCAAAACTGGGAGGAGGGAGAATGGGCTATCGAGTCACTTGTCTGCTTGCAGGTCTGGAAACGTACCCCCCCCCCCCCACCCACCTACTTCAGTATTTCCAAATTAACCCTAGCAATGCCAAGCCTCATTCCAGAACTTATGCTACCAACGGGGTATTTTATGACCACCAATGGTAACAAAATGTCTGAGCAATTTTTAAAACAAATTTATTTTAAAATTGGGTATTATATCTTGCGATGTTTATAAAAGTAATATTTAATTCTGTTTAAATATTCCTTTTTTATTTTTTACATAAATCACATTAATACTTTATGACTACCTTGACATTTCATTGCTTCTCAAAAAGACCAACATTGAAAACCTTGAAATAATTACGCAATTCAGAAGTAGAAACAGTGATTGATAATAACTATTAGTCAAAACATTAAAAGACAGAGCTTAAAAAGTTACAGAAAGTGGGCATAAAGCACCCCGCCCGTGGTAATGCTATGGTGAACAACGCTTTATAAGAATTACTTTAAGTAAAAGCATAAAATTATTTTTTTCAGGTTTAACGTTCTTTAACCGTTATGTCTATTGGACGATGAATGAAATCTTATGCTTATCCAGGTAACTCATCCTAACCGAGATTCGAACTCCGGACCCTTGTATGTGAGGTAGACACGCTACCCCCACGCTGCAGAGGTGGTTAAAATTATATTTTGTTTAAATTATGGATACACAAGATTAAATAATACATAAAATCCACAATTTCAGTTCGATTCGTTTGAAATATTGATTCAGCAAACAGGGTTTAATGTACATATAATAGCATCCATCTTTCTAAATCGGTTTCCGATGTATTAACTGTATTATCTTGTATTCTTTTGAAAAAATGATTATACCATTGGTTTTGGAGAAAATAAGCGTTGAATAACAAACTTCAATTTTTACTTTCTTTACTACGTATCGTAAAGTAGAGGAAGTATTGTATTCTACCCAAAAATTCGATGTCTAGATTTCACCGAAAATATATGTTTTGAGGCCCCCTGAATCCAAAACAAGCATTTTTAGAAAAAGGTACGTGTGTCAGTCAGTCTGTGGACAGCATAACTCAAAAACGAAAAGTCGTTGGTATTTAAGTTCAATATCTTTCCAGGATACGACACGAAGATTTTAAAGAAAATTGCTCCACCTTAATCTACCTTTTACAGTGAAAATTTTTCAAAAACTTTCATTTTCTTGAAAATGGCCCTAACGATTTTGAGTAAAATGCCATATGTTTTGATTTATTTTTATAACAAATGAAATGTATATCTTGAATTTTCTGGCTATATCCCATGAAGTCCTACTACTTTGGATGACTTTTGCATAACTGGTAAACCGTAAGAGATAGAGCAAATGTTACTGTACAAAAATGTAGATCTTGCTAAAACACACAATTTATGTCTAAATAATTTTTTTTAGAGTGAACCATTTCGGAGATATTCCTCGTTATTTCTGTAAGTTTTGGAGAATTAATTTTTTTACCCCTAGCGCAACAGCCCATGAAAGGCCAAAGCTAGCCGCCCAGCCGCTGCGTCCCCCACCTCTGCCTACTATAGGTGTCTGGTGGGGTGCAGTACTGGAGGGTGGTACGTGGCCAGCGCCCCGAGCCCTCCCGGCCAGTTGGAGAACTTATGCTTCTGTCAAATGAAACATCGCTATTCATTTGTTTATATGTTAACCGTGCAAAGAGAACGGAATTTCAAGGCTTTAAAAGATTTGACTATCGCTCAAAGCCTACTGTATTCCCATTGCACGTGCAAGAAAACAAGGAATAAGATAATTTCTCCAAATGTTTATCTCAACTAACACGAAGAAGATAGAAGAATAAGAGTTTGTAAGAATGGTTAGCACAAGAGTAGAGAAAGTCATGTGAGTGCAACACATCAGACTTTTTTCCATAAGCATTTACACAACGTGAAAATTACTGTGTTATGCCATAAAGGGTCGTCTCCTTCACGCGCTCGTAGCACTGCTGCTTACTAAGCAGCAGACCCGGGTTCGATTTCCGGTACCAGCGTGGGGATTTTCTTCCGCTGAGAGGCCTGGCCCGGGGTTTACTCAGCCTCGTTATGTCCCTGAGGGCCAAATGGGGAGCTACTTGATTGAAAGGACCGTTGCGCCTTATTGCCACAAATAAGCATATTAACAACAGTCCATCTCATCAACTTTTATGCTGTTATTAAGAAAGAGGCATACAACATTCCATTGATATCTCCAAAAGTACATAGTGTGGAACAATTGGAATATAAGAATGTGCCAAAAATGAAAACCCGAGAAAAGAAGGTTTAAAATCACAAAGGCAAAATAGCACTTTCTCATTTTATCTTGTTTAAAAAAGACATTTATAAAAAGTATATAAGTACAGAGCCTCCTTCGTCTGTTATGCTTCTCTGCAACTAATTTAGTAGATTCCTGAGATCGCCCCTGAATGGTTTCTTCACTTCAATGTAACACGTCGCCTTTTTATTACAATTTTGTAGGTGGCCAGGCCTACAGGAAGACATTTAAATCGCTAAATGACACATTCTGAAGGCCCTAGAGATATAAAGGTTCCATAGAACTAAAATACAAGGTTTGAAGTGTTTAATGACACTAAAATAAATACTTATGAATTTTGGTAACTTTTTGGAGTTGTTTACAGATGTATCCTAAAAGTGAAAAAACCATTGAAGAAACGCTTCAGGGATCTTAAAATACTAAATTACCAACTGAGGAGCAGAAGTAGACGAACAGTGCCCGCATATGCATTAAATGCTTTTTAAAACTAAGGAAACATAAATAGTGTTCTTTAGCATTAAACTATTTAAACTCTCTATTTTCGGGTTTTCATTTGTCAGTGCATCCTCATTTTCAAATTGTTCGACATGGCGTACTCTTCGGTATTAATCAGAGACTGGGAGAACTGACACAATGTGTCATTTCCCCTACATCGTACTTTGAACCCCGTCCACTCGGTTACACACAGTTAGGTACCAGATCACACCCCCCACTGTTATCTACCTCAAATTGTGTCAGTGATGGAGTCATGTCGCATAACAAGGTAAAAAATATGCTTCAAAGCAGAATGGGAACATACGTACTTTTGTGTTCCTAGTAAAAACAAAGCATTGTGTTTGCTGTGCCAAAAGAAAATGTACATAACGTAATCACAATCACGTTATCACAAAACCAATACATCCCATTTCTATTCGGTTCCGCCACTACACGCCTTGAAACTTACCTTATTTGCAAAGACGTGTGTATTCGTAAATAAACAGAATAGGGAAAGACAGGGGCTTGCATTTGACGATGGTTAAGTGGAGAGGGTAAATACTAGATTGCATTCTTGTCACCCCTCTTCCCCATGGTATAAATGAAAACATTTGCATGCTTCCTTATAAATAAAAAGAATTAAAGATGATGAAATGAATGTTTGTTAGCATATTTAGATGTAATGTTATTGAAGAACGCTAATGAAGTTGTGAAAAGGGGTAGGCAAGTGAGATGGACACCTCGGGCACTATTTCTGCGCTCTATAGTAACAGCCTCCAGAAGGAAGAGATGAAGTGAGGGAACCACAGGAGTCCACAGTCCACAGCCCTCAGACAGACCGCAGAGGCGTGCGAAAGACCCTAAATGGTGCTGAGAGTTCTTCATCACGGAGCAATGTGGGATTTCGCGATCTGGGCGGCCAAAAATCCAAAACCATGACATAATGTTTACTTACATTATACTATGACTATATATTTTCTATTTTGTGACATTTCAGTTTCAGTCGGTATTGCCTTATGTTTATTAGTGGAAACGTTTCTAAGTGCAGGTGTGGTTTAATGGGAAAAGCGAGCTTTCATTTGCACTGCTACTGCCACCGCCGCTGCTACTACTACCGCCGCCGCCGCCACTGATATTAACTATGTCGTATGCCAACGACCCGACTTTAACATTACCCACAATCATCCGGTTTGCTTCGGCGGTACCGGACTAACACCACCACTGTAAAAAATAAAAAAAATAAACAGAGTCACCACAGAAGTAAATGAGTTAAGTAAAATTAAAAAAAAAAAAAAAGAAAAGAAAGAAATCATTTTTATGAATATTTATGAGTAACGGAAAGTAGGGATAGAAATAAAACGAAAGCTTCTAATGAATAATTTGTGGACTATTCTGTGAAAATAAATCTAAAGAAATGCGACTGTTACATACTGGAGTTATCGAGCAGGATGGTAACGAAATGGAGGGACAGGAAATTCGTAAAATATGGAAATTCTTTCCAGATTCGTTTGGCGACCCGAAGAAACCTATTTATAAAAATAAAAAATAAAAAAAAATAAAAAAAAAAAAAGAGGGTCAAACCCGCGACCTCGGGAATGCGGTCCACGGACGTTACCGCCTGAGCCATTCCGCTCGGTAACATGGATTACATTTCCGGTGCGTTTGCAACATTTTTCTGTCTTGCGCTCTGATATTTAGTAGGCATTTGGGGAAGCAATTCTAAAACTCGTACAGTACAGCAAATCTTTTTATTCCACGTAGCCTTGCCAATACGGTCTAATCAGTGTTCTTTTCTTTGGAACATATTACCTGTAGGCAATGGTGTTAATTCGTATACAATGGGTTTTGGGTCTTTGGTTATTTTGTACAAAATAACCAACACGCACGTACGCACGCACGCACGCGCACACACGCACACACACACACACACACACACACACACACATGGACATTTGCCTAAAAATGCTTTTTTTTAGATTCAGGGGACCTCAAAACGTATATTTCCGGTGAAACTTTGACATCGGATTGTTGGGTGGAATACAATATTTCCTCTGCTTACTATACGTGGTAGAGAAAGTAAAAATCGGTGCCAAAATATAAGCTGCAATACTGATTATGGAAATTGTTGTTAAGCACGAATTTTTTCTTCACTGGATAAATGCTTTCCTCATATTTTGTTCTTTTGCTCATCATATTTATACCCAGCCTTTAAAGGAATTAAAATAACCGTTGTTTATCAAAATAAAAACATTATTTCTAACCTAAAATACCACAGGCTTAAATTAAATGCTTTCAAATGATAATATTGCTTGAACATCGTTACCACACAACATTGATAAACCTACTCACCTTTGGCAAATCTTGTTCTGCAGTAACAGTTATAGATAAAATCGCTTCCGAACGCTAAATATCTTAATATATTTAATGCATTTCTGTGTTGCGAACACAAAAATTGTAACAATAACCGTATATAATGCTCTGAAACAATTCAAGACAAAACCATGCACATGTGAGCAATACAATGACGTCCACAGGTCAATACGGAGTCGAAACAGAATTTTGTTTTAAGATCTATCGCCTGCCTTCCCTGCAACAAATTCCAAATAATGATCTCTGTGGCAACGTAATGGATGCAATAACACCAACTATGGCCGTCGCTTTACCATGGTTACGAACTGTTGGTGGTACTAATACAACGAAACAGATAGAACATCACCAAAAACAACCAGACCGCGCCATATTGGGGGAGAAATGTACAGTCGGTTTTTGGATTATTCCAACAGGGAGGAGAGAATTACGCTGTTCACAGTCCCTTATGGCTAAGGGCCAAACGTGATTCACAGATGGATCCCGCTACGGGGGCAGGATGGGTGCTGGGGGCCCTAGAACCAGGCTTGGAAATCTTGCCACTGTTTTTTACGCTGAGATGAACATATGCAGTCCTGTGTAATGCACATTTTAAATTTTCCAAGCAGACGGGTGGAGGCTAGTATCTGCTAGGATAGCCTGGCAGCTTTGAAAGTCTTGTAGCGGTTAGAACAGCATTCCAAATTGGTGTGACAATGCCAAAGGATATTGGAGAGACGCTATACCAGCTGCCTGGTCACACTTGTTTGTATTCATGGAAATGCTGGTCTTAGAGGTAATGATATGGCGGATATGCGTGCTGAAGAGGGGAACCCGGCTTAATTTTATAAGACCCGAGCCTTTTTGTGGGTATCTCCAAGATGTGTCAAGTAGAAATAACCCAACAAACGTAGGGCTCATCCTGAGTTTTGCAGTAAACAAACAACCGTCTGGCAAACATACGAAATTACTACGGAGCCAGGCGTGACCAGAACGAGATTCTTTTGAATCTAGCTACAGTAAGAGAGGAATTTCTTTGAGATTGACACAAGCTCCCCGGAACTCATTGCTCACCTGGGAGTTTGTCTTCCTGAAGTTACTGGTCCGCGGATACTGCACCCTCCGCCGGCTGTCTCAGGGGAGCGATGTCAAGCACAAACAGTTTCTCCTTCGCCTTAGACCTAAGTTCAGAGGGGTTGTTAGCTATCTTACATGCCACAATACGTTGCCCATAATGGCATTTATTCAGGAACCTTTATAAATACGGAAGGGGATATGAAATTTCCCAGCATATACCGGGAGAGCAAAACAGGTTCGAACGGGCTGCGCGGTGTTCCGCCTGTCCGTCATAGAAAGGCGCGGATGAAACCATACATTTTTAAAACTACTTTTAAAGGCTTTATTCACCAACTTTGTGAAAGGAGATGCTGAAATTGGCCACTGTCGTCCATACATACATTTTTGGCACCTCTTTAGGAAACTATCCATCGCTTGCCGTAGTTCACGTTAAGAAATGCTGGCAATTTCCTGACGGATATTTTGTTTTAATTCTCCCAGGGTGTGTGGGTTTGTCTTGTCCACTTTGTTTTATGTTACCCCAAAGATAGAAATTGCAAGGGGTTAAGTCGGGGGACCAGAAATCTCCACTAATAATTCTGCCCTGAAACACACTTTCAATTGTTTTCATCGAAAGATTGGCCGTGTGAGCTGTTGCAGAGTCGTGTTGAAAAAAGGCAAAATCACGCTTCTTGTCTATTAATTCTCTAAAAAGGGGTGTGGGGGGAGGCAAAATTGTATTCACGTATGTACGGGCGTCAACTGTTGACTAGAAAAAAAATGGCTTTATAACTCAGAACCTAATATTGTTCATGAAGAAAAAATTGGTGTATGGTGCGCCATTAGCGGAGAAAGGTTTCTCAGAGCTTCAACAGGGATTTCTATCTCTGGGGTAAGTTAAAGCATAAAGTGTACAAGACAAACCCACACACCCTGGAAGAACTAAAACAAAATATTCGCCAGGAAATTGCCAGCATTTCTCAATGTAAACTACGGCGAGTGATTGATAGTTTCCTAAAGGTTACGTTGCCAAAAATGTGGGGACAACGACGGTGGTCAGTTTCAGCATCTGCTTTCATAAAGTTGGTAAGTAAAATCTTAAAACGTAGCTTTTAAAATTTACGGTTTCATCTGCCTCTTTCTATGATAACGGCAGACGCAACGAGCACCGAGGATACAGACAGGCAGAACACCGCGCAGCCCTTTCGAACTTCTTTTGATCTCCCGGTACTAAATGCAATGGATTCTCTGTGCATAGATGTGTATCCTTAGGGTCATCTGTATCACCTTGGAGGCCGCCTCCGATCTCGTTCTCCGATGTATCTGCGCTCAACTGTACAGTGGTGAACTGCGAGATCTTTTTCCCTCTGACTTCTATTGTTTACTGTTTTCTAAGCCATTCTGCACATTTAGACTTTTCACTTATTTCTGCTGGTCTATTCTGCACAACTCCCTGCCAATTGCTAATTTCTCTTTCTGAACTACTAATATTTCTGCTAAATTATTTTCACCTAATATTCTTCCACTTCTTAACCACATCTGCACGAATCAACATTAAAATAAATTAATTTAAATGCAGTACCTTGTTTGCTGGTGAATTCTCTGGTGCATTATGATGTGTGTGGCGTCTCCTTCCTTGCTTGAAGTATCCTGCATAGTGTGAGCTACCGCCGTTCTGGATTATCTTCCTGCCTCCTCGTGCTGGCGGTTACCAGGTTTGATTCCCATTGTGACTTCCTCAGTTCCTGAAGGTCCTCCTCCATTCAAAGCCCCGCGATGGCGCGCCACATCTTTGTCGCCGTCAAGATGTTGGATAAACCTGTGCACCGAAGAAAGGAATGCCGCATAGCAGTATCGTATATGACAATGACTGAAAATACTAGCAGAAGACAGCAATAGTGCGTCTTTAGCAAATAGATTGTCTCATAATTTCTATGGTTACATATTATCTAGTGACTCAAGTTAAAATGTTGACTGCCCTCTCGTTGGAGCACGCCATTTATGTTAAATGGTTATGAAAATCTGAAAGAAACTGATTAGAAATTGGATAGAGAGGATCATTTAACGTGGCAGAAAGGTGAGAAAATTAGTTTACGAGAAGATCAAGTTTTAGAATTTCATGCGCTATTTGTACATATTTGCATGTCGGATTTAGACATTTACATGTCCAGAAGGGAGAAATAACGACATTGGATCTTGATTCCACAATGTTTGAGCGTGTTCTTAAATTTTTTCGACAATTCAGAATCGGGTACACTTAAAATATCTTGCAGGAAATCCGATATTTAATATTCATCAGCAGTGTTTTATGCATTGGAAAAGTATGGAAGGACGATAAAGGAAACCAACAACACTTAACCCGAGCAAAAAGGCTCACATTCGGGAGATTCCGGGTTCAATTAACGTCGGTCCGGCCACTATGAACACGGGTGTTTCAAGGGCTTCCTCCGGTAACTAGGCGAATGCTGGGGTAGTTCCTCTTCCATCATGAATCTTTTGTCCAACATTATCTTGCACCTGTTTGAGGGTATTAGGATCGGACGAAGACGGTTGGTATGTTGCGACAGGATAGTGGACCGATTTCTCCCTGACTCTTAGCGGGACTTATGGGAGATCTTACTGCCTGGAATCTGTCTCGTCTATATTCGGTTCCCCAAGTTAGAGTTGGCTATGGCAGGGCAGGACACACTATGGCTTATTTGCGGTGCCTGCTCCTGGCTTCTAACGATGCAGAAACATAATCCTGTTTGCACGGTTTGAGCGATGGCATATTAAGGACCTGCAGGTTTTTTGGGTTTCAAAGGGAGGACGAATGAGCTTCAAGTGGTTTTTCTCAGATATCCTCCTTTAAGCAAAAATTGTACCTACATATCTAAGTGTTGATGATATTACTCACCCATCCTTTCATATTTGCTTCCGTGTACTATTTCCGAGTTTTTGCTTTCTCTGCTACTCATCGATAGTAGGTGAAGGAAGTATTACATACTACCCAAAAATTGCATACCGAGATTCACCGTTAACACACATTTTCAAGTTCCCTAAATTTAAAAAAGAAAAATCATTTTTAACTATCTTCCAAGAAAGTGACACAAAGGAAAAAAGAAAAGGAAAATAACACCTCCCATACCAACCACCCTTTACGTGGGTTTCTTCAAACTTTTTGATATGCTCAAAATTGCGTTTAACAACTGATTAAAACACCATCCATTTAAGATATTTACATATAAATGTAACGTATTATAACAAATGAAGAAAACACCAGTTACTGCTATTCACACTTTATTGCCTTTTAGTCAGTTAGCGTAGTGCTAACGTTACACTTAGATTACTTTTGTAGGTACTAGCTCAGAGCAACAGAACAACTGCCGAATCACAAATAAGAACTGTCAGACTGAACTGCTCGTCGGCACGATTCCTGAACGCTTCGTATACGTCTTTTTTTCCTCCTGTCCGGTGCTTGGCAGCTACTTATATAGGTCCTTAGACAGAGGGAAAGTTCTGGAGGTAGAATATTCGGGAGTGCCTGTGGCGGAACGGTCCAGAAACAGCACCGCCATGTAATAGCTATTGTCTCGTACGCTCCTATTGTTGTCGGCAATTAGATGCGGCGGGCGCGGTGACAGTATTTTCTGGTAGCATATGAAAGTCCTGTTGAATGTTGTAAAACTGGTAAACTATAAGAGAAAGAAAAACATACTACACAAAAAAGAGCAAATTTATTAATTCAGATAACTCTTTTTGTGGCATTAGCTATTTCAGAAATATCCGTTATTGGTTTTCATGTTCAATAATCTTGTCGTTTTTAAAGTGCTGTTACTATTCAATTGTTTCTCGCAATTACATGGATCAGAATGGAATTCCTAGGCCATCTTGTAGCAAGGGGTTATTAGCGTCTGACTATCGATTTAGTTTCGTATATTTCCCTTGTAAGTTCAACTACTATGTAACTACTAATGACACAAATGTTTACCTCGACTAACAGAAGTTGATAGAACATTAAGATTTCGTAAGTATAGTTTCTGGAAACTATATAAGAACAAGCGATAGTCGGTAGGAAAAGGCATGTGAACGTAACATATTTCTTTCTTTGTCCTGTCTCCGAATAAAGAAGCGTAAAAGTGTAGGAGTTGCTGCAGAGTGATAAACTCCTTGGACAAGACAAAATTGGAACATAGCTTCTCTGAGAGTATGCCAACTATTGCGCCACTAAGTTTGAAATGATACGCAGTGACGCATCAACATACCGTCGATTCGTCTGGCGTTCCTCGGAGACATTTTGAAATTTCGCTTTGTGCTTCGTAAGCGGAGACCAATAGTAGCTTAAAAACTTAGTTCCCAACAGAAACCTTTAACAAATCCCAATACTTGTTAGCAATAGAAAAAAAGAAATCCCAACAACAGCGTTACTGAAATGTGCAGTTGTAAGTCCTACGTTAGTGGCATGAGCGTCGGCAGACTTTTCTCCAGGGGGAGGCCACATGTTGGAAGTTTGCAATCAGATATTATTAATTCGTTATTTTATTGTCAAAATTTATATTTGTTGCAGATAACCGTATTGATTTGTGCTAAATAACAGTTGTTCTTAATTAAAATAATAGTTTAATAGTCAGTAATTGATTGCACATTAAGTTCACCAACTTCACCCCGTTCGCGACGCCCATGGTTAGTGGTAAGGAAGGTAAAATATCGGATGGGAGCCATTACAAGTTGTGAACGAGGGCAAAACATTATCCGCATCAAATTTCTTGCATACGGCAGCAGCCAATTGAAGCGCGCTACAACGTAGCCATATCGTGTGCTTGTGTGTGACAGAGACAGACATAGTAGCATGCGCGCAGCGTAAGAATAGCGTTTCGTTGTGCGTTTTACAAAGAGCTATTGAGTAGAACTGCAGGTCAAACTTAAGTTAAATTCAGCTAATCAGTTAAACTAAATACATAGCAATAGAAATATATTGATATATTACACTGCAGCACTTAACTCTTGGCACTTTTTAGAAATCAAATTTCCACCTTTCTTCATCACTTGAGTTCCTTTTTAAAAACACTGGCTTCTATCACTAACACAATCACATGCTTTACTTAATTTAAATTCAGCTAATCAGTTAAACTAAATACATAGCAATAGAAATATATTGATATATTACACTGCAGCACTTAACTCTTGGCACTTTTTAGAAATCAAATTTCCACCTTTCTTCGTCACTTGAGTTCCTTTTTAAAAACACTGGCTTCTATCACTAACACAATCACATGCTTTACTTAGCGACATGTTACAAGCTTTTACAAATTCAAAGAACTGCACTTATCTGTTTTGTCCCTTGGTCAGATTAATTAGGGGTGTATTTGAAGAAAGGGGGCAAGCATAACGGTACACTTATTCACACCTCTGTTAACAGCTCAAGTTCTGACAAAATACACAAATATAATTACGTATAAATACCGAACGGATGAAGCTAAAATTACGCTCTTTTTTCGTACATACTTGTACGATCATTCTGTTTATTTCTGACATAAGATTTAACGTTGTAACAAACTATCGCCAGAGCGTTAACCTAGTAATTACTAAGCGAGAAGAAGCTATAATATGTCTCAACCTAGTTGAATCCTGTTGTAAACATCTGGGCGGGAAGAGAGACAGAGACAGAGATATTGGGATAGAAAACGGTTAAGCTGTTGATAGGTTTGGCGAAGATAAGGGGGGTTATCTTTTGTTTGCGTACGTACGATAAACCCCTCCTTTAAGTACAGTATTGTACGTAAGTAGTTCTCCGATCACTACTCTGCGCGAGCTAATTTCGGACATAGAAAAGTATGCAGATGTTTCGATGCTTATAAACGTAAATAGGCCCACATTTTATCTTTCTGCTTCACATATCGCATATGTGTTCTGGGCCCGTGAGTTCGTAAAGGAATATATACATAATGGTATACTATATACAGATTAGATAGAAGACAGGTGAAATTATATACACCATTAGCTTATTATGTTAAATTAAGCTGCATTTTACTTAACAATTACTGAAGGACACTGCTATTATACGTATAACATTTTTGCATTCCTTTATCAGACAGCTCTCTCGCAACGAGGTCTGTATCGAGTTGAATGCTGATTAAGATGTTTTTGTTTATAGTGTGGGGTTGCTTCTGATATTTTACACTGTATTTCCTGTACATCTCGCGGACCTCACAAGGCCAAGGACACTTATCTATATGCAATATAAAATCAGTAAGCTTTTCACCATGGAGCAGGCTGGTGCTTCAGCCGAAATGAAACACAATCGAGGCAAACCGTTAAAAAGTGACGAGTGGCGAATGATCGCGCATTGTTTCGCAGTACTTAAAGAAAGAAACCCGGAATCCGGAAAGAAATCCGGAATATTAATATTCCAGCTCATAGATTTAATAAGTTAATGTGTAACCCAACTCTATTTATTGTCTAGAAGTTAGCGCTACTAGTGTTGCAAAACTTTTGTGCGTGCCTGTACGTCTAACACGCGGCGAGTTGAGTCAGCTCCGCCTTGTTTACAACAGGATTCAACTAGGCTGAGACACAGTATAGTTCTGACTAGGCAACGCTGCACGCCTGTGATTCGCTACAGCTGGAGCCTCTGGAGGTCATATACGAGACATTTGACGCGAACCTTACACGTGTCTATGCTGTCAGGGCATCTCGATTTTACATGCCTCCAAAGCTGACCTACCCTAGAAAGAGGATGAAGATCTATCTTATTTGGATCACCATCGGGCACCATATTTTGCTACCAAGAAAAAGAGTAGATGAGTATTGAAGTCCTCCTACAACGGATAGAACATTTTGCAGCACTACATATGGCTTTTTCCAAAACAAGACAACTCTACCCCACTCTTCTGCCAAAGGTGGCATTACTTTGAAGTATGGGTCGGCTGCATTGCCTATCACCCTGTTTGTAAGGGTTGCCTTTTATTTGCTAATGGTCACAACCCAGTGGCAGGGGCAGCGGTTCTCTTTGAGAAATTTCTTTGGGATCAGTGCGACAGTGCCTAAACAACTGAGCCATCCAGATCAACTCTTTAAGACATGACAAAGTCGTCTTCTCAAGCATGTTCTTTTTTGACACCAATACCTTGTAAAATGTTTTTAAGTCATTAAGTCATTTAGGAGCTGAAATTAGAAGCTGTGTTACAGTCCAATGCCCATTGGGAAGAGCAGTGATTTTCATTTGTGAAAGAGTAATCAATTCTGAGATTATCACAAGTTTAGAGGTTTTGAAAAATACTCTTGTTTAAATGTGGAATTAACAGCAATAGGTGTTATAAAACACAAAGGAGCTTATAAATATAACAGTGAAAACAGTATTTCCTCAAATGGAATAGAACTAAAACAGACATCCTGGCATATACTGCTATTTAAATGCAGTCATTAACAGTATTAGATGTTATAACATGCAAAAGGAGTTTACGAATATGACAGTGAAAACAGTATTTCCTCAAATGGAACAAAACTGTAACAGACAATCTGGCACATGCAGTACCAAATTATGCAACTTCTATTAAGTCAGGCTTTCTGTTACTGTATCGGTTGGATGAATTTATATCACATATGAGTGTAATTGTTACAAGAAATTATAAAACTGGAATTTGTTCTGTAGTATCCCAGCACATATTTCAAATATGATAAACACATATCAAGTGCTCTTGAGTTCCAGTCAGGTAAACGTTTTGGGAGTGTGCATCTCTCCTGTCTTCAAGTGTATATACAGATGTCACCCCCCCCCCCACCCAAAAAAAAAAAAAAAAAAAAAAAAAAAAAAAAAAAAAACACACCCACCTAATTATGCTCACTGAAAAAATAAAGACCAATAGTTCTAATGACACATAATTTTGTTTTTTAGTAATGTGCACAAGCAGAACTATGATGTATAAACTTTGTATAGCAAATAAAAGGTAATTTTCCAATGTTAGTGTAATATAGTAACACTTTGTTTTTAATTTGCAAGTGGATATACAGAAGAATAATAGTAATACATATGCCAATTCCTGCCAAGTCACATGTATAATAGAAAACACATTTTCAGGAGTGTTTCCATATACTTTATGCAAATTAGTTTGTTACCGAATATTTATTGCTTAGATAAAAGTTAGATTACCGCAAAGCATTAGGATTTTTTTACCCCCACATGGATGTAAAGGTTTTATCATAGCAAGATAACAAAGTTAATGTATCATGTTTTCAAAGACCATGATACAAAAGCTTAAGTTTTTCTAATTCATGTTCTTTATTTACACAGAAAAATGGTCCCTGGTATCAGTATGTTAAAGGAATTCCAGCTCACATCTTGGAAATACTGTCTTTTAAATATCCTTCAGCAATGGAGATTCTCTTCTAACCTCTATGATGCTTTAAAACTGCCTTTCATGTCTACTAGAGTTGCTGAAGCTCATTGTAATACTTGGCACACAATGAGAGGGGAAAATCTTTTAGCCATGTCCCCAAAATAAAGCACAAGCATTATTTCATTAATTTCCCCTGCTTCAGCTCTCAAAGCTGGTATATTCCTCACTACGCATACAAATATCTATATTTTACTGATAGTAGGTGAACTACAGCTTCTTTAACTTTAACTGGCTGGCTTATCCGACTTTGCACAGTTAACTTTTTAAACTCCAATAACAAATTAATTTTATTAACCTACTTGTTTATGAGCATTACTATACAATGATCTACACCAGAGGAAAACAGCTTCAACAATGTGACATATTTGAATGAAGAGCAAGACTATCAGTTCACGTAACATTAGGCGAGAGCTGTGTAATACAAGATTGCCTGATAAAAGCCACTGTGAGTATGGAACTGGAAGGTTCAGCCAGGGTAGGTTTTTCGTTGACAATAACATGATCAGTACAAGTAAAACGGAGCAACCAGTGTTTCTGTCTGGTGCTGTTATAAAATTAGCCAAGTCCAAATTCTAAAGTACCTTAGCAGATCACAACCTAACATGCAGTCTTTGATTATAATCAAAATTTATAATTATAAATTCCCCAGGCATTACTCCTAACACTACCAAACTAGTTAAAAAAGAAAGTGTTTCAGAAAATGTTATATCCCGTTCTAGTTACTTTATAAAATAACTGTCCATCACATAAACTAGAATTGTTTTATACTTTCTTGTAGCATACAGCCGGAATGTAATTGTTTATAAGGTGGCTAGTTGTATAATTAAAACAGTCAACATTAATATTACAACACCCAAGATGTGTTATTAACACCAAAATATGTTTCCTGTCTTTCCTGCATTCCTTCCCCTCTGGCAGCAGTACAGGCATGGTGATACCACACGCTGAACTCGTCTTCTGTGTGAGCATGTTCAGTGATGTCAGCTGATATCACACCAGCATTTTCCATACTACCCTGCTTCACACAATTTTTATAGCGAGTTCTCTTCCATTTACTCTGTATAATTGTAATTTTGTACAGATCCAAATATTCCAAATAATGGATGATGAATTGTCTGATATTCACACAAAAGGATGTGAAACATTGGTGGAACATCTGACTTCCTTAATCTCACCCAGCAGTTTTCCAAGTTTCGGAAGTGCTGCATAGCCTACGAGTGTTCGGCAATGGTAGAATCCTCAGGAAGAACAGTTGAGTAATTTTTTAGATAGTAATAATAGGCACACATTTTAATTTTATACTTTCTCTTTGGTTCTATTAACATAAAAGTTACATAACTTTCATGCTATGCAAAAACCCTTAATATATACCTTATAAAAAATTCCATACTCCTAGGCCAAGTTAACTTCTGAAAAAGATGCATTGAAAGAAAAACAGTTCTAATTTAGTGATTTCTAATATTAACAGTTTCCTCTCTTTGTAGAATTATTTAGCTGTTCTGCCAACAAACTGTTTACAGCATAAATATAAAGGAAATAAAGCAAAAGTTTCTTACATGCAGACTATTAGGTTGTGGCATCCAAAAACTTCAATGCATACATCAATAGAATTAAAATACAGATTATTCAGTTTTTGACACTATTTCATTACTAAGGAGCAAACTTTCATAGAGAAAATGAAATATTGCAGGGTATGGATTATACAAAGTGGGAGAGGTCAGTCTGTCACATGATCACAATAAAGAGGTCAGGTACAGTAGATGCAAAGAATGCTGTAGATAACATTGCTGTATAACTTGCATCAAATGCAGTCATCATTTGCACTAAAATATTTACTCCCAAATTATCATACAAGTTCAGCAATACGTGAATATTTCTATTACATGATGGAGGCACTTCACCCTGTGTGGAACTAGTGAACACATTTAAGACACACTGTGCACTGTAGGCAGTGAGCCCAGTTGTTTTGTGCTGTCACTGTACTCATGCAATGACGTCATGCTCTGCCGGTATGGCAGGTAATTATACATCACTATTCATTACACACACACATCAGTGGCATTTGATTTGATTAGTATCAATTCAAGAAACAAATATAACATACCATTATAACAAGATCAATTGTCACTTTTTAAACTTTGTCTTCTGTTTGATGAAGGTTTACATCATGGCCATCTATCAGTGGTGTGTGGACTTGGGTATGGACATGTTATGGTACCTTTAGCAGAGGTGAAATTTCTAAATTCTACAACTATTAGCAGATTTTGTTCAAATTCATATCAGACAATACATGCAAGGAATAATGTACATATAAATTTTCATTGCAATATCTTTAGGATTTTTAAATTATAATTTCTAGCTATTTTTAGCACCCTACCTGAAATGCTCCATGTGATGAAGATTTCAAAATGTTGTTAATTATAAATATTAATCTGTTATAGATAAATATTCTCCTAAGAATGTTGGGAACAAAATTTTGTAATGCTTTGGTTTGTTAAATAAGAATTAACTTTGAAAAAGAAAATTTTTTTCACAATAACATTTTTATAATTTTCATAGAACTATATAGGTAATTCACCTATTGCTGAATATTAAAATTACAGACAAATCACTCCCAATATTTTTTCTGCATTCTTTTGGACTAGCCTTGAAAGTTTTAAGAAAATTGAACAAATATTACATTGTGTGGAACATTTTTAAAGTGCAAAGGTGTGAGAAAAGTCAAAATTGGCAAAATGAACTGAGAATAAATATTGGGCATAAGGTTGTGTGTTCTTCTGTATCTATTTTATCATTTTTAAAGTCTTAAATGGCTCTGACAGCAAAAGTAATGTAATACAATTGAAGCTTAAGTTTCAAACTATTTTTTGCATGTAAAAACTGGTATTTGAATTTTTTAGAAACTTTGAACAAATTTCACCTATGTGTACCCACAAAACAGAACAATAGAGCATGAGAGAAATAGAGCAAGTGGTTTAATTCAGATGACCTCTAGTCAAGTAGTGACAGTAAAGTGAATATATTTTGCTTATTCCATTATGGCTGCAATTAAATTTCAAATTAATGATAGTATAAACCAGATACTGAGTGTTTTGGAACTCACAGCAAATGACAAAGTTCATATTTGAACCAATAGTTGTAAGAAAGAATATCAACTTACGACTGTAATTATTTCCTGTAGTTTAGCTGAATTCTCCTGTTCTTCTAAGCAAAGACATCAATGACAGCATCCTCGAAGCTGGGTTGGGAGCACAGGTCCTGAAGCAGTTTACTTTCAATATTCATCATAGCTAGGGATGAAAGTCTCTCTTGATGCTATGTACTTCTGAGATAGCTTTTAATCCTCTTCAGGCTAGAAAAGGACATTTCTACGGAGTAGCTTGTTGCAGGTGTTGCCAAAATCAAAGTCGCTAGCGCTAGGTTTGAGGAACAATTGAGCTAAGATCTATTGTTTTAATGTATTGGTACAGTTCAACAACACTGTTCCTTTTTAATTTCACTATCAGTATAAATCTCACACAATTCACTTCTTAATCCAAGTGAATCAAAATAGGATCCGTAATTGTCCTTTAAACACTTCTTCTGGAAACTTTCTCTTGAAGTCTGAGAACTGCGAGAAATCAAGAAGAGAAAGGAAACTCAGTTTTGAGATTTCAGCAAATCTTTCAGCTATGCATTACCGAACGTTATCAATAATTTCACAAAATATGCATTTGTAGATGCTTTTCTTATCTTTGCTGGTAATAGCAACAAACTCCTTTATCCAATTCATGTTAAATTTCAATGGTGTTGTCACTTGTTCCCAAACTGGATTGAAATCATTTCTATAATTCTGCAGAAAATACTAGAAGCTATCTAACATTTTATTACAGTAAGCTATATCTGTTAGCCTTTTCTGGACCACTTGAAGCAACACATCAGTGTGCTGAAATATATTGGAAAACACCATCAGAAGAAAATTGAAATAAAAATCCCTCAATTGATTCAGCAAACCACCTCCACAATACCTGTATTTTGATCCCACTCAAAATTGTCGTTAGTAGTCACTGATTCAAATAAAACCTCTAGATCAGCCTTGAACTCTTTTGCTGTAGCAAGCAGTCTACTTTTAAAATTCCAAAGGGTTTGTGACATGGAAGGAATTCTCTTTTTAACATTTACATACATCCTCGTTGATTTAGCAAAGAAGGTGCTAAATGCTGCAAGGGAAACAAAGAGATATTTCACTGATGCAGCTAGCTGATTATAGCAAAACAAGATTTAATTGGTGAGCATAGCAATGAACAAACAGTACCGATTTACAATGATCCTAAATTTTAGCTTGTAGCCCAGCACGTTCCCCTGCCATCATGCTGCCCCATTGTATGTTTGGGCAATCAGTTGGTCTAAACATGAAGTCATTTAGTGTACTTAAAGCATGCTTCAAAAGGGATTCAGTTTTTTTGTCTGCAGTTACATCTGAAAAACCGATGAACCTTTCTTCAATTGTTCCTTTGGTTGTTACATAGCAGAAGGTCAATAGCTAAGACCTTTGGCTAACATCGGAAGCTTCATCTAGTATCAGAGAAACAAAAGAAATCTCTTTTCTGATTTTGTTGGTCGTCATTGGGCTGATGCTGGATATTACATTGCTCTGTATATTCGCTGAGGTAGTACAAAAGACACTGGAGTTATGAAGATGTTCTTTTAGAGACATGCCATATTTAGTTAATTCATTTATGTACTCAATGAAATTCCCTCTACTGGATGACTCAGCAATCTCAGTGTGGTCACGAAACGCAAGTTCTTTTTTTCCCTAAAAAGCAGACAGCTCTTATGGAGTGTGACAGTATTGTTCTGTTTTATCTAACTTCCATGTTATGTTGCTCAAGGGATCTTCTATACCCATCACTTAAACAAAATTCTATTCTTCTGTTCTTACCAAACATTTTCAGTTCTTACTCGCAAAAAATGCAATTGAAGGAATACTTGTGTTTTTTTACTGCTCTATATATTGTTTAAATCATCATATTTGCTTGTGGTCCAAACCGACTTTTCTTTGGAAAACAAAAGACATGATCAACAAAACAATTTATTTAAGAGTCCTACACTCACAAAGCCTTGATCCAATTTCATACTTTATCATTAAAATGCTTCGGACCTTTTTAGTATTGGTTGTTATATTTAAAAAATGTTTCAGAGATCCTACTTTAACTACATTTTCTTTTTCGGTAAAATTTAAACACAAAGTCTCACGGCGGCACCGTGGCCGAGCGGTTAGCACGCTCGCCTACCACCTAGGTGGCCCGGGTTCGATCCCAGGGACCCGCATGTGGTATTCGTGGTGGACGAAGAGGCATCAGGGCGGGTTTTCTCCGGGTGCTCCAGTTTCCCCCGCCATCTCATTCCACCGGTGCTCCATCTTCATTACATGTATCATCAGTGCCACCGCCTGCGGTGCCGTAGTAGTAAAAGCGGGCGTTAAACACTACAACAACAACAAAGTCTCACCTTCAGTTTGTGGATTACACAGCATTCGGATTCCATATTTATACAGTAGGTTTCCAGGAAATGCAGTGTTCTCTCTGTAACATGTTTTCCTCAGGGTGAACCACATGAGCAATGTGCATACCTGTCTTCTGTTTCCTGTAGTATTTTTCTTTTACACAATCACACACATAACTGTTCAAAATGCTACTTGTTGTATGCTGAAATATGCAGAACTTAAAAATATGAAATTTACCTTCACTGCCTAACAGAATACTAAAAACTTAGCTTTAAACTACATTAACAGGTGAGATGCACTTTTAGGCATCACATCCACTGTGCATGCACATCATTTGACGTGACTGGCATGAGGCCAGTAACACCACCAACCACTCTGTTTTAATGACTCAACTGGTGTGATATACGAACAATTCTAATTCATAACATTCACCTTACCAATCACAGCTATTCAAATCGCTTATATTAGTGCGCCTACTGAACGACTATAAAAACCAGATTAAGAATTAGAGGAACAATGCCATTATGTACCAAAATAACTTGTGCAATGGTCATCTGGTAATCTATTAGATTAATATAACTGATTTTGCAGTCAGTCATCAAAATAATTTGTGCAATGGCCATCAGGCAACCATTAAAATTAACATAACTCTGATTCAGAGATCAATTACTTTATAGAACTAAGATAACTGCAGATAATTTTCTTTCCTCTGGTGTGTTCAGATGACATTATACATGTATGACCATGTGCATTTGTAACACACTGTTGCAACATACCTTATTGTAAATTACTTTCTCAGATTTTGCTTATAGTGAAGTGTAATAATATCTTGATAGTAAAGTGAATCAAATTTATGGCACTACATCACCTATTAAAAATAAGACATTTCGAGAGTTCATCTGCTCTCATTCTCAACCTTGATACTGACTGCTGGAACATAGTGTCATCATGTTGGGGATTGCAATGACAACAGAGGATGACAACATTGACATATCCAACACAATAACACTATGCTCCAGCAGTCATCAGGTTGAGAATGAGAGCAAATGACCTCTCAAAACATGCCCCATTTTTAAAAAGCAAGTGATCTAGTGTCAGTAAACCCAATTCACTTTAATATCTAGATACCTTATAGGAGTGCTGTCTAACTATTATATGCTCAGGTTAATTTAACTCCTGCCTAAGGAGGTGCAGGTGCCATTATAACCACCATTCTTATTGGGTGTGTACTGGGAAGGAAATAATCTTGTCTGAAATTTTAACTAATATTAGAAGTTGTCAAAATAAAAATTTGCTTATGAAGGGTCCCAGAAAAATACATCACAGGCGCTGCCTTATAGTGTTTATTCTAGTCTGCTAATTTCCATGAAGAACAGGATGAACAGTGGCAACAAGACACTGCCTGTCATTACAGCAGCAAAGCAGTACTTTAGGTATTGATGTCAACAGATGTAATAGTAGTAGTTTGGAAGACAAAGGGATGAATATCTCCAAGTTGTTCTTTTAACAACCTTCTGATATTCTCTATACTCTATACTGAAAGGGAAAATAATTCGAAAATGCAAAAAATGGAAATGATTCGAAAATGCAGAAACTAGAAATTTTGCACCCTCTGTACATTACATACCTAAAGAAGCTGCATTAAAAAGATCCTCAAGCAAATTTCATACTTGAAATCACAACTCAATACTATGGTCAGGCTTCATGTTAAATATCCACCCCAACCAGGGTTTGAATTAATGGGGGGATGGGGGATATCCCCTCTCATTAAACAATTCCTTCCCTGCCAGGGTAGTATTTTTCTTTTTACTGTACTTACTATTACTGCTCTTTGAAAATACAAAGAGACACAGAACACTTTCAATGCACACTACACATGGTATGAGTAGTTGTAGTGTTTAACGCCCGCTTTTACTACTACGGCACCGCAGGCGGTGACACTGATGATACATGAAGATGGAGCACCGGTGGAATGAGATGGCGGGGGAAACCGGAGCACCCGGAGAAAACCCGCCCTGACGCCGCTTCGTCCACCACGAATACCACATGCGGGTCCCTGGGATCGAACCCGGGCCGCCTAGGTGGTAGGCGAGCGCGCTAACCGCTCGGCCACGGCGCCGCCATGGTATGAGTGCGAGCCATGAGTAAGCAAAAGTATCTTATTGCAAACAATAAATAATTCTCAGGTTAATTAGTTGGGATGGTATTCAGGGTCACAATTCCAGTAATTCTGTGCCAGTAATAATGATTGCAACTTGCAGTATTCATTTCAGTTTCTTGCAATTCACTGTTTTATTGTTCCGTCAGCAGGATAAATTTGTGAAAAGAAAGTGAAAAGTTACAGAAAGTAACGAAAGTGATCTATTACAGTTTGAATCACAGGCTTCAACTTCAAGTAATAGTAATATTGCAGCTTCTCACATAAAAACTGCAGCATTGGAATTGACATGTGTTAGCGAAAATAGTGAAAGTGCATTACTCTAATCGGCGGATGCGCAGACAAAACTAGTTTTGAAAAATCTGATGTGTTGCACTTGCATGACTCTCTAATCATGTACTAACCATTCTTACAAACTCTTATTATATCTTCTTTGTGTAAGTTTAGATAAACCTTTTCAGAAATTATCTTATTGCTTATTTCCTTAAGTGCAAAGGGAATATGGGAATACATCAGGCTTTGAGCGAGTTAAATCTTTTAAAGCTTTCAAATTCCATTCTCTCACGGTTAACATATAAAAAAATTAATGATGTTCCATTTGACAGAAGTGTAAGTTCTCCATAACTCACACCAATAACAAGGCGTATCTCCAAAACGGTTCACTCTACAAAAAAATTTATTTAAACATAAATTGTGTATTTTAGCAAGATCTACATTTTTTCTATAGTAAGATTTGGTCTATCTCTTATGGTTTATCAGTTATGCAAATGTCTCTAGAGTAACTACAACTACAGGGGCTATAGCCAGCAAATTCGCGATGTACATTTCATTTGTCTCACCAATATGTGTCCTGTGTAACGATCCAGCAGAAATGAACGAAGACCACTTGAAGACCTGTGAAGCATTAAGATCAGAAGAAACTACAGTTCAAAAGTATTGGAAAGCACGAATGCTAATGGCTTCATTGGCAGATGCAAGGCACTATAAAACAACATTTCATTTGTCATAAAAATATCTCAAACATATGGCCTTTTAATCAAAATCGTTAGTTATTTTCAAGAAAATAAAAATGTTCGAAAACTTTTCCATGTACTAAAGGGTAGCTAGGGTGGAGGAATGTTCTTCAAAATCTTTGTGTGGCAACCTTGAAAGACAAATGCCAATTTTGGTTTTCAACCGACTTTTCGTTTTTGAGTTATGCTGTCCACAGAGTGGCAGACACACAGACCTTTTTCTAAAAATGCTTTTTCTTTTTGGATTCAGGGTGCCTCAAAACATATATTTCCAGTAAAATCTCAACATCAAATTTTTGGGTGGAATACAATACTTCCTCTACTTTACTATACATAGTAGAAAAAGTAAAAATGGAAAACAAATCACCTCTGACTTTCATCAAATAGTTTTGGGACTTATATTGTGCCTCTGTTTAGAAATACAAAATCACAGTGCTGTTAAAGACAGTAAAATGCATATTGCTGCTGTTATGTTTTATGTAACACACCGATGCTACTACCACTGGTATTACTACCATTATTGCCATAAATATAACAAACTATAGTCCTTCTCCCTTGTCAGAAAGTCTGATTCAAACACTGACCCCGACAGTGACAGCTGCCTTGTGGTGGCATAAATACAGCTGTTATAAAACATTCATTATTTGTGGCCACTGACAACATAACTGACCAACAAATATTACACTATAAGCTTCACTTATCTTTGTAATTTGGTGTGAGTTGTCGAAAATTAAACACAGATTGCGGTTTTATGACACATTTATCACATTCTCGGTGCTAGTCATGTTTATACTGGTCACCATTGTAATGGATGCTAAATGACAGATCAAAAATTGCATTGTAGCTAAGGAACCAATGCTTCAAACTAAGATATTCAATGAAAAACTGAAGCTATCAACAGTGAAGCAATACAAATCAATATAACAAATATTTAGAGACTATAAGCTTCTTATCTTTGTATCTGGTGTAAGATGAAAATTAAAAACATCATGGTTTCATGATTTGGTCTCTAAATATTTGTTATACTTGTTTTGCATTGCTTCACTTTTAATAGCTCCATTTTTTCACTGAATGTAACTGGCATTACTATGGTAGAAATGTACATACTGTAATCAGTGCTGGAGCTTCTGGTTATATACAGTAGAACCCCGAAATAACGCGGAAGGTTATTGGAGGTTGGGAGACATGCTTTAGCCCTGCGTTATAATAATTCCATGGTATATCGAAATGTGAGCTTGGAAGTGACAAAACTCAATCCCGCAGAGATGGTTGGATACATTCGTGCAATAATAAATTAAAGTACATTGTAAAGTATGTAACATACAGTAAAGTACACTACTTTTAAATGCAATTACGCATCAGTTATACTAGGGATGTATTCCAGTCCTGCAACCGGTCTTAATTTATATAGTACTTACATTTATACTGTACGCATATGACATTCTAATTTTGCATTGTCTTAAAGAGATCAGTAAGTTTTGTTTGGTGACATAATTCATAATGTTTATTTCTCCACATATTGTTTGCTTGTATCAAGATGGAGATGAATACTGTTTAATTCACTTTGCTCCTCCATACACAGAATCGTTTTGTTTATGGTAATTATCACTTCATGAATCTTCTGTGTGCAGGTCTTGTTACTTCAGGAAATTCTTAGCAATGCAGTGGCCTAGGTCAATAGAAGGAATGATGTGGCATCAGTGGCCAAGGGGCATGCTAGGGGTAACAAAAAGTATATTCCAGTACTGTTCTTTGAAGAAAATTTTAAGCTCCTCAACTTTAAAAAATAACACAGTATTTTGGACCGTGCTATTTCGGGCTTCCACAGTATTAAAATAATTGCTACTTATTTATCCTAAAAGTGAAAATTATATTCTACAACATGTATACTCTATTACAGAAGGAAGGCAAAATTATTGACACATTGGATTATTAAAGCTTGACTTAGCCCATGTTCTCTTTATTAAACATACTTAAACATTACACTAACATATCACTGGAACATAAATGTCTTATTCTTCTCCACCTCTAGAATAGTCGCGCATGTGCACCAGAATCCAGCCTGGAGTTGCTAATATGCCAAAAGCTATTAATAGTCCATGGGCAACCTTTTCCTGGAAACAAACATATCACATAGGTATTAAGACAAGTCTGCTTAGTTTTAAAATTAGTTTAACTCAGAAAAATATGCTAAATTATAATACTCATGATAGTATAATTGCTATGCCCTAAGTAATGCATGGGAAGCAAAAGCAGTAGCAACAGCTGAATTCTTTAGGGATGCTACAACAAATGACTGCATTGCATAGCCTATGACGTCTAGGTTGGTGTATGTACATAAATGGGATGACAGGGTCCTGTTTTATAAAAATGTAGCAAGTGTTAAATTACATCTAGGTTACTCTATATATGAAGGGGATGACAGGATACGGTGATATAAAAATTTAGCCCATTTTAGGTTATGACCCTAGCTTAGTTTAAAATATTAATGGGATGACAGGATCCCATGTTATCAGAGGTAACATTTATTCCTGCCATCAATAATCACATATTTATAACACCATATGTCAACTCTTTCCCCACTTTTACAGATTAATGCAAGTGGAATAGCCATCTGGTAGGCTATAGAAATTTATACAAATAAGATTGTCATTAATTACCTGACATTGACAGGTTATCCCTACATCATTTAGCCTTAGGTTGCACTTGCCCAAGAGCCTCACATTTGCTTATAGGCATTCAAAGTCAACATAGCCTTCTTAGTAATCCAGATACACAAAACTTCAAAAGAAAACATAAGACCATATTTACTTCTGCTATTTCTCCATTATCGATGTCAAAAGATCAAGGAATATTACCTGAACTCAGTATTTCTCTGTTTTGTGAGTAGTTAGGTCAGCAGCGTTCGAACTATGGTTATCTTTGACACAGATATACATTATCTTGCAAGCTTTTGTAGGCATTACATAAAATTACATAATTGTATGAGATGGAGGGGAAATTTGAATTGTGAGTTAATTTTTGCATAGTGTCAAAGGTTACCTACGCCAAGTTTAGTGGAAATTGATGCAATGGTTTAGAAACCTTTTAACATACACATATACATCAACTTTCATATACAGGGTGTTTAAAAAAAGAAGTGTCTGATATTATAACAGGAGCTCGGAAGGCGTATTGATCTTGGCAGTTAAGAGCGCTAGGATCGCTTCTTATCTTGTTTATTAGAACAGCGAAATAATAGTAACTTGGCATATAGTCAGTGATAAAACACAAAGAGATGATCTCTTATGCCTGTCGCTATGTGAGACGTTACTGTCCTGAAGATATGATTGCACCTGAACAGAGTGTATGTGTATGTACACATACTGCCCTGTTTGTGCAATAAGCTTATGTAAACAGCTGGACAGTTTCACATTCTTTCCGATACGCCTCATGGTTTTGCCAAGTAGTACTAGTATTGAGTATTTACACTATGCAATGGACTTAATCCAACAATCAAATTTACTCTTCTTCACTTTCAGTGTCTGATAGTAGGATTTCTTGAGGTTACTTTCTCTTTAGTCTTGACTTTCTTTGGCTTCTTTGTCCCAGGCTGTACACTAAAGCTCCTTGGATGTTAGGTAAAATGAACACTTTACTGTAACAAACGTAACCATGCATTCTTATACATGCTTCAACTCTTCTCAAAGAATCCTGAACTTTTCAAACACACCTGGCTGCTCTCTGATTTGGGCACATGCATTGGTCACATACCTGTATGCTCACTATGCACAATGCTACTGGACCTCCTCGACCAATCCATCATCCATTAAATGTTTGGTTTAAAATTAAATACTGTTACATGATGAGTAGAACATGAAGTGGTGCCCTGTCATGCATACACCACATGAGTTGTCTTTCTACAAGCACATCCTCCAAAATCACATTTTCTCCTCCATCACGTTCTTTCTGTTGTAACACACATTCTTCCATTTCCAGCATGTGTACAGTTCTGAGATCTACAGCAATCTGTTGTCCTGGCTACAAATGATATTATTTCTGCAAGTTGCTAAAAAGCCTAGCGAAAAGATCTTCTGATAGAATGTTGTGGTTTGGATGTCTCACAACGAACATGATACAGGCCTGTCGTTGACTACCATTGGCTAACCCATAGCAAAATACCATGCCTGCCATTTCCCTTGAGGAATAGTATGACTCCATTTCACTGTTTATGTTGTCCACATAGTACAAAACCATGCATCTTGTTTGGATACCTTAATGCAATGTAAACACAATGCCATATAGCTGAAATCAGAATCAGGCATGCGCTAAGACCATCAACAAAAAAAAAACAGGTGCCATATTGACAGGCAACTAGGTAAACAGACACCAAACAGAGGGAAATTTTGCAAAATATGTGTTGCCAACATAGAAGGCAGGGAAAGGTAATTTAGTGAGAAATGGTGGAATATGTGAGGAATAACCATAAAGTACCAGAGTTTACTTCACAGAGCACATTTTCAAGATCTTAATTCCAGAAAATTGTAAACACATTACTTCCTAAATTTTGTAGCTGCTCTGTATCCACCACCAGAATAAACAGTAAGAATGTCTGCAATCCTGAATCGTGTTTAGCTTCAATGATTTCTTGACCACAGACCTAAAAAACATACAACCTAAACCCAAATCCCCTAAACATAATACCTAAACCCCAATACACAAATTGTACCCAAACTGTATTCCCCCCACACGTAAAACCTAAAAAATGTATCCTAAACTGTAAAATCTTATCCACCACACATATACCCATGAAACTAATTTGTAAACCCTAACCTTTACATACACTAAAGAAACTTTTTTCCCTTGCAGATGGCCACACTCCCAAGTATTGGCAGCATGCATACCTTCTGCTATGTTTGGTGTGATGCATGCATTGGCTACCGTGTTATGATATAACTGTTGAATTTTAAATTATTCTGCTTTTATTTGACACTTGCTATATGTTATGTGGAGTGCTCATAAATGTTGTATCCCAGTTACATGCTTTGGTAATTGTTCACAAAATCGGCTGCTCGAGAAAACGAATGAAACATAATGCAATGGATGCAGTTTTTATTGCTGATTACGATTTTGAAAGTTTTATGTGTTATTGTGTTTATGTGTTATTGCACATATATAGCATTATATTGCACATGTAAGTAATACACATAACTGACAATAATTCACTTTCAGGTTATGGTAGTTACATTATGGAATGAGTGAATGAGTGTGTGGGGTTTAACGGCCCGACGACGAGGTCATTTGGTACATTATGGATAAATGTTCTGTATTCACCAAATCACTTCAACTGGTTTTTTGTGCACAATTTAACACTATACTGCACACAAATATTAAGAATACACTTTTAGGAACAACAATTGGTTATCCTGTAGCACAGCAGCCCCACGTGTTACGTCGGTCTGGGTGGCTCAGTCAGACACTGGCCTATTGATTCTAAGGCTGCAGGTTCAAATCCAGCCCAGATCGATGGTTTTTAAGTGTACTTAAAAATGACAGCTCCATGTCAGTAGATTTACTGGCAGGTAAAAGAACTCCTGCGAAACAAAATTCTGGCACACCAGCAACACTGATGTGATCCTGACATTTGACAGCATTGTTAAACAAAATAATTTTAACCCCGACTGCTGTCGTATGGAGCCACTACGGAGGAAGAGGGCGTGGTCTCTATTACCAACCCAACACTCTAGAACTCTAAAATAAGAACAAATTAGAAACGAAGCTTCACTTACCTTCTTAATATTGCAAGAAGATAAAAGATAATTGTAATTTACAAAAATGTTTAAAGAATATGGAAAAACTTTGGTCCCTCAAAATAAATTTAATATACAAAATTTCCTAAATATTTCTAAAAAGGATATATTTCCAAATTATAAAAAATCTGGCACCAATTTAGCTGTTTGGATTGTGATAGGGTTTATATTGGTAAAACTAAACGTAATTTTATATTGGTAAAACTAAACGTAATTTAGAAGCCAGAATAAAAGAGCATTTTAGAAATATTAAATATAAACAAATTGATAAATCAGCTGAGGCGGATCATTTTTGGTCATTTAATCATGAAATAAATCCAAAGTGAAATTATTAAAACAATTAAGTGGACATAGATTTAATGGTTTGGGAAAAGATATTCATTTTAAAACACAAGAACTAAGTTATGAATTTTTAAATACCACTAATAGATTGTATTTATAGGTTTTTGTTTTCAAAGGTTGGCGATAAATAGGTCTTCTAAGTTGAGTGTCGGTAACTATGGTAACTTGTTTGGATAGCTTTGAAAATATGTTGAATACAACTTGAAACTAGTCAGCATTGGAACAACTTGCAATATTAATAAGATGAGTGAAGCTTTTAGTTTCTAATTTGTTCTTATTTTAGATTCTTATTGCTTCACTGTTAATAGCTTCAAGTTTCCTTAATTCTAGAACTCTCTGAAAATACCAACACCATATCACGAAATTGCCGATACCATAATTATAACAATTCCTGAAGAAACATTATTACTACTACTATTATTATTATGTAACCGTGTGAAGTGACATTACTTCTTTTGTACCCAAGTCTACATCTTTAAAAAGTTAAATCTCTTCTTCTTATTACTACATAATCCTGTGATGTGACAGCTTTTTGCACCTAGGGATATACTTTTTCAAACTGTCATTATTTCTTCTTTGTATTACTTCGTAATACTTTGAAGTGACACCTTTTTTGCACCTAGAGCTACATTTTTCAAATTATCATTATTTCTTCTTAATAATGATACTAACACTAATGCTAATGATGATAAATAACGTTAACACTGAAATAAGGATAACTAGCAGATTTCATACTTCCAGGAATGGCAACAATTATGTCAACACATAACAGCAAGTATAGGAAGCAGTTGCAAACAACAGCATTCATTATTGACACGACAGCAGTCCATATAACACATGGGGTCGCTATGCTACAGGATAACCCAATAATTGACACACAATATGTTAGTTATCACTGTAAATGTCTGTAAACTGCACTTAGTTGAGGCAAGATGCACAAATTTGAGTAACTGAACAAAATGATGGTGATGCCTTCACCCAAGACTGATGGAGGGGCATTGCTCATCCCTTCCCTCTTCTGTCGAACTGTTACCAACATTAGCATTTGAAATGCAAGCACATGATGTTGCAAATTTCCCCAATTTTGCCATTTCCTGCATGAGTTGCTGAAATTGTTCCTGCTTCTCATATATTGGCAATACCACTTTCCCTGCTTCCTCTAGCTCATTTTTGCCCCTACGTGTCTTCTGCATATAGCGTCTGCTATCTAATGAGGTCCAAAAAAGGTTGTTTGAACAGGCAATATCATCTTAACACAATAATAATATACTGACATTTATAAAAGTACCCCATATTCCCTCGAAAATTCCATTTTGGTATACAGAAAACATAATTCATAATTATATATTTAGGTATGTCATTTGATGAAAATGGAAAGAACTAGACACCTAAATTGGCACTCCAGTAATGCTACAGCTAGTCACAGGGACCAAGGATAACCAAAATAACAGTGGAAAGATCTTCGCTAGGTTTATCGTTACAGGTCACATGGCCTAAAATGAACTTCATGATATATGTAGTTATAGATGTATACGCTTGAAATAAAGTTATATAAGCGAGGTCACTTAAAAGGGAGGGTGGCCTGTAGAGGTCACCAACAGTGCAACACTGAAATCCTCAGTAAGCAGGTTATCTTGTCAACCTAACACTATGTGCGCAGCTAACTTTTCTTAAAATATATATGCAGGAGTTGCTATGCCATTTAATGAGTGTTGTGTGAAGGCGTCTGCATCTTTATTAGATTGGGAATCTTCTAGCCCCTTGGACCATGCCCTCGCCAGAACACTGGCTGCTTCTCTAAAGCATTACCCGTGACACCAAAGACTTTAACCAGGCAACTTCATGTCCTTAAACCAGAATGATATTGCACCTACCTATGACTCGCTAAGCTATTTCTCATGAAAGTGTTACCTTCATACACAATCACAACCAAAGTATGAAACAATACCTTGGGTGTAATGAGATTTGCCAAGCTCAACTTGCTCTTATTTTCCAACTTTGCAGTTCGTTCGACCCTGGACCGTTTCAGTGCAATCCCAACTTAGGTTCTCATTTTTGGAAGTCGTTGCATAGGATTTACAAATTATTTGTTGAAGTCTTATTGCGTATTTGATCCACATTTCTTCCTAATGTCACATAAGTTAGTTGCTTTATATCGCATTTAAGTAGGGTTTTAAGCTTTCGCTGTGATAATTATGCCTACCTGGAAACTAATATGAACTCTGGCTGGCGCCGATACAACTCCTGAAGTCCTTGTCACATTTCTAGTCTGTACAATGTTTCTGCAGATGGAAGGAGCGGTCCTGGTAAGGAAAGACTGAATTGGAATCATTTTTCGTTTAAAATATTCAGCTGAACGGGAGCCCTATTTCTCTCTCAGCTTGTCCAAGTATGGCGCACTTGGGGTAGCAGCCGAAAATGAAAGGAGACTTCCGGAAACGGAAATGACGCTATACAAAACACTTCTATCACAGGAATCTATATTTTTGCATTCGCTGAACAGTAGTTATACTTAAATGGTAGAAAATTTGTTGCATATTGGCTTTAAAAAAACACAGTTTAATTCTTTAACTATGTTTGAATTATACGGTGATTTTCAGTATCAAAAAAGAAGAGCTGAGCTGTTTATAACCTCTATTAACCTCTGAGATGAGCGAAGAGGCAGCCGTTAGTTTCATTATTTCAGAAAGGCAGTGGTTCTTTAAATTTACTAACAATATCTTAAAAGTATGTTAGGGTTACATATATAATTCATAAATCTAACAAAATTTGAGTAAATTATGCTTGGACATTCAACAAATTCGCATGTCGGCTAGTTTTGCCAGATTTGGCGATTTCACACATTCTCTCTGTCCTTTCCACCCCCTTTTTCCTTGCTTTTCTTTCTCCCTTTCGAAAAGCAAATTAAAAAATAGCGACTGGATATTAATTGTTACTGAAAATAGTATTGTGATAACAGTTGCGTAAGCTTGACACTGGAAAACGAGGAAGAATCTGAAAATACTGGACAATCGATAAATTGTCTAATTCCGAGATACTCCAATGCACTTAACGCATGGTATTGCTTACTATTTTTTTCGATGATGTAGACAACAGAAATAGTTGATTAATTAACGTGCTTTAATAACCGAGTAGGGAATATCCGACACCAAAGGCCAGCTACGATGACTACTGTGGGGCTATGTACGTCGGTCGGACAGGGAAGCTTTGACGACTTTTTCTCAAGCAATTATCCAGCTACTGTAAAACTTGTATTGATTGATTGATTGATGGAGTTTAGGGGCCCATCGACAACTAGGTCATTTGGGCCCTGTAAAACTTGTAAATTGATAATCGAGCAATGTATTAACTTAAGGTACCACGCATGCACTAAATCCACCACACCATTCCCTGACCAGTGGATATCGCCACCAAACAAAATGCATAGGAAGCAGAGTAAACCATTGTGTTCTAACGATGATGTAGAAAATGGGCTACCTAGTAAAACACTTTATTCGTGTTAGTTAAATAAAGTAAATACATATCATATCACAATACTCATGTATTAAACAGTTTTTACTTTCTCTGCTACGTATAGTAAAGTAGTGGAAGTATTGTATTCCACCCAAAAATTCAATGTCGAGATTTCGCCGGAAATATATGTTTTGAGACCCCCCTAAAACCTCCCCCCCCAAAAAAAAGCATTTTTAGAAAAAGGTCCATGTGTGTACGTGTCTGGTGTGTCTGTCTGTGGGCAGCATAACTAAAAAATGAAAAGTCGGTTAAAAACCAAAGTTGGTATTTAAGGTTAATGTCTTTCAAGGATGCGACACGAAGATCTTGAAGAAAACAGCCCCACCCAAAACTACCCTTTACATGAAAAATTTTTCGAAACTGTTTATTTTCTTGGAAATAGCTCTAACGATTTTGATTAAAATGCCATATGTTTGATATATTTATATGACAAACGAAATGTATATTTTGAATTTCCTGGCTACAGCCTATGTAGCCCTGGTTGACTTCTGAATAACTCGTCAACCGTAAGAGATAGACCAAAAAATTTAGATCTCGCTAAAACACACAATTTATGTCTGAATAACTTTTTTTTTTGTAGAGAGAACCATTTTGGAGACATTCCTTGTTATTTGTGTCAGTTTCGGAAAACTGAACTTTCGTGAAATGGAACATCGTTATTCATTTTTACTTTCTCTACTGGTAAGTAGGGGAAGTATTGTATTCCACCCAAAAATTCGTTGTCGAGATTTCACCTGAAATATATGTTTTGAGACCCCCTGAATCCAAAAAAGCATTTTTAGAAAAAGGATCTTGTGTGTGTCTGTGGAGAGCATAACTCAAAAACGAAAAGTCGGTTAAAAACCAAAGTTGGTATTTAAGTTTAATGTCTTTCAAGGATCCGATACGGGTATTTTGAAGAAAACGGTCCCACCCTAAACTACCCTTTACATGGAACATTTTTCGAAAATTTTGATTTTCTTGAAAATGGCTCTAACGATTTTTATTAAAATGTCATATGTTTGAGATATTTTTATCACAAATGAAATGTATATCTTGAATTTTGTGACTATAGAGTCATGTTTACTCTGGACGACTTTTGCATAACTGGTAAACCGTTATAGACCAAATCATACTGTACAAAAAATGTAGATCTTGCTAAAATACACAATTTATGTCTCAATAAATATTCTTGTAGGGTGAACCATTTCGGAGATATTCCCTGTTATGTGTGCGAGTTTCGGAAAACTTCAAAACTTTCGTGAAACGGAACATCGTTGTTCATTTTTATATGTTAAGTGTGCAAAGAGAACGAAATCTCAAAGCTTTAAAAGATTTGACTATCACACAAAGCCAGTGGCGGCTCGCAGTCAAAATTTAAGGGTAGGCAAGGTGTAACAGCAACAACACCAATAATAATAGTAATAATAATAATAATAATAATAATAATAATAATAATAATAATAATAATAATAATAATAATAATAATAATAATAATAATAATAATAATAATAATAATAATAATAATAATAATAATAATAATAATAATAATAATAATAATAATAATAATAATAATAATAATAATAATAATAATAATAATAAATAATAATAATAATAATAATAATAATAATAATAATAATAATAATAATAATAATAATAATAATAATAATAATAATAATAATAATAATAATAATAATAATAATAATAATAATAATAATAATAATAATAGTCGTAGTCGTCATCGTAGTACAGTAGAACCCCGTTTACCCGAAATAAAGGGGGTGAAGTCTGGTTGTTTAATAAGTGCAGAGTGAATGAGTGTGACTTACGGATGAATTACCGCCAAAACTAAAATTAATGAAGTAATTGAAAAATTGTCGGACTATAACATTGTGTTAAATAGCTAAAACACTCCTCTTTTCATTGTCAGTGTGCCGAAAAAGCGGACTTCGTAATAGATCACTAATTAAGTCGGTCATACTGGTATTACAACACACTGGTATTACACAGAGTGACGACACGATTCGGATCTCTGGGATCTTCGTACGTGGAGTATGCCTGTTCGGAAAAAGTCGCATAAATTCGGATTTGGGCAGGCAAGTGTTCTGAATGCTGGCAGACTGTCTACGTATGCTCGGAGTGCGTATACAGACGGAATATTTCCTTATTCATGTTCAAGGGCCCCGTAAGGGGGCCGGGCCGGCAGAGGTCAAGCTAGCTGGCTCTCCACTACCCAGGTTCCATTCGTATCATTTCTGCCGCGCGTTTCAAACATGCAGCGCAGTTTTGATGAATCGGAATTGAGATTCAAGGATTTGACCGTGCTTTTCTGAACTGCAATTTAGGGAAAATTACGGTTCAAATGATAAAATACAGAATCACAGTTAAACATTATTTGTTGATGTATTAGGGTAGGGCAGGCAATGCCTACCCTGCCTACCCTGAGGAGCCGCGCCTGCACAAAGCCTTCTGTATTCTAATATTCCCCTTGCACCTACAAGGAAATAAGTAATAAGATAATTTGTACAAATGTTTATCTTAACTAACAAGAAGAAGATATAGGAATAATATTGTAAGAATGGTTAGTACAAGAGTAGAGAAAGTTACTGAGTGCAACACATCATATTTTTTTATATACTAAGTGTGCAAAGAGAACTGGATCTCAAAGGTTTAAACAATTTCACTATCGCTCAAATTCTTCTTGCACATATAAAAAGTCGACCTGGATGGCTCAGTTGGTTAGACGCTGGCCTACTGATCCCAAGGTCGCGGGTTCAAACCCGGCCCAGGCCGATGGTTTTTAAGTGTGCTTAAAAACGACAGCTCCATGCCAGTAGATTTACTGGCATGTAAAAGAACTCCTGCGGGACGAAATTCCGGCACACCGGCGACGCTGATGTGATCCTGGCAATTGACAGCGTCGTTAAACAAAAAAATAATTTTGCACATACAAGGAATTAAGCAAGAAGATAATTGATGTGAATGTTTATCTGTAGATATAGGATATGAAGATATGGGAATAAGAGTTTGTAAGAATGGTTAATACAAGAGTAGAGAAAGTCACGTGAGTGCAACACATCAGATTTTTAGAAAAAGGTCCGTGTGTATGTCTGTCAGTCTGTGGATAGCATAATTCAAAAACGAAAAGTCGATTAAGAACCAAAGTTACTATTTAAGTTTAATGTCTTTCAAGGATGTGACACGAAGATTTTGAAGGAAATTCCGTCACCCTGAACTACCCTTTACATGGAAGTTTTTTTCGAAAATTTTGATTTTCTTGAAAATGACTAACGCTTTTGAGTAAAATGCCATATGTTTGAGATATTTTTATGAAAAATGGAATGTATATGTTGAATTTTCTGGCTATAGCCCCCCCCTCCCCCCCCTTTTTTTTTTTTTTTTTTTTTTTTTTTTTTTTTTTTTGATTGATGACCTCCAACGTAGTGTCATATCAGACGGTGAATGCATGAAATGGATGAAATGATGCTCAAACGAGTCCGAGGTCCATAGAGCTTTAAGTTACCCGGTATTCGTCTTCTCAGGATAAGAGAAAACCTCGGTAAAAACTTTATCCGGATAACTTACTCTAAGCGATAGTCCTGTAGTCCTATTTACTCTGGATGACTTGCATAACTGGTACACCATGAGATAGACCAAATCTTACTGTAGAGAAAGTGTGGATCTTGCTAAAATAATTAATAACATGTCTAATTTTGTTTAAGAGTGAACCATTTCGGAGATATGCCTTGTTATTGGTGTGAGTTTTGGAGAACTTAAACTTATGTCAAATATAATATCATTATTAATTTTTTTAAATGTTAATTGTGCAAAGGGAACGGAATCTCAAAGCTTTAAAAGATTTGACTATCGCTCAAAGCCTGCTGTATTCTGATATCCCCTTACCTACAAGGAAATAAGCAAAGGAATTAATCAATGAGATAATTTTTGCAAATGTTTATCTCAGCTAACACGAAGATATAGGAATATATAGGAATAAGAGTTTGCAAGAACGGTTAGTACAAGAGTAGAGAAAGTCATGTGAGTGCAACACATCAGATTTTTAGTTTTTCTAGCAGAAGCAGATTTCTCTTTGTATGCCTGCTGTACTATGGCAACGCAGGTAACATTATTAGAAAACAATGATTAATATAATTTTTAGTACCAACAATGGAAAATTAAGGATGAATATTATATAACAAAACAATTTTCTGCTAATTTTTACACCATAAAGTTGCGGGAAGCCCCTTGTTTCTCACTCTTCAATGTAGCAGATTTCCTCTTAGGTGTATATGTAAGTTTCACATGTGCTGCCAACGACAACCGTGACAGGTAGGTACTAACTGCCACGGTTTTGGCCTATCCCTTGCCCCTTCACGACCATGAAGTTGCTGGCAGGGCGAGGTCCAGTCTGAATGCTTTTACCGTGCACTTACCCCATTAGGGTTTAACCGCAGATAGGAATATTCATGGGAAAGGTTTTTAAGGGTGGTGTATTTTTAAAAGTTGGATGGTTGGGCCTCTCCACTTATCGCTAGTGTCCCGAGTAAATGTCCACAATGATTACTATCCGAGACAAATATAAGTGGCACGGATCCATAGAATGGTAGTATAATCTGTTGCAGCTTACAATATAATTGCTTAATTCGGCTTCTGTTGTTTTATGTTGTTATGCAAGACATTTTATTGCAACCATGACAAGAATAGCAAACATTACTGCATAATAATTGCTTCTCGGGTGATCAACCACGTCAAATTTATAAAATTCGAGCTTTCGACCATTTGATTCTTCATCAGGAACTAAAGTCAGGGCCCAGAGGAGGTTCGAGTCGAACGCCAGGCAGGTCTTGGCCAATGAGCGTGGAGAGCACAGTGATTGGCCACTTTTTAAGGTGAGGTGGGACTCCTTGAATAGGATTTTCCTGTAATGCCGTCAGCCTTTCTGATCTGCTTGAATTGTCTATGATGGTATGTATGTTTGATGACTGGTGCCCAAGCCATGCTTAGTTTGCGTCCAGAGTCTCTGTTAAAATTCGATGGATGTAATTTAATTTCTGTGGATTCCTTAATAAGTCGATCAAAGTATTTGTCGGAGCGGCACAGGCACAGATTACTTAGCCCCTCTGCTCCAATATTTCGGGGAAATATGTATAACAAGAGGAGTTGGTAGGATGCGAAAGGATGGTGGACACACAAATACCTCATATTTTCACTCTGCATCTCTTTGCGCTTTAATAATCCTTATAACAAAAACATATAGCATATATACTTACTCATTAAAGGAAGTAAATATGCGGTCTGCTTTTAAAAAATAAGTCATATGACATTGTCAAACAAATGGAGTAATGAGTAAGGAGGGAACGCAGTTTTCCTTTCACCGCGAATCAGGGATTTCCGAGAAAACTATAACCAAAGCAAAGAATGGATTATTTACATAGTATTCTGAAAACACTCGAAAAGTAATAGCATTCGGTGTATTTTATGCATTTAATGAAAGACGGCGCCATATTCATCCTATTGAGCATTGTTGTCGTGTATTAATGCTGCCATCCCATTTATGCCGTCAATCTAACTATAACCCGACCAAGGCCAGTGCAGTCCTGCTTCGGAGGGCGCCACTTGTACGCGTTACGGCTTGCCCGTCCTCCTGTACAGTCCGGTTGGCAAAAGGTGAACAATAGCAGATCTCATGTTGACATTTTCTCTGTGTGTATCACTGTATTATATGTATTGTATGTATATTCATACCACAAAAATCAAATATATTCACAAATACTTTAAAATACACTACATTTGTGCACTAAACACTACGCTGCACGTTAGTAAATCAGACTGTACAGCATTTCGTGACGTATTCGTGTCGTCACCGCGTTAGTTCGCCTGCTTGCTGCTTCCCATGCAGGACTGCACTCGCCTTGTTCGGGTTATGGTTATACTTTCATTTACCAGTTTACATTTTTTCCACCGGCAAAAATGAACATCGTGATAAGTGATGGTATTACTATTTACAGTAAATAAATACGAGTGTATTGTACCTGTTGCGATATTACTGGGATCCAGATGTCTCCTTCAGGTTGACCAGAACATAAGTTGGGTAGATTATAAGACAGCCAAACATTACAGCGCAGTGTGCCATCTTCTCCTGCAAATAATAAAAGTGCTATTAGCTATTTACTTGACTGACAAACAAACAAACAAATATTAATATGTTGAAGAATGGGAATTAAATGGGTTAAATTAATCGAATTAGTGAAAAGATTATCTACAATTTTAGTCATTTTTATTTATAGTTATCAACTTTTAAATATGTAATTTTACCTTTTTTTTAATGCAATAATTGTAATCATCATATTTAAGTAATCGAGAAATTATTCTCGTTTTGAGAGGTGTTACCTACTATATTGTTATGGCAGGAGGTTTAAGGTCAACGAGGTCATTTGGGAGTTATGGTAGGATTAGATTGGATTGCGTTCAGCGAGTTCACAAGTCACAAGTAGCAATGGAGGCCGATGAACATTGAACATGCCAACTGAAATGTACAATCATGTCATTATATACATTAGTACTGTAATATGACCTACTCGTATTTATGTTTAAAATGTCATAGTTCTTTGATGTCGTCGTGACTGTAGGTCAATCACTGTCATTAGCTATTATTGGAACTCTCGATACGGTTTAGTTATATTGTAGTTTCCTATCAAGCTGTTGGCTCTTGGTGTTTTCTTTAATCAAGTGAGTTTACAGTCACTGTTTCCGCCTAAGGTAAATGAAGTACAGGGGAAGGTAGGCCATTCCTGCACAATCATCCCTATTGGTTGCAAGCAAATACGTCAAGCGGAAGGAAGATGGATTCCTCCAGTTGGGCTCGTACGATGGCAGATGATAGGCCCGTTGCTCATACATACAGTCCGTGCATCAGCTCATGGTCCGTGATAGGAATGCTGCCCGATGTATCCCAGACAACCACCCACACTTCCCGAACACACTGCGAAAACCCACATTTTCCCACACAACATCCCAACACCACCAAAACCACAACACGTGACTGACTGGCCCAAAATAAACTTCCCAAAAATCCCAAGGACAAAAACGGACATGACGCCAAATGAAACCATTGGAACATTTAAACACGTAATAGGACATACAGAACAGCAAATAAAATCACTACAAGAACAAATCACACACATTCAAGAAAACATCACAAAGTACATCCGACAAATCACGAACACCACAATAAAACAAATCCTAAGTACACTCATTCCACCAATTTATGACATAACTCCACCAGCACAAAGACCCAGATTCCTACACCACTTAACACAAACAGCACAAAAGACCTTGAAGAAAGCTGTCAACACAACCAGAGTTGGCAACCAACTTGCCATCTTTATAGACGACAGATAAAAACATATAATCACACAACAAACTATAACAAAAAAACACAAACACACAGTAAACAAAAACACACAGTAAACATAAACACACACAAACACACACACTATACATACACAAACACACACACTTTCATAACCTAACATACAAAACAACACAATATAAAAAATTACATATGAGCCGGGGCAGCAACAACAAACAAAAAACTTACAGAGGGCAGAAGCCATCTTCATGCAGCTGGGGACGACAACACACACACAAACAAACATAAACAAATACATAAGCCACATCACTACAATCAAAACATTACACACACACGCCAGGAAGATTCTCCCACACGACAAACAATAATACCAAGACGAGGCTGAAGAGGGACTGTCCCTAAACAGCCTGGGCATGTTGTAAAACATGCCCGAATTACCTTTTTTCATTTCATTTCATTTCATAGGAATGCAACCTGACAGTACATCATTAAATCATTTAGGTTCATTGTACTCATGCTGTGTACCTAAAATTATTTACTAATGTACTGACTCCTTGGATTCCTGCGAGGGGCCATTGGTGGACAGACTAGACAATATCACGAAAAAAAAAAAAAAAAAAAAAAAAAAAAAAAAAAAAAAAAAAAAACCAAAGATCTACCTCCCAAAGAATGTTTGCATCCACAAAAACCATTATATATCAAGGAAAACCTGAAAACGACGCGCATCGGATTATTGTTGTAGCTTGCTGCGGCTACAGGCTGAGAGTGAAATACGTGTTGAATTTACACAGTCTATACTGAAAAACATTGTGATGGCAAAGAGTTTAAGGAATTTGATGAAACAAATGAACAACAAGCAGAAATTCGCTTTTGAAGTAATTGTAATCGAAAAGTTACTGGTTATTTTGAAAAAAATTTGTAGTTATAATTGAATAAAATATTTCTTAGCTATCTGTAATTTGCTACAATTACTTTGTTTCTCACGTTTCCCATCACTTAGCATTTTTTCTCCATCACATTTCTTAAAATGGTTTTCAGACTTCTGGTTTTTCATTTCAATGAGTAGTGACCATATATAATATTTTAGAGGGTAAATCACTGTAATAAAATTACAGTCGCATAGCAAGAAGTTAACTATTGAGGTCTGTTTTAAACATACGTTACAAAACTTTAGCATGAGAAAATTCTTTGCACAGTTTTATCAGTTCTTCTGGTGAAAGTATCATGCATTTTTCCCCCACCTATGTATCTGACATAAACATCCTATGAATGAAGAAAGGTGACAAACATATTTAAGAACAGAGCATTCCTGATAAATAAGTTGTTTTTCTAAACCTTATATCTGAACAGCATTTAACATATATTGTTCGTACAGGTACGCACCCCAAAGCTGATCTTTATTCTTGCCGGTGCACAAACTATACCATTACGTCGGGTAGTGTTAGTCCTAATGCTGGAGGACCCTTGTCGAACCGCAGTTAGAAGAGTCTTCTGCACCAATCCTCGCACTTGAGGCAACATCTTGGAACTGAGATGACGTTATCTTTGAAAGCTCTGATAACATCCAGGCACACCTATCATTGAAAGATAACGTATACCATCCTCTGAGGATAAGAGCGCGATAAAGCACTGTTCCTTTTGTATTTCCAAACTGTGCCATATAAATCAGGCAATCGAAACAGTAATCATTGAAAGACATAAAAAAGTACCTTCCACACTAAGTGATTTGTGTGGTAAGGAGAACAAAATTAGTAATAAAAATGTGTTTTCGGATTCATGATTTTAGCCCTTAAGCAGTTGTTCTCGATTACCTACCATCTATTTTATGCATTTGTATCCACAAATTATTGTCTTCTAGGGAGAACTGAAATTATGGAGCGAATAATTAGTGCTCAAAGCAATGAAAAAACATTTCTTTTGAGAACAATTAAAGATCTAATACTTTTCTTCGCGGGGTAGCAATGGTTAAGGTAATCTCTCCGCTGTTATTTTCATTGCTGGGTAACTGGCTCAGAATATCATTCTCCTCAGCTTCGTCATTTTACTTATACGTACCTACGTATACGTGAAGAACGATTTGCAGGGAAATTTATCTTAATTTGGACACTATGCAAATCATTTGCATTGCTTACCTGCTTCTGAGGATACTTCTTGATCAGAATGTTTTATTTTGCTAGATTTCCACTTTACAAGCTTTCACCGAACGAGATGGCTCCGCAGTAACGTGTGCAGCTCGCATTCGGGAGATCGTTCATTTGATTCTCGTAGCCGAACTTCCTGACCATGGATATTTATGGGGGGTTTTCCCGGGTCGCTAGGCCCCGAATTACCCGTTCCTCCATTGCATCCCACTTCTCATTTCGCATCATCTTTCATCTGTTTCAGGATTCCAGGTGCCGGCGGGAGTTTCGGCATGCATGGCAGGGGTAGATTAACGAATCCCGGGCTCCCCAGGGGACCTGCGAGGCGCAGGGAGCTGTTGCAAGAGTCACCACCGGGTTGTTCACATCTATAGTCGTTACGGTCCCTGCCCTCTGCTGTCGCTCTCTCCAGGTCCGTCCAACTTTCACATCCTCCAAAATCCATCAAAAATGAAGAGGACTTCGCCGATTATTATCAGAAAAATTTTGATATACATTTTATTTGTCATGCATATGTCTTTAAACAGATATTTCAATCAAAATCATTTGAACTATTTTAAGAAAATAAAAACAGAATGAAACTTTTTACATGTAAAGTAGGTTGGGGAATTTTCTTGAAAATCTTCATGTCAGATCCTTGGAAGATGCTGAACTTAAGAAATGCCAACTGATATTTAATTGACTTTCCATTTTTACTGGTGTTACACACACATCTTTTCATAAAAATGAGCTTTTGGGATTCATGGAGCCTCAAAATGTGTATTTTGGTAAAGTCTTGGTATTAAACTTTTCGGCAGAATGCAGTACTTACTCTTATTTACTATAGGTAAATAGATAAGTTCCTTTTTGTTGTTTTACTCACTTCCTGCAAGTCAGCTTAAAAGATTTATTGTACTATACATAGGTAGTCAGAAACTAAAAATGCAATAGGTACAGGTAAAGATATATTTAAATTTTGAGCATTCCACTCGAGGGTGAGAATAGCAATGGAAGAAGAACCATTGTTTGAAAATTATAGAAAGCTAATATGTAGTAACACTAGATGCAGAAACCTGAAACAAGGTAATTGTATCAGCCTAATAGCCTAGAAGGGGTGGGCAGAATATTGTCTGCTCCAAATCCATGGTGCACGCAAGCCAAATAACATTCTTGATAGTTGGAGGAGTGGTACCTCCTTGTTTCTTAAACTGTTCACAGTGGTGGAATGATGTAATTAACAATCAGCACGTTTGTTTCAAACAGAAAAGAGGTGGTCATACTTTTACAATGTGAAATCAGAATTACACACATTAATTGTCATCATCCGAACATATGAGAAGACGTTCAGTCTCTGGCATAGTATCTATAACAGCAACATGCAGTTGTGCTGAGGGGTGATTATCTGAAACATAAGATCTCAGTTTTGATTTTTATTTGTTCATCAGAGAAAAAAAATGTTCACTGACATATGAGGAGAAAAATATTGCTGTAACAGTGTAATAGAAGGAGCACATTCTCTCAAACCAACACACGAATATTACCTTACACAGTTCTTTGAACACGTCTGTGCCAACTAAATCTCTACACTTATTTTTTCTCACTAGATCTGTTTAAAGATCTATGAGTTCACATTGCAGTTTAACTCTTACATTGACTACATTTACAGTAAAATGCTTAACAAACACTGAAATGCCAGTCTCAATATTCCTGAAATCATGGAATTTACGTGAAGTGAACTCGGCTTTTAACTCTTCAAGAATGGGACTACAACTAACTAGGTTATTCTCTGGCACAGTATCAAGTGATTTTATACATTTGAAATACGTATTTCATAATATGATTTGTTGGTTAGGAGAGTTGTCACATGTCAAGGTATGTATTATGTTTAGGTTGTAAACCTTCTATAACTTCGGCATGCTCTACATCTGTAATTCTAACAAAGAAAGAAAGAAAAAAAATAATAACAACAACAACAGAAAATGTGTACACATATATAAAAATATAGATTGGAAGACACTTACTAGTTTTTTTGTTGTATGTGGTATGATAGCTACATTAAAGCCATTCAATGTTGGCTCAAAGAAAACCATGTAATATCTTATTACAAATGAGGTGGATGGTATTGTTACAGACATAATTCCTCTATTGACATCAGTCGTAAAACAACCTTTGGACTCCTGAAATCAACTAAAGAAGGGGGTGTGTGCTATTGTGTTGCATAATTACACAGCAAAAGGTTTATGAATCACAGGGATTTACAAATTCGCTTTTGCCCATCTTTAGCCTAGAGGCTCTACTATTAAGCATCTGCGAATGGGGGTTTGTCATCATTGTACTTTGATAATCCAAGTTCACTATGCCCATAAAGAATAACGACCACATCAGAAATGTAACCATCAAACAAGAACTAAAAATGTTCACCTTGCACAAAGGATAACTCAAAACAAGATAAATTTGACATGAACACTTTTTGAAGATAGAGCTGACAAGAATGATATATGGTGCTCTCTTAAAAGCGGTTACTATACTGCTATTGCTCTATGAGTGAAAAATGTTGTAGAGCAAGAGGATTAATGACTTCATTGTCAGAAATCCAGCATTAGCTAACAACAACAACAACAACAGAATGATATACAAGGCACTGCAATATTCCCCAAAAGGAATTTGGGTTCTGAATGATCAAAAGTTAGATGGCAAGATGACCTCTGATATGGAATGGGTGTAGCCATGCACACTGCAGGTGATGATGATGAATCATAAGAATCTGTGAAATCTGAATAATCTTTGCAAGAAAACTGGATGATTAGAACTGCATATGAAAACCACTAACAGAAAGTCACTGTTGCTGAAGGACTCACTTAGCTTCAGAAAGAAGCTGATAATTTGGTTGTATTAACGCTGAAAACTTTACCATGTATGTATTTCTGCTGTTAATAATAACTGATTTATAGGTAAATATGAAATTGGTTCAAAATAACAAGTGGATGAATTTTGCATGGCAACATTACTTCATGAACAAACTACATACTTCATAAGAGTCATTCATCAACCTGGTCCATTGTTTCAGGTGTATAGTGATTAATAAGTTTCTCATCAACATTTATAAGCTGTCACAGAAATTCCCTTGGGTTATACCTGATGATCAACAACCAGTCAAAATATCAATTTTAGTAAGTTTTTTATTCATTGTAAGCAAGCACACCATTCAACAAACCATAAGATTTCCTTATACCCAGAAATATGTAATAAGATATGAGGGAACATCAAAAAGTAAGTTACACATGATTATGACACACTAGATAACTTTTATTGAATGCTGCGCTACACTGCAAAGTGGGACAGATACATGACACTATTTCACAACATAGTCATCAAGTCTCTCTAAACAATGGTCAGAATGTTCTATGCGTTGTTCAGTTCCTCAACAACAGAAATTCGCAGCTTGGTCATGGAGGCATTCAAGGACCTTTGTGCAAACTTTGTCTTTAGCAAATTTGCTTCCCCCCATATGTACTTTCAGCTTGCTGAACAGATGGAAATTGCACTTTACAAGATCTGGTCTGTATATTGAGTGCTTACATATGTCCTATCGAAAACACTGAAGCAAAGCTTGAGTTAATCTCACTGTGTAGGTTTAAGGGCACTCAATTAATGGTCATCAGCATTAATTTCACTATGGCTAGATGCAACACTGTATTTGGTCTTTATAGTGCAGAATTTCATGGCGAATCTCTGTGTAATTGACATTTTGTCCATCAGAATCATACTGTCCCACGTACTTCAACTTCGGTGTAAGTTTCCAGTAGTGTAGCAGAACTCTGTCTGCAGGAATTCTGGAACCTGAACTCTATTCTGGGTGGCACTCTGGCTGAGCCGTTAGATAGTTCATTTACCACATAGGCAACCCAGGTTCTGTCCCAGAGACCTGCAGGTGGTATTTGTGGTGGACGAAGCGGCATCTGGGCTGGTTTGCTTCAGGTTCTCCGGTTTCCCCCGCTGCTCATTCCACCAATTTCTCCATCATCACCTTTCCATTCGATTTCTGCCTGCATTTCATATAATCCTGTTCCTTACTATCATACCTGGTGCTTGGCTGAACACCCACTTCCAGTCTTTACTCTCTGAGATCCATAGGTTCCTCAACATGTGTCTGACCCTAGACACTGGCTTGTAAGTCCTAGGGGATGTAAATCCTTGATAAGGGGAGGGTAATCAGGTAAAGAAAAACTCTATTGTGACTAAGTGCCATTCTGTTGCACAATGATCTTAGCATGGGACATGTGTAACTTACTTTTTAAAGTATCCTCGTACAGTGAATAATTGCACAGTTGGATCATTTTCAAGTCAAATATCTCTTGCTCTTCAAAAGTTATGAACAATGCTATCAATTTTTCTCCACAAATTCCTATGATTCTTACCTTAATGTCCAATAAGCATTTTGCATAAAATTCTTTATTCTTGGAACCACAAGTTTAAATAATACAGTGCTAAAATGTTGGAACATCAGCACATAAGCCAACCTAATGTTTTCATATTATTATATGCAACTATCATTGTCACAAGTGTGCTAGGTGGGACAACGTAAATCTGCAAAAAAGACAGGTTTTCTTTGAATAGTTTTCATAAATATGATAATTGTGCTATCAATGCAAACAGCGGAGGTTGTAATTATAATCTGCTTTTAAACAGGAGATGTTCTTTACACCTACTGTTGAAACTGTGTCTGTTAAAAATAATTGGACTTTGCACTCTTTTTTTCAAAAACTTTGGAAAATAAGTAAAATGAATATTGGCTGCTTTAGATAAATGAAAAACCACAACATTTAAGAAAAATAAATATTGACTGCTTTAGATAAATGAAAAACCACAACATTGGGTGATCTGCTTGAATAATTTCTTAGCAAAAGCATATTATATGCATTACCTATTTCTGCCTGGTAAACAGCTGCATTTTTAAAAAAATGTTTCTCAAAAATAATCCCAGTGATTTTGCTTCAAAAACCATATGTTTAAGACACCTGCTAATAAAATGTAAATATTGAATTTGCTGTGAATAGCCTGTAAAGTATTCCTCATTTGACTAAATTTTATATATCATTGGTAAACTATAAGGGATGAAAAAACAAAAAGCTCATTGAAATATACAATTTATGCCCAATAACTTTTTCTCAAATACTAGCCTATTCAAAACATTTGTTATTACACATTTAAGTCTTCCTGTGGCACCTATAAAGGATCTTCCACAATTATTTTTCCTGCATGGGTTCATTGTTATATATTGTGACTTTTTGGTTGGGTGTGAAGTAAAGTAGACAGATGTAGTCGAGATAAAGAAACACTTTTATTTCCGTAAACAGTAACTTTGTACACTCGTTGCAACAACAAGAAAGTCTTTTCCGATTCTCCAACAGCACGGCTCCGAACTCGTAACACAAAGAACTGTTCTCCGTCGGCACGACTCCTCGACCTTCACATACGTTTGTCCTCTCCGTCGGCACGACTACTCAACCTTCACATACGTCTGACTGCCTGCTGTCGCACTTTACCGCTATTTATATCTCCCAGGCACTATATTGGAAAGTTCGGGAAAGCTCAGTTATTTTGCGGTGAAATACAAAGTAGAAGATTCCAGTAGCCTCTATCCTTTTCTCTCTTTCGGCAAGCGCCCCAACAATGCGGCCATGCTCTGTCTCTTTCCTTCGGCTCCTTTGCGGTAGTGCCGACAATAATGCGATGCGTGACACTGCGGTTGTCGGCAATTAGATGCGGCGGGCGCGGTGACAATATATATAAAAGGACTTTATTAGGTGTGTGAAGAGCTGTGCTTTGTTTTCTGTACTGTGCATACAACCAAGTCTATATTCCTAATCTGAGATCATTTTTAGCTAAAAATTGATCATAATCAGGCAGCACAACTTGGACACTGATGGGAGAGAGGCAGATGAATTCAGATTAACCATAGATACTGTAGTGCTGTTTATAGGTGGGTTCTATCCCTTGCAGTTCTACATAAAAGTTGTGGCTATGCCAAACTGTTTGCAATCAAGGATCTGTTGAAGGGAAACAGTCCCTGAGAATAATGATGTGCATGAACTACACACATTTTTACGTTTTGCCTCCATCACATCATGTGACCTTGAGCACACCTTACAGTGCAGACATGCTTAAGTAAAAACTGCAATTTACTTTTGAGTTTTTTAAAATATATATGTTGTTGTTGTTGTTAGCTAATGCTGGATTTCTGACAATGAAGTCATTAATCCTCTTGCTCTCCAATATTTTTCACTGATGGATGGGGCACTAGAAGTGGCCGGGCATATTTGAAGGTGGTCTCGATCCATTTCCTCTTGCAGATCACATAGAGGACAGAGTGGTGAAGAATATATCCCAATTCTGTTTAAATGTTTTGCCAGACAATCATGTCCTGTAATCAACCTGAAGATTGCAACTGCTGTTTTTCGAGGATACTCAGGAATCACTGTTTGAATGTTTGGTAGTTCCCATCTTTTATTCTTTGATTTTTCATAGTAATATTTTGCAATAATTTTTTTGAATTCAGAGTTGACTAATCTTTTAGCTGCATAAAATGGTAAATTAACTATAGACTTTTGTACACCGCTGGTACCCTTTTTTGCAAGAAAATCAGCTTTCTCATTACCACTCAGTCCACAGCGAGGTATCCATTGGAAGACTAGGTGTTTTTGAAGTGCTGTTAGATGGCTAAGCATCTTCTAACATTCTATAATAGTTTGGTTTTTTGGTGACAACTTGGAAGTAATTGCTATAATTGCTGCCCTGGAATCCGAGAGAATAACTGCTTGCTGAAAATGTGAAATTCTATACAAAAGATTTTGTAGGGCCATTCGAATTGCTTCAATTTCTCCATCAAAGTTAGTAGTTCCATAACTTAAAGATTTGTAATAGGAAAAGAGGTGACATGTGACTCCAGCACCTGCTCCATCTTTGTTTGATATAAATGATCCATCAGTATAAATATGGAGCCACTCATGTTCTGGAAACCTAGTATGGATTGTTTCTAATGCCAATAATTTTAGAACACTAGTTGGAGTATCACTTTTTTTAACTTCTTCTGTCAGGTGTAAATAATATGTGATGTCTAATGTATGTGTTGGATTGACTTTAGATACGAAGTTTTCCTTTGAATTTGGAAGGTGTACATCCTTCTTGATATCTTGAATTTTGGAAAGAAAGCTCTCCTGAGTCTTTAGTGTATGTGTAAAATTTCTCTTGTGCCATGTATTGAATGGGAGTCTGATCAACTTTTCATGTTGAATAAGAGCCACTTTTTCTATTTCATATTCAATGGGATATTGGTTGGTTAGTATTTCCATAGCTGCTATTGGTGTGGTTTTGATAGCACCTGTAATTAATCTCAGACTTTGGTTTTGAAAGATTTGAATTTTTTTTGTGTTTGCTGTTACAAGAACTTCGCTGCAGTAAGTAAACAACGGTTTTATATATATATTATATGTTGTGTTAAGCGTTGCTCTGGAACATCCCCACTTCATTCCTGTTAGACGTTTTAACAGTGAAAGGCGCCTCTCTGCTCTTTGTATTACATTTTCTATTTGTTTGGTCCATGTAAGTTTGGTATCAAATGTAACTCCTAAATACTTTGCTTCCTTTGTTTCTGGTAATTGTTGACCCTCAAAATTTAGTTTTATTTTTAGTGGTTTTTTTCTTAGTGAAAATATATATTGTAATGTGCTATTAATGGTAATTCTGCAAACATGAAAGCATGCCATGAAGAAGAAACAGCCAATGAAGATCTGGTATTTCTATTATGAATACTACAGATATAAATGAGTTTGATTTGAAAATATACATATACATATGTAATTATTATTTACTTATGTCAACAAACTTACTGTTGGTGTTTGTCTCTGATGTGACACTGCCTTTGTGGTTTACTGGGAGAAATACGAACTGATTTGAGAATTCAATGTCACTCTGGTAGGTTGTCACAGTAGCCTAATGGTTAGAGCACTTGCCTGGTAAGTGGAGGGTCTGTGGTTCAAATTCCACCTGTGGCATTGAATTTTTAAGTTTCAGTTCTACCTCTCATACATATTTGTTTAATATTTATCCAAATAATGCCATAGAATCTTGGCAGACAGTTTTAGAAACTAACTTTAAAATTAATAATACATCTTTAAATAGTGTATTGTTTGCAGACGACCAAGTGATTATGGTTGATACAGAGGATAAACTTCAGACAGCAGTTTGAACATTAACTAATATAATTAAGGGATACAATTTAAATATATCAAGCTCAAAAACAAAAATAATGGCATTCATAGGAACAAATCACAAAAGATCAAGAATAGTAATCAATACTGAAATTATTGAACAGGTGACTAATGAGATGCAGATTATCATACCAGAGACAAATGGATATAGAAGAAAAGTTTTATAAATATCACTATACATGTGGAACAAGAAGATGTTTAGGGAATAAAGCCCTCAAGGAAACTTAAAGTTTTATAAAACAGTAGCAATTGCACAACTTTTGTGTGGAGCAGAGGCACGGGTACTAACACAGACAGATAAAAACTCTGATGTGTTGCTCTCACATGACCTTTTCTACTCTTGTACGAACTATTCTTACAAACTCTTATTCCTAGATCTTCGTGTTAGTTGAGATACACATTTACAGAAATTATCTTATTGCTTATCTCCTTGTAGGTGCAAGGGGAATATGAAAATAGAGTAGGTTTTGAGCGAGTCAAATCTTTTAAAGCTTTGAGATTCCATTCTCTTCGCATGGTTAACATATAAAAAAATCTGATGTGTTGCACTCACATGACTTTCTCTACTCTTGTACTAACCATTCTAACAAACTCTTATTCCTATATCTCCATGTTAGTTAAGATAAACATTCGTACAAATTATCTTACTGTTTATGTCCTTGTAGGTGCAAGGGGAATATTAGAATACAGAAGGCTTTGTGCGACAATCAAATCTTTTTGACCTTTGAGATTCCATTCTCTTTGCACGATTAACATATAAAAAAATGAACAACGTTGTTGCATTTCGCTAAAGTTCTAAGTTTTCCGAAACTCACACACATAACAAGGAATATCTTCGAAATGGTTCAACCTACAAGAAAATTTATTGAGACATAAATTGTGTATTTTAGCAAGATCTACATTTTTTGTATAGTATAATACAAGAGGCTATTGAAATTTACAAGCACCCTAACAACTTTAATAAGAAGGAAGAGGCCTTAAGATTAAACAGCAACTGGCATCCGGTCATAGAACATCATAAGAAGCAGGATAGCAAGGTAAGCCAATCAGAAGAGACCAGCAGCATAAGAGAGATAGAACCCCCTCCACCAGCCACCACGCCTCTGGACGCCCCGGGCCAATCAGCGCATGTTGCGCATGGTATAAATGGAGCCCCACCGACAGTCGACGCATCAGTCGTAGTGATACCTTCCACGAGGAGACTTCGACAACGCCACTGAGGATGTCTACCGCAGTTGTAGACGAAACGTCTGGAAGACAAATCTCCAGCAGACCACGGCATAACAGCCCGGAAGATATTTCTTTCTACAATAGTATAATTTGGTCTATCTCTAACGGTTTACCAGTTATGCAAAAGTCGTCCGAAGTAAATACGACTACAGGGGCTATAGCCAGAAAATTCAAAGTATACATTTCATTTGTCATCAAAATATCTCAAACATATGACATTTTAATCAAAATCGTTAGCGCCATTTTCAAGAAAAACATAATTTTCGAAAAATCTTCCATGTAAAGGGTAGTGTAGGGTGGGGCTATTTTCTTCAAAATCTTCGTGTTGCATCCTTGAAAGACACTAAACTTAAATACCAAGTTTGGCTTTTAACCGACTTTTCGTTTTTGATTTATGCTGTCCACAGACTGACAGACACACACACATGGACCTTTTTCTAAAAATGCTTTTTTTGGATTCAGGGGGCCTCAAAACATATATTTCCGGCAAAATCTCGACATCGAATTTTTGGGTGGAATACAATACTTCCCCTACTTACCAGTAGAGAAAGTAAAAATGAACAGCGATCTTGCATTAGATAAAAGTTTAAATTTTCCGAAACTGACAAATAAATATCTCCAAAATGGTTCACTCTACAAAACATTTTAACTAGAACATAAATTTTGTGTTTTAGCGAGATCTACATTTCTTGTATAGTAAGATTTTGTCTATCTGTTATGGTTTACGAGTTATTCAAAAGCCATCCAGAGTAAACAGGACTACATAGGCTATAGTGAGAAAATTAAAATACATATTTCATTTGTCATAAAAATATCTTAAACATATGGCATTTTAACCAAAATCGTTAGAGCCATTTTCAAGAAAATAAAGATGTTTGAAAAATTTTCCATATAAAGGGTAGTTTAGGGTGAGGCTATTTTCTTCCAAAACCTTCGTGTCACATCCTTTAAAGACATTAAACTTAAATACCAACTTTGGTTTTTATCCAACTTCTCGTTTTTGAGTTATGCTATCAACAGATTGACAGACAGACACACAGACCTTTTTCTAAAAATACTTTTTTTGGATTCAGGGGTCTCAAAATATGTACTTCCAGTGAAATCTCTACATTGAATTTTTGGATGGAACAATACTGCCTCAATGTACTGGTAGAGAAAGTAAAAATGCTTAGAAGCTTCAGAAATGAAATTTCCAAGCTCAGTGCTGGGTTTGAGTCAGACGGAACATATAAGAAATTCAGATATCAGATATAAAATTAATATACAAAATATAACTGAAAAAATTCAAGACCATCAAAGAACTGGATGGAGCATCTGGAATGTATGGATGCATTCCATGTACCAAAAAGAGCTTTCAACTACAATCCAAGAGGGAGAAGAAATGTTGATCATCCTATATTATGTTGAATTCAGCAGTTCTAAAGGGACTGGAACGGATCATGGGGCTCAAACTGTGCTGTTGATGATGGTGAAATATACATATATAATTTTAAGTGTAAAAAGTGTGTATTCCTTATTCTCAATTAATTAAACACATAAATTATTTCTCTGGATGAACGAAATACCCACCTAAGATAAGTGTGCCATGAAAATTACCAACTTTATTTTTAAAACATTTTGAAGTGTGAACATTGAGGCTGCACATTGAGTGTTGTGTCACATTCATATTGGTTTGTTTTGATTACCATTTGCTTCCTCTGCAGTGCTGATCCTGAACACTGTGGTATAATTGTTTCATCGGTGACCAAGTTTCACTGTCTGATTATAATTTAATATGGATAATCACTTTTTACATGAATACTACTATCAGCTTTGATTATCCTTTCTTTTTCTCTCTGTATCACATAAATCCATGTATACATACAAAAAAAATCTTTTTTGGATTCAGGGAGGACTCAAAACATGTTTCTAGTGAAATCTCAAATCAATTTTTGGATGAAATACATACTTCCTCTATTTACCAGTAAGTAGTAGAGAAAGCACAAAATGATAACAGTGCTTTATATCAATAAAAGTATTTTTACTTAGTAAAGTTAGGAAATACAGTATTACATTTTCTAAGACATTTCTTTTCTCACAGATCTACTCATACATTTGTTACAATAGTGATGATAGTTTAAAATATATTGAAGAATGCAACAGACGTATAAGAAAACTGTTCATTATCTGAAGGTATACAAAGGTGCAAACATTTTTTATACACTGAGAAGTCTCACCATTAAAAAATATATACTTTTCAATCACCTATCACTGCTTGGACGTAATAATTTAATTTTATGCCTTTGTGGATCACAATATATGTTTGACTACTACTTACAAATTAGAAGTAACTAGGTATTTATCTATAAAACGAATGCTGAAATATCAATATTACATTTACAATTCTTGTTCCAAATATATATGAAGCAACCTTGAACACTTTAATTTAAAAGCCTTTCAGAAAAAAGACCAGAAAATTGAGGACATTTCAATGTACAAAATATCTGCATATTGTACTATACCATCAAATGAACTTTGAAAATTATATTAAAAGACATGGCACAAACTTCTGCGAAAGGAAACAGGTTGACTTCAGCAAGTACAGTTCAATGTAGAATTACAATTCATGCTTGGATAACAACACTTCGGAAAAAACACAAGTGAAATGAACTGACACAGTTGGGATGTAATCATTTTATTTACACAGGGGAAATAACAGGTCATGAGAAGATAGGCCTATGTTGATAGCCAATTCACATACATTTGGATTTGGAGCTGAATATTATTCAAGATTAAAACCTTCTACATACAGATTATTTGCTATATTACACACTTGTAAAGAGATACAAAGTCAATTTGTAATCAAATATTTAAATAGTTTTGTAAAGCTTACAATGAAATAAGAATTTAAACTTCCACTTATCTTAGTTTACTGGTTGATGACTTTAAGTTTGCATGAAAGAAGGGCATTTTAGGAAGACAAATCGGTGAATTACTTTGACTTAACTTTATTGTTTCCTGAAGAGAGTATTGTGGTAGTGTTCATAATACTCTCTTTTTTTTGAATACTGTTTAATACTACTCACAGATTTTATCTTGAGGCCTGAGATCTAGTGCTACGAATGGTCCAAGTCAAGGAGGCCTGTGATTTGCGTAAGCAACAACTGAGCATCGTTGTCCACACTCCAGTGTAGCCGCTTGTGCATATCACTGTACTGCATTACCTTCGTTGCTTTATTCTCACATTATCATACTGGTTTAACTAACTCAAACTGTAATTTTAAGTACTAAATGCCTGAAGAAGATCCAGTGTTGACTCTACAAACTCCTGTAAATAGTAAAAGAAGGAACAATGTGTTTAGCCTTTTTTAAAAGCACAATTGTATAAAAGTCATGTTGCCATCTGATAGCTAAAGATAAAGTGTGCAAGTAGTACTTGTTCTTTGCTATATGTGCACCATAGGTGGTGGACATTGTTGAGGCAACAATGGAAACTGGGACAGGAAGTGTTCTAGGCCTGAGTTTAGGGTACCTCCCTGGCATTTACTGGTTATGACAGGAAAATTTGGAAAAAGCAGGCAGGGAAAATGATCTTGGCAGGATTTAAACTGTAGAGTTATTCATGAATTCAAGCCATAACAACCCTGGTTCCCCAGGTTATTTAACTTTCTTTTCCCACACTTAGGATTATTGACTTGCATCGGTGTTCTGATGTATCGTTGATTATCCGTTCATCGGTGTTCTGATGTCGATATCAAACGATGGTCTAATGGCGTCTTCTTTCCTTTTGCCGCGATGATATGGCATCACTTGTTATTTTGCGTCAGTTCATTTCCCGTAATTTCCATTCCATCCTAAATTTGTGACCCATGTTGGGCGCCATTTTGGTGTTGTTTTTATTTGTGGGTGGCTTCTTGTTTGAGCGATGTGGCTCTTATTTCCCTCAGGGCGTGGTAACGGATGGAATGAACATACACCCGGGTTAAACTTTAGTCAAACATTAGAAAGTCTTATTTTAGCAGAACCACTTCCCTAGCATCGCCGAAATTTAATTAAAGGTCTCTAAACACTTAGTAAATTCACTTTTATTATTTCATGACGCGTACACATAAAAATGCGTCCATCCATGCCGAATACGGAGATGCTAGTGTACAGTTTTTTGGCGTCGTTTTGACACGACACTGCCTTTTTCATATTCCTCCGCGCTATTCATCCGCGCATGTGTCGACAAATAGTTCTTTCTCGTTAGGGAAGCAATCTCTAATCATCCTCCCCTACTTTTATTATGGAACACAAACAATTCTAATATTTATACACATATATTAAAATCAAATATGGAAAGATTTATGACGTCTTTGTGCAAACTTAGTTGTTCGTAACAATGAACCTTATCAACATGTTTTCGTCATTTAATTATCTCATACCAACATCAAAAAACGAATTACACTTTTAACAAACATTTACATGAACGATTTTCTTTTGGGGTCTTCTAATATTCTGTCTCAATTGTAACTTGTAAATATGCTAACAACACATCTTCAAAAATTATTTTAACTCCTTTGACTTGTCAGGTAATAAACTAAGTACAGCTTTTTTTAGCATAATCTGAGATTTCTTTGGGAATATCTATTTTTATTCATTTATTGATTTATTTGGTGTAGTTTAAACAACCAGAATTGAAACTGTATATTCCGGCGGGGTTATGTAGCAACGTACCAACAATGCAGTAACTGTCATGACTAAAATTCAATTCCTCGTAATGATTACTCTAATAATATTATTACTTAAATGTAAGATTATTTTAGTTAATATTGGAATAAGATAAAATGGTGGCTCATCGATTATTTGCTCGTGAGAAATTAGAACACTCGTAACAGTAATTATTACCTTTCTCTTTATGCCTCCGCAATGACAACACTAATGACATGCTAGTTATAACCAATGACAGTCAGCTGAAAGGTAAGTACTGATTTTTTCTGGTAGTGGAGTAAATTGTTACTCATTAAGCTCAAATGCTGTTTGATTCACAGCATGCCGTATACATCAGAAGCTACACGTGGCCAGATTATTGGTCTATGGCAATCTGGTAACACAGTTCGACAAATTTCAGAAACTGCAAAATGTAATTAAATTCTAATTTTGCTGAAGAAAAGCGGTTTATTGCATAGGTATTAGAATAAAACCTCACATTCAAAATCAGAAACTGCATTATGACATTACGTAATAGACAAACATGTTAAAGCTACTTTGACATGACTTTTAATTACAGTATAAATATAGAGAGAATTTGTAGAAGGAATAAACGCTTTTGAACTTTTTTAATGTTATACTGTATTATGTTTACTGCAGCTTTACATGTTTTTCTGATTCCAAGGACAAAGTTAGTTTTTCTTATAACACAGAATCATTTAACTCAATAAATGCTGCTTATTTCAAGCAACATTTTACATAATAGGCATTAAGAATTTGCAGATAAATCTAAAGCTCTTCATACCAGACCAGCTGTATCTATCCTTCCCCCACCTTTCTTTGTTCTCATTACAATGCCAAGCCTGCAACCCCGTATCGCAACTGTTCAACAGTTCATTGGTCAGTACTTATGCTTCACGCCCTTTAAGACCGTTGTAAGATGATATGAAACTGAGAGATGGTCCGAAACAGTGCATATTACTAAATTCATTTTGTGTACCATTGCCAACTTTCTTAAATGCTTCGTTTTTTACCATACAACCAGCATTTATATTATGCATACTACTGAGAACATTCTCTCTAAAATAGTTTTTCTAAAAAATAATAAAAACATTCCTCTTTTATTTATTTAAAAAAATTGTATACTTTGTATAGACTGTTTATATTAATAAAAAGATGTTTACAATCTAGTAACTGCCTCACTGATCACAATAACACATCTGATGAAGTTCTAGAAGGACTTGTAGAGTCATGTGAACCTAAGAAAGTTGTAAGACACATCTCTAAACTATCTGCATTTAAGCTAATAAACAATAAGTAATCTCAAATGGCAAGAAAAATGTGCTGTTTTGAGACATATAATCAACCAAAAATAACACTGTACATTCTTCTGACATCATTTCCTTAATCTTTACCCTCCATTTATGAAGTATACAATTTGTTTTAGAAGTAATTTATAACAGCAGCACCCAATTAGAAACATGCTGTTTTGCACATGAAAGATACTATATTATAAGATGGAAATGATCTCTCATTATTATCACACTACAGAGGATGCAGCATGACTTAGCTCATTTTGGACTTCCTCACGCAGTTTAGTTTATTGTTAACAATATTATGTAAAAAGTTTCCTGCAAACCTGTCAGGATACAATAACAAAAGGTTGTAACTATATTGGAGGATTAGATATTAACAAACTATGACACCCAGAGTACAAGGTAAGAGGGAACGTACATGTTAAACACTTGTGTTTCACACTCACACATAGGAGATGCACAAGTAATTACTGAGTAATGTAACAAACAGGTCATCACAGTTATAATTTTGTATAAAAATGAGTAGTACCATATTTTGTATGCAATAGAGATGCTGTAAACAAAAGCAATTTTTGCAAAATAGTTTTAACTTTCACCACATTAGTTTTAAACCATACCTGGAAGAACAATAATAGACCATTTTTCTGAAGGATAGAAGAAACAAAGTTCACAATGATTCATACAGCAATAGTCTATTATGTTTCTAAATAATGAAACAATTTTGTAATACTAGTAAAAATAACAATAAACCATATCACTGGAAATCCACTCCCAAAAAGGAGGGGAATTAAAAAAAAAAAAAAAGAAAAAGAAAGAAAGAAAAAACAAGTACTGTTTATTCAGGAAATTTGTCCTACAATCTCTCAACTCTTTTCCGTTTGGTTCGCCTCCTGTAGCCCTTCCCATACCAACCTGGATTCACATTAGGAACTTTTGTAGCAGTCTTTGAAACATCATCCTCACTCTTCTCTCCGGTGCATTCACTATCTTCATCATCAGAATCACAGCATTCACACACTTGTACATGTTTAGAGTTCTTAGGTTTAGGAGTAAATACAGCAGTTCGTCTTGGATAAAATTGACAGTTTTCTGAATTATAGTTTGATTTACAGAATGGACACTCACAAGAATCATCACTGTCTGAATTAGAACTGCTAGAGGAATTTGAGTCTGTGTCCTTTTTGGCAGAAGTAGACTTTTTCTTACTTTTGTTGCTTTCAGAAATTTGTGTATTACAGTTACAAGCACAGTAATTATGCTCCATTTGCAACAGGGAATGCAATGATAGAGGAACTAACCCTTTAATATCACAGTTTGAATCTTCACATTTCACACATATTTTAGGCTCTGTAGAAGCAAATGAATCACAGCAACGCTTCTCATTTTCACTTTGTAATTTACCAAGAGGATCTTCAAGCAGTTCGTCAAACTCACTATCCAATGTACAATCACTTTTTATGTTAACAAAATGAAAACCACTCTCAGCATCACAGGTATTCTTCACATTAGTAGATTTCTTCCCTTTTTCACTTTTTGTGACTAAAGCTTTAGAACTACAAGCTTGGGTTTTCTTGCAGGTACATTTGTTGACACTACACTTCACACATGCTTTTGTATCAGGTAATTTTAGCAATGGTTGTGTAGCTGTGTGTATCTCGGCTGGATGAAGTTCCGTTGCATGACTAAATATGGGATCATGGTCTCTGTGATAACTTGGAATTTCTAGCTCCATGAAGGACATGATCTGTTTCATTATCTCATCACACTTTCCTGAAAATGTAAGTCCAAAATCAGGTAAAACATATATTGGAGTTCTATTGGGGCTGAGGAAGAAAGAGGATCAGTTATATATACAACTTCTAATGAAAAAATAAATTTTAAGTGAGCTTTATATGATGATAACATTTCTATGCAAGTTAGCCGAAGAAACTTAGTTTTCTGCAATACATTTTATTTCCAAAGTGAAACTGGTTTAAGTGGAACTTATGATTTAGCATATATCAGTATGCAACAGAAATAATTTAATACTGGGACATTTCAGATTAGACCGAATCACAGCGGTATAACTGTTTCATCTAAAATGGAGGAAATGTCATTTACATATGTGCTGGCCTATCACAGCACAACAGCGTCCCTCAGAGGCACATGAGGGGAAGGTCGGTGGATCTAAATACCACCTATTTAGCCCTCCTGGCTAGGTCCGATGGACCCGTTGACCAACGATAGGTGTGGTCCCCCTTGCAAAATGGGGGTTTAAGTCGGGTGATGTAACTGCCACATTGTAAAACTGGTGCCCGTTAAGAAAACAGTTACATGAAAGCCACATACATGAATATGAGTCCTAAAGATAAATATTCCGGAGTTAAAACTGTCCCCCAATCGGATCTCCGGGTGGGGACATCTTTAGGCAAATTTCATCACAATTCCAATACTTTAAGAATTCTACAATGGAATGCAGGAGGCATGTCCCAGCCTAAAAAACAAGAGCTAATGAAAATATTAAAAGACCAAGATATAGATGTCTTCACAGTACAAGAAGCCAATATATCAGAAGAACAGGAAATATACTTTGAAATGGATCAGTACACTACACATATACTTCCAAAGACTCGTCAAATAGCAAGTGGTATTCTTACAGGAATTAAAAGAAATAGGAAAGCTACTATCCAAATCCAAAAAACAATGGAAGAACAAGATAAATCAGAAATAGTTAAAATTGAAGTATGGAAAAGTAACTACCACTATAGAATTTACAGTATCTACAATCCTCCAGACAATACACTAGATCTAAATTCTATTCCCATAGAACCCAAAAGTATTTTAATAGGTGATTTTAATGCACACTCCCCTAGGTGGGGCTACAGAGATATAAATTCAGCAGGAAGACTCATTGAAGACCTATTAAACTCATCAACAATGGAATTAATATTTAATCCAAATGATCCACCCACTTACCTTCATTATAATGGTTCAGGTACAAATCCTGATCTTCTGATGGTGTCATCTGACATAATTGACAATACAAAAAGAGAAATAATAGAAGACCCAGGTTCAGGCCACAGAATCACCATAAACTCCATAAGAGGTCTAATAAATAAAAGTAACAAACCAAAAATTAAAACTTCTTGGAATTTTAAAAAAGCAGATTGGTCCAGTTTCCAAAATGAGATAGAAGGGAAGTGTAATATACTGTTAGAATCAGAGTTCAAGTCAACAGATGAAATGAATAAAAAACTTTGTGAAATATTATTGGCAGCAGCCAAAACACATATCCCCAAAGGAAAGTTAAAGAAATATAGCTACTTTTGGTCTCCATCTTTATCTAAGTTAAAACACGAAAGAAATATAGCAAGAGTCAAAGCCGAAAGAACCAAGTGTCCAGAAGATGTACAAAACTGGAGAAGAAAAGCAGCCATTTTTAAGAAAGAATTAATTACAGCAAAGAGGGCCAGTTTCACAAATTTTGTAGAACATATGGACTATAGGAAAGATGGAAATGAAATATACAAATTCCTTAATAAAACAAAATCATAAAAAAATACAACTGAACCATTAAAACATAATAACAAAAGCTTAACTACAGATAGGGAAATAGCAGAATCCCTTAACAAGTTTTATGCTCAGTCACAAAGAATACCCCAAGCGTATAAAAAACAAGATAAGGCTATCCAAAAAACTATCAGAGAAACTAATAAGCCAAAAGGTATACGAAATGATATTTTTATTCAGGATTTTAACGAAACAGAACTGGATTTAGCAATAGAACAATTACAGAACAAAAAATCTCCAGGACCTGACAAGATCCACCCAGAGTTTATTAAACACCTTGGCAGGAAAGGAAAAGAAATCCTACTTAAACTGTATAACACGTGTTGGAGAATGACTGTACCTTCCGACTGGAAAAAAGCCATTATAATCCCGATTTTAAAGAAAAACAAACCTTCAAACAATATTAATAGTTTCAGACCAATATCTTTGACCAGTGTTATTGCAAAAGTGATGGAAAGAATGGTGGCATCTAGACTTAACTGGTTCCTAGAATATTACAACTTAATTAATAGTTCACAGACCGGCTTCAGACAGAATCATAGTACAAGTGAAAATGTGCTCCTACTAAGTCAAGACATCAAGGAAGCTTTCAATAGAAAGGAGGATACTTTGGCAGTATTCATTGATTTTAAATCAGCATATGACTCAGTCTGGAGAAACAAATTAATTGAGATGTTGCATTCAATAGGTGTGAAAAGTAACATGCTTAAATGGATAACTCAGTTTGTTTCACAAAGATTTTGTGCCACAAAATATAATACATACATTTCCAAATATAAACAAACACATCGAGGACTTCCACAAGGTGCTGTTCTGAGCACAACACTCTTTAACATATATATAAATGACCTTCCATCAATAATAAAAACTTTAGAAACCAAAATTGCTTTATTTGCTGACGATGTAGTCATTTGGACTTGAGGCTCTCCAAAAAAACCTGAATTAATTAAAGACAGAATAGAAACAGCCCTAAACAAAGTACATGAATGGAGCTCCAAAAATCTCATGACTATCAATGTGGAAAAAACAAATTATGAATTATTTACACTAAAATACAAACCAGTTAATATTAACATAAATTATAATAGTAAACCACTCAAAGCAGTTGATGATGCCAAATACTTAGGCATCACTTTCGACAGAAAGCTAAGTTGGAAAAAACATATAACAAACATCTCAGAAAAGGTTGAAAAGAAACTGCAAATCCTGAAAAGGTTAGCTGGTGCTAAATGGGGCTGCTCAAGGAGAGTCCTTAACACAACATACAAAATGTACGTTAAACCAAACCTCTTGTACTGTTCTGAAGCTTTAATAACAGCAGCAAATGCTAACATCAATAAACTTGAACAAATACAAAATCAGGCTCTTCGCCTAATTACTGGAGCAGTTAAATCCACACCTATTGATGCCATGCTTGCCTTAACATGGACCCCATCAATAACAACAAAAATAGAAGAACAAGCATTGCTCCAACACGAGAAAATGTTACGACTGCCAAACTCTAAATGGACAGAAGAGAACTTCCCCCCTTCAATCCTTAAACCTCATAGTAGTTTCCTAGAAAAGGTAACACAGATTAAATCCAAATTGAACATTCCTAACACCAGAGAAAATCTACTTATAAGAGAAAATCCATTGGAATTATTACAACCTACCTTCAGTTTGGAATTAATAGAGGAAATAAGTAAATGAGACACACCAAAAGAAATACAAAAACTTCTAGCTCTGGAAACAATCAATACTAGGTATCCCACAGAAGAATGGCTGCACATATATACTGATGGATCCTCCAAGGAAAACCTTACTGGAGTTGGAGTTACGTGTTCACATTTTTCCTTTTATCATTCTGTTGGCAGAGATACAACAAATTATGATGGAGAAATAGAGGCTATACACATTGCTCTCCGACAATTATTAAATCTTCCCTTAAATAAATTTAACAAGGCAGTAATTCTTTCAGATTCTAAAGCTGCAATTCAAGGAATATGTTCAAATACTACAAAGAAGTCAACAAAAATTAGAGAATGCTACAAAATGTTAACACAACTCCAAAAAGTTAATAAGACTGTTCATCTCCAATGGATTCCAGCACACTGTGGAGTCATGGAGAATGAAGCTGCAGACTCACTTGCAAAGAAAGGCACAACAATAAAACAAAAGTCTAAATTCAATTTCTCATATTCCTCAATAAAATGCTTGATCATTAAAAAATTTTCTCATTCATACCTACAAGAAATAGAAACAAATGCCAAAGATAAAAAATGGATTACACTACTTTCCAACCCAGATATAATCCCCCAGAGACCAAGGAAAACAGCGGTTGCAGCCTTCCGACTATTGACAAATCACGACTGCTTAGCAAGTCATCTCTACAGAATAGGTATCTCATCCTCACCAATATGTGTCCTGTGTAACGATCCAGCAGAAATGAACGAAGACCACTTGAAGACCTGTGAAGCATTAAGATCAGAAGAAACTACAGCTCAAAAGTATTGGAAAGCACGAATGCTAATGGCTTCATTGCCAGATGCAAGGCACTAGAAAACAACAACAACATCATTTCAGATTATGTAGAGAAGGGATTGTAAGGTCCACAATCTTGGGAAATCACAAGCGACTAGATGCTGATTGGACCCATTTATTACCTGGAAGCATGCTACAGCCTTAACTTTGCCTCTCTTGGGAGAATGAGGATGGCAATAACACAATATGACCTATACTATGCACATCAAGTGAATAAAGTAGACATAAACAAATCCACAGGAACTTTGACTGCAGTGCAGCTTCCTGATGCTTTCCCCATCTAAATAGTCCCTTGAAAAAATACTACTACTAAGGTCAGAAAGAAGTAACATAATTTCTGCAAATGTTTATCTTGACTACCATGAAGAAGATAAAGGAATAAGTCATGTAAGTGCAACATGTCAGATTTTTTAATATTCAAACTCCACGACACACGTGCACCAGTTGATGCAGCACTGTGTATTGTAACACCTGAAAAGTGGAGTTCTTGTGTTCAACACATGATTAGGGTGTAGCAGAAATTTGTTGAAATGTATCAGAGAAAAGATTAATGCCAATATTAAATATCTTCCTAATTCAAAGGAAAGCTTCATATCTAAAGTCAATCCAACACAAACATTAGACATCACATATTATTTACACCTGACAGAAGAAGTTAAGAAAAGTGATACTCCAACTAGTGTTCTAAAATTATTGGCATTAGAGACAATCCATACTAGATTTACGGAACACGAATGGCTCCATATTTATACTGATGGATCATTGATATCAAACCGAGATGGAGCAGGGGCTGGAGTCACTCTTTTCCTATTGCAAATCTTTAAGTTACGGAACTACAAACTTTGATGGAGAAAATGAAGCAATTCGAATGGCCCTACAAAATCTTTTGTATAGAACTTCACGTTTTCATCAAGCAGTTATTCTCTCAGATTCCTGGGCGGCAATTATAGCAATTACTTCTAAGTTGTCACCAAAAAACCAAACAATTATAGAATGTTGGAAAATCCTTACCCATCTAACAGCACTTCAAAAACACCTAGTCTTCCAATGGATACCAGCTCGCTGTGGACTGAATGGTAATGAGAAAGCTGATTTTCTTGCAAAAAAAGGGTACCAGCAATGTACAGAAATCTATAGTTAATCTACCATTTTATGCAGCTAAAAGATTAGTCAACGATGAATTCAAAAAAATTATTGCAAAATATCACTCTGAAAAATAAAAAAATAAAAGATGAGAACTACCAAACATTCAAACAGTATCTTCCTTTCTTAGAAGTTTGAAAACAGTGTTGTTATAGTACATTTAATTTAAAAGGTGAGTCAATTAATAACACTAAATAACACTTACATTTATAATTTTCCGGAACGCATTTCAGAGGTTAACTTTCCTCCATTATCAACCGGACAATAACTGGGTTTCCATTGGCCTTTGATAAATTTAAAAAAGTGTTCAAGAAATACAACATTCAGCTAGCATCAGTAAACCATTACTCCATAAAAAAACTGCTGCTTTCAAACATCAAGATGCTATTCCACCAAACAAAAACTCCAGCATATACCAAATTGAATGCAGTGATTGTAATGAAGTATACATAGGAAAAACCAAAAGAAATTTAGAAATTAGATCCAAGGAACACATTAGGAACCTCAAGAGCAAACAATTGGAAAAATCAGCATTTGCCTTTCACTTTTGGACAAAAGATCACAACATAAAGCCAGAACCGAAGCTCCTCAAACACATAACCAGAAAACAAGAGTTGTCCACATGGGAACAAATCTTCATTTTAAAATATAGAAACAGAGTATTTAATTTCGACATTCCCCAGAAAGATATTTTCAGCAAGTTCCTTGAACCATTACCAGAAGAAACATCAGAAGAAGTATTACCATCCGCACCATGGAAACCCAGTTATTGTCAGGTTGATAATGCAGGAAAGTTAAGCTCCGAAACACGTTCCGGAAAATTATAAATATAAGTGTTGTTTAGTGTTATTAACTGACTCACCTTTTAAATTAAATTAAAAAAGTAATTTCTGAGTAATCTCGAAAAATTGCAGGTTGATTACAGGACATGATTGTCTGGCAAAACATTTAAACAGAATTGGGATATATTCTTCACCACTATGTCCTCTATGTGATCTGCAAGAGGAAATGGACAAAGACCACCTTCAAATATGCCCGGCCACTTTTAGTGCCCTATCCATCAGTGAAAAATATTGGAGAGCAAGAGGATTAATGACTCATTGTCAGAAATCCAGCATTAGCCAACAACAACAACAACAACAACAACAACATGAATTCACAGCTGCATAATTGAGTTTTTAGAAAAGGAAACTGGTACTGCAAGCAACTTTTTCTAATATGGATGGCTGTCAATATCAGAATAAAAATAAGGTTTTGTTTAGAGCCTTGTCATATGTTTGAACAAAACTCAACATCAAAATAGAGCAGATAATTTTGGAGAAGGGGCACACTATGATGGAGGTTGGCAGAGTCCATTCTGCTTTGGACCATCTCTTCATTCCACCTATCTATTTGCCTGCACATTACTTATCCAAAATAGAAGCAGATGAAATATGCCATATAAAATACATTACCTGGATCACTCAGTTTTCAAAGATTATGAACATGTATCTTCCAACTACACTTAAATTCGCCCTGGCAAGAAGGGGGTGGTACTGTGGCCAAGCAGCTAGAGCATTTGCCTACCACCTAGGTGGCCCGCATTTCATTCTAGGGATCCATATGTGGTATTCGTGGTGCTCAAAGTGGCATCAGGGTGGGTTTTCTCCGGGTTCTCCAGTTTCCCCAGTCACTTATCCACCAATTGCTTCAATATTATCTTCCCAATCATTGATTTTGACTGCATTTCATATCATCCTCTTCCTCACTATCATACCTAGTGCTTTGCTGACTACCCGCCTCCAGGTCTTCATACTGTCCAGTCCATAGGTTCCCATGTTCCCCGACAGGCGTTTGACCCTAGGCACTGGTTTGTAAGACCTACATAAGGGGAGGATAATCAGGTAAAGAAGAAGAACAAAAAGAAGAAGAAAGTGGATCCCACAGTTGCTGATATACGAGGACTACTTTATAAAGAAGGTGAGGTGTTCTACAAGATTAACCATTCTAATGAATGGCAGATTCATCCTCACAGACGACAGAAAGGAAACCACAATGAAGTGCAGCCCATGTACAGAGCTCATGAAGATTGAGAAGTCCAAATATGACAGTTTGCAAGGTGTGAAAATAATCATCCACAATGACTATCATTATATTTATGACAGTCTGAAGTATTAAATGTGAAGTTCATGATTGTTTATGGGCTAAAAAATATATTAGTGTTGTTCTAATCTGAGAATTGTTTCCAAGTTTCTAATCTTGATTTAGAGTAACTGTCTAAGTAGAGAAAACTAATAGGAAGGTTAAAGGTAAAAGAATAATTGTGAAAAGGGTTTTATTTGAATAAAAAAATATTTCATTTAAGTTTAATCTGATCTACTTCTAGCTACACCTTCCGATACACCTACTTTGTTATGACTCTCATCTTAATAATGAGAGCGACAGGTGATGTGTGCATATTATAGTTTCAAACTGTGAAACTCTGCACACACTACCACCATGATTATTATAAAATGTTTTGGGATTATTATTTATTTATGCCAACAAACTTATTGTTGGTGATTTTAAACACACAAGCCGTGCATGGGCAAATGTTTGAGAGGTAGAATTGGAACTGAAAAATCTGATGAGTTGCACTCACATTACTTTCTCTACTCTTGAACTAACCATACTTACAAGCTCTTATTCCTACATCTTCTTCATGTTAGTTGAGATAAACATTTGTTGTTGTTAGCTAATGCTGGATTTCTGACAATGAAGTCATTAATCCTCTTGCTCTCCAATATTTTTCACTGATGGATTGGGTGCTAGAAGTGGCTGGGCATATTTGAAGGTGGTCTTGGTCCATTTCCTCTTGCAGATCACACAGAGGACAAAGTGGTGAAGAATATATCTTAATTCTGTATGTTTTGCCAGACAATCATGTCCTGTAATCAACCTCAAGGTTGCAACTGCCATTTTTTGAGGATACTCAGAAATTATTGTTTGAATGTTTGGTAGTTCCCATCTTTTATTCTTTGATTTTTCATAGTAATATTTTGCAATAATTTTTTTGAATTCAGAGTTGATTAATCTTTTAGCTACATAAAATGGTAGATTAATTATGGAGTTCTGCACACTGCTGGTACCCTTTCTTGTGTTTTTGAAGTGCTGCTAGATGGGTAAGGATTTTCCAACATTTGTACAAATTGTCTTATTGCTTATTTCCTTGTAGGTGCAAGGGGAATATTAGAATACAGTAGCCCACATACGGCTTGTGTGTTTAAAAACACCAACAGTAAGTTTGTTGGCATAAATAAATAATAATTACCATCTGAAGGTTTTTTAATCCTGGGACATAAAGTACTTACAATATTAAGTCACCATTGGGATAATTGTCTCTGATGTGAGACTACCTTTGTGGTTTACCAGGAGAAATACGAACTGGTTTGAGAATTCAATGTCATTCTGGTAGGTTGTCGCAGTAGCTTAATGGTTAGAGCATCTGCCTAGTAAGCAGAGGGTCTGTGGTTCAAATCCCAGCTGTGGCATTGAATTTTTAAGTTCCAGTTCTACCTCTCTATCAATAGAATGTTTATAAGTCACACAAAATGCGTATATGCTATGTGATTATAAAGGCGCAAACACAATCTGCTATATGCCACAAGAATATACAAATATGCAATTAAATAGTATTGTTGCACAGGATTTCAATAATATCTAGCACTGACAATATTAACGTCTACTGTTTCACATGTTTATGCAGTTTTCACATATTATTGACAGTTTGGATAAGATTGAGAATGTTTTTTGCTTCTTCTTAAAAGTCTATGTTTTTGCACAGAGCGGTTCTACAGGTGCAATGACAATATGCAATATACCTTAGGTCAAACTTATGGCATCATAATTACTTGGCACAAAGGGGCAGGGATGCTTCTAATGGGGTGTACATTTAAAAAAGCTGAAATATATAATTTATTATGTTGTTTGAGAAATACTATACAACAAAATCTTGTAAGAATAATGTTCTTAACAATTCTGATATTTACAAATTTTGATAGGATGAACACTTAAGCAGTGTAACAATTTTTCTTTATTATGTTACGTGTACATTGACTTTTTACTATGAGAAGCAATTTAATTCCAAAATGCTGCAAGCATTAGAGGCACAAGTTTGTATATATGAAGAGTTTGATTTACATTTTATAAATAACCTAGATAAATATTAAAAATAGAAGTACTATTAACAGTGAAGTATTCTTCATGTATAGAATCTGGTTTTTGAGTCACTTTATTTACACTAACTTTCACTTATAAAATGTTGGTAAAACTGGAACTTTTCAAGATCATTCGATCTTATCCTCAGTCATTGGGTCACTCAACAGCTGAGAATGAGATTGAATGTTCTTGGAAATATTCCAGTTTTTCCAACATTTTATAAGTGAAAGTGAGCGTAAATAAAGTGACTCAAAAAACCAGATTCAATATAACCCAGACAAAGTAGTTTTCAGAATATCAGTTGACATGTATGAAGAGTGAGGGCAATGAGGGAGACTGGTGAAAGGGTGAAATGATGCAGGGGGAGGGGCAAGAGAATGTATTATAGATGAGGGAAAATAATTAATAATAATAATAATAATAATAATAATAATAATAATAATAATAATAATAATAATAATAATAATAATAATAATAATAATAATAATAATAATAATAATAATAATAATAATAATAATAATAATAATAATAATAATAATAATATATTGTATTGCTATATTAAAATGAGTAATTAGATGCTATAAGATTCAACCATCACAGTATAATGTATATCTGTCTTTAAGTTAAAATTATAAATTTTTGACGAATTAATTTTAATGGTAAAAGTCTAAAAATGTATTCATAGCTTTCTCCCAATGGTAATGACTTTCTTTATAACTCACCATTTAGTTTAAGCACTGCCTGATCATCTTTGGGGGTCCACTGGAGATTAATTATGTATAATTTGGGTCGTTTTTTTGCTGGCTTGTCCATTCCCCACAGCCAAGGATATTTCTTCAGGACCTAAAAGTAAAATATTTTAGAATAATTTTTTACAGCAACATCTTACAATAATTATATAAAGAATATATTTTTCTTCATCTCAAACAGCAAGAACTGCAGCAATAAGCACATTAACAAAGCAAACACATAAAGAAATTTATAATTACTATATTTTTAATTCATGTTAAATGTTTTTCTTATTTTCAGAATTACAATTAAATTTTGGCAAATTGAGCTGAATGGGATTGGCACAGCTTAGGACTAGAAGAACTTGGGCTATTTATATACAGGAAACTTTAGCATAAAGCTGTTTCACGTTATTAGTTGAATATTGAATCAATTTTTGACACTACATCAATTTGAGAGGTAGAACTGGAACTTAAAAATTCAATGCCACAACTGGGATTTGAACCACAGACCTTCCGCTTACCAGCCGCCTGTTAAGCAGAAGGTCTGTGGTTCAAATCCCTGTTGTGGCATTGAATTTTTAAGTTCCAGTTCTACCTCTCAAACTTTGCCCACACACAGCTTGTGTGTTTAAAAAGGATGGATTTGAAACAGATTCTGAAACATGTTTTCCTTATTAAAAATGTAAGTGATGTGCAAAATATCGACTCAATAATTAACTACATGTTAGTGCACATCTGTCACAAAGCCAACATAGATAATGTCAACTGTTCCACAATAATCTGAGAATGGTTTATTGTAGATCTATTCACATTATATTGCTAATGAGAATGGGAATACTAACTGACGTCAAACTATAAATTAATTTTGTGCATTGGGACATTACTTGTTTGTAGCTGACCATGGACATTTTTTCACCAGCTTCTAAGGCATGATTTTATGAACATTGTTTGACTGGAAGATTAGTTAAACCAAAAGTTTAACAGCAGGCTCACATTTTATAAATGCCTGATTAGTTTGAGAGGTAGAATCGGAACTGAAAGATTCAATGCCACAGCTGGGATCTGAACCACAGATCCTCCGCTTATCAGGCAGGTGCTCTAACCATTGAGCTACTGTGACAAACTGCAAGAATGACAGTAAATTCTCAGATTCTCCGCATGGTAAGCAGAGGGTCTATGGTTCAAATCCCAGCTGTGGTATTGAATTTTTCAGTTCTGATTGTACCTCTTAAACATTGCCCAACCCAGCTTGTGTGTTTAAAAACACAAACAGTAAGTTTGTTGGCATAAATAAATAGTAATTACCATCTGAAGGTTATTTAATCCCAGGACATAAAGTATTTGCAATAGTAAGTCACCATTGGGTTAATTGTCTCTGATGTGAGACTGCCTTTGTGGTTTACCCGGAAAAATACGAACTGGTTTGAGAATTCAATGTCATTCTGGCAGGTTGTCACAGTAGCTTAATGTTTAGAGCACCTGCCTAGTAAGCGGAGGGTCTGTGGTTCAAATCCCAGCTGTGGCATTGAATTTTTAAGTTCCAGTTCTATCTTTCAAATGTTAAGTATGGAAATACCTCATTCGTGCAATTGTGTAATTAAATAACAGTCACCTTTTGCTAAACAGGAAAATCTATTATAAAGAACACGACTTTAGAGCCGGAACAGCCTAAACGGCCAAAGACGTGAAGAAGAAGAAGAAGAAGAAGAAGAAGAAGAAGAAGAAGAAGAAGAAGAAGAAGAAGAAGAGGAAGATGAGGAGGAAGAGGAAGAAGAAGAAGTAGAAGAAGAAGAAGAAGAAGAAGAAGAAGAAGAAGAAGAAGAAGAAGAAGAAGAAGAAGAAGAAGAAAATTATTAATGGTCAATAACTGCAAACTCAACAAGATGTCTTTTACAGTAGATGTTCAAAATGTGCTCCATGAGAATCTATGAAGGCATCGCATCTTCTTAGCCAATTATGCCCTACCCTCGTAAGAGCTTCTGTGTTCTGCTCAATCTCTAGGGCTGCTTCAAACACATGTGTGCGAAGATCATCAAGCATTGCGCTTCACCTGTGTTGCAATCGGTTTTTCCCTAAGCAAGAAGCATATCTAAATACTCTTGATTTGTAAAGACTGTCATAGTTCTGAATGCATTTAATGCACCTGAAGCACTGACAGAACCTGCTGTTGTGCACAGATGTCGCGGGGGTAGTTGTACTGTCAACATTCCCTCACCTTCCGGTCTTCTCATGTGCTAATGTTGCGGGGTTGCCAAGCGTATGCCCATGACTTTATTCCAATAGACTCACTGGAATCCAGTCCTTTCATATCATTTTGTGGCTAAACAAATCATTTTAGCAACATATGGTAAAGACATAAACAACGCATCTTTTGTAGCTCTACCTCACTGTTCTAATTACAGAAGTAAATGATAATGGAGTGGTGATATATTCGCAATCATACTTTTGAACAGTTTTAATTTTTATTTATGAAACCATGCACTGTAGAGGAAAATGGTAAAGGAACTTATGTTTCAGTTTAACGTCAGGAAGTTGCCTTTGAAGTCTGCACACTCATACCCCTAACACCTTGTCTATGAAGCACATATTAGAAGGAATGTAATGACTTCCCTTCCATCCTGTATTTTTTATTTAATTAATGTAACTTTGTTTACAAGGTAATAATTTCACAACTGATTCTGTAATCAATGTCCGAAACTATTTGTGCACTTTATATATTAAAATGACCCTCAGGGGTCTAGGGGATATGTGGATGGCTACCACAAGGTACCCAAGCTGAGCAGAACATTACTTCCACTTACTGGTGTTTTCCTCCTCACTGTAGCTTTTCTATCTGATATTATGACCTACCTTAGTCATCTCATGTTCTCTTCCGACCCCTATGCTATTGGGGTACCTAAGGGCTAGGGAGTCTTTATAACCTCTTAACCCCAAATATGTTGTTGTTAGCTAATGCTGGATTTCTGACAATGAAGTCATTAATCCTCTTGCTCTCCAATATTTTTCACTGATGGATGGGGCACTAGAAGTGGCTGGGCATATTTGAAGGTGGTCTCGGTCCATTTCCTCTTGCAGATCACATAGAGGACAGAGTGGTGAAGAATATATCCCAATTCTGTTTAAATGTTTTGCCAGACAATCATGTCCTGTAATCAACCTGAAGGTTGCAACTGCTGTTTTTCGAGGATACTCAGGAATCACTGTTTGAATGTTTGGTAGTTCCCATCTTTTATTCTTTGATTTCTCATAGTAATATTTTGCAATAATTTTTTTGAATTCAGAGTTGACTAATCTTTTAGCTGCATAAAATGGTAAATTAACTATAGATTTTTGTACACCACTGGTACCCTTTTTTGCAAGAAAATCAGCTTTCTCATTACCACTCAGTCCACAGTGAGCCGGTATCCATTGGAAGACTAGGTGTTTTTGAAGTGCTGTTAGATGGCTAAGCATCTTCTAACATTCTATAATAGTTTGGTTTTTTGGTGACAACTTGGAAGTAATTGCTATAATTGCTGCCCTGGAATCTGAGAGAATAACTGCTTGCTGAAAATGTGAAATTCTGTACAAAAGATTTTGTAGGGCCATTCGAATTGCTTCAATTTCTCCATCAAAGTTAGTAGTTCCATAACTTAAAGATTTGTAATAGGAAAAGAGGTGACATGTGACTCCAGCACCTGCTCCATCTTGGTATGATATCAATGATCCATCAGTATAAATATGGAGCCACTCATGTTCTGGAAATCTAGTATGGATTGTCTCTAATGCCAATAATTTTAGAACACTAGTTGGAGTATCACTTTTTTTAACTTCTTCTGTCAGGTGTAAATAATATGTGATGTCTAATGTATGTGTTGGATTGACTTTAGATATGAAGTTTTCCTTTGAATTAGGAAGGTGTACATCCTTCTTGATGTCTTGAATTTTGGAAAGAAAGCTCTCCTGAGTCTTTAGTGTATGTGTAAAATTTCTCTTGTGCCATGTATTGAATGGGAGTCTGATCAACTTTTCGTGTTGAATAAGAGCCGCTTTTTCTATTTCATATTCAATGGGATATTGGTTGGTTAGTATTTCCATAGCTGCTATTGGTGTGGTTTTGATAGCACCTGTAATTAATCTCAGACTTTGGTTTTGAAAGATTTGAATTTTTTTTGTGTTTACTGTTACAAGAACTCCGCTGCAGTAAGTAAACAATTATATATATATTATATGTTGTGTTAAGCGTTGCTCTGGAACATCCCCACTTCATTCCTGTTAGACGTTTTAACAGTGAAAGGCGCCTCTCTGCTCTTTGTATTACATTTTCTATTTGTTTGGTCCATGTAAGTTTGGTATCAAATGTAACTCCTAAATACTTTGCTTCCTTTGTTTCTGGTAATTGTTGACCCTCAAAATTTAGTTTTATTTTTAGTGGTTTTTTTCTTAGTGAAAAGATTTGGTAGTTTGATTTTGTTGTATTAACAGTCATTAAATTTTCTTTGGTCCACCTCTGTAAGTTGGTTAAGGATTGTTGCATGGTTTTTTCCATGTGAGAGAGCAATGTGACTGCCACAACGTAAAAATATGGTGCTCTCCTAAAAAGCAGTTACATTTACTGCTAATTATCTCCAGTACTTATTGGAAAACAAGAGGGTCAATGACATCATTGTCAGAAATCCAGCATTAGCTAACAACAACATTGTAGTATATAAATTTTGGCTTTGTTATTTTCCTCATTGTTTCTGTTCTTGGTTATTTTAACCGGCCTTTCCTGAATACAGAACAAGTCATCTAGAACTTCTGCCTCTGAAATAACACTAGGAATAGAAAAATTACTTCCACAAGCATGAAGGCAGCACAGAGATCACTGAGGTAGGTGATATAGGCCATTCAAAAATTTAAACAAATATAATTTTCAATATAAACATGTTTTCTTATATGAAAACCCTGCATAATTTTTGACATAATTGATAGCATGGAAAATAATATTATCATAATCATATTACATTTGCTGCATTGCAATAGGTCAATTACATTCTGAGGAATTATAACATAAAGTTGACACTTGAGATATAAAAGGAGATAAACATTTATTTATTATTTATTAATGCCAAGAATTGACTGGGGAATTTAGTGTCATGCTGGCAAGTTGACCATGGTAGCTTAGTTGTTAAAGCAGTTGCTCGATAAGCAGAAGATCCATTCAGATCCCGGCTATGACATTAAATTTTTCAGTCCTGATTCCACCTCTTAAACATCTACTTATTTTGCCTTTTTCCACACTTGTCAAGGATGACAAGAATATTTCATCCTGTCAATATAGAATTAAAGCATACCTTGAGACTGGAGCCAATACACAAGATGACATCAGCTTTATCTGCTGCCTCACATGCTGTGCGCCAATTCAGAGGCCAGCGCAATGTCCCTCGTTCTCCAAAATGCACAATTGTATCCACTAGTGGTCCCATACAATTGTAACAACGGCGCATTGTGCGATGATTGAAGCGAGCTGTGTGTTCTGTCACATCAAATAACCGCCAATACACCCGGCTTGGCTTGCATTTGCAGCATACCTATGTTACAAATGGTTAAACATTAAAACTTTTACTACTGTACATAGTTAAAGAATTTGCAAATAAGCACATGCAAGAGTTTACTGTTACATATCTTTTATCGTGTACTTTCTATCAACAAAATGTAAGGAAACATTGCACTTCTGTTAATAATTATTTGTCAACATATAATTATCACTCTCCTAGTTTTTCTTTTAAAAACATTTCAGAAGATTGTCAAGATGCATTGGGTGGCCACAGCTCTGCTTAGAGGTGAAATTTCCATTTGGTTGCTTTATTTGATAATCATAACAATTCTTCTACAATTGTGTTTTTGTGAAGTAATTTAATTAAAACCCATACAAGTTTGGATTTTCTCTAGGCATATTTATTTGTGGCTAAATTACTTTTAAATCTATCAACAAAATCAAATTCTGTTATATCACAATCAGATTACTCTCTCTATTTTCTTTTCTCTTTTGTATTTAACGTCCTCCAACGTAATGTCATATCGGACGGTGAATGAATGAAATGGGTGAAATGATGCTCAAATGAGCCCGAGGTCCATGGAGCTTTAAATTACCTGACATTCATCTTCTCAGGATAAGGGAAAACCTCGGAAAAAACCTTATCCGGATAACTCACCCTAAGTGAGATTCGCACTCGCGGCCTATTGAACATGAGACAGACACATTAACCATCACGCTACAGAGGCAGGTACTCTCTCTAGTGCTAATCTGTGTCATTTGTTTTGCATATTCTAAGATTCTGAAGTATCACATGACTTACTCTAAACATTATCACCTCACATATTTCCATATACTTTACAGTGTTCATACTATAACTGATTCTATTCATGTTATATTATTCATAATATATTTAGGATTAAGAATAATTTAAAAAAGCAATATGAACTAAATTTCATGCATGATAATGGAAAACAAAGATACAACACTTTTGTACAAAATGAATCAATGAAGATCAGTAGAAGGAAAGGAAAGGAAAGGAAAGGAAAGGAAAGGAAAGGAAAGGAAAGGAAAGGAAAGGAAAGGAAAGGAAAGGAAAGGAAAGGAAAGGAAAGGAAAGAAAAGAGAGAGACCGAGAGAATTGCATAAGATACTCTATATGTGCCACATGACAGCTCAACCTGGCAAAAGAAAGTCAAAAGAGTAATTTGAGTACAACTATAACTATAAGAATGACTCATGCTTCACAAAAATTTATTTCCCACAAATCATATAATTTCAACGAGTTCTATATTTTTTTTTGTGAAGTAAAATTTTACTATTTCTTATTGTTTGCCAGTCGCACAAATTACAGAAAATTTATTCAGAATTAAGAGATTTACATGATATTCACAGAAAATTCAAGATATGCAATTATGTATTCTCTCAAGCTTCCACGGCCATCGTTTAAAATATCTTGGCTATCCGGTTGTTGCCGCGTCAAATTATACCCATGGAGTTAGAAAAAAATGGTGAACTTCCATTCTTAGATGTGCTGGTTATTAGACGAAAAAATGGCACTTTGGGACATTCAGTATACAGAAAAACAACACATACTAATCTCTATCTTCATGCAGAATCCCATCACCACCCCGCAACCAAAAAGGGAATTTTAAAAACTTTGGCCTTACGAGCAAAAAGAGTTTGCGACTCTTCTAGTTTGGAACAAGAAAAGAAAAATCTGTGTGAAGTCCTACATGCCAATGGTTACAAAAAGAAGGATATCTTTCGGGCCTGGAAAACAGCAGTATCAAAACAGGAAGACAAGGAAAAGAAGAAAAAATCAGACAAACAAAAATTTGCAGTACTCCCATATGTAGAAGGAGTAACAGACCGAATAGGGAAATTATTAAAACAAGCGGATATTAAGTTGGCATACAAAGCACCCACTAAACTGCAAGATTTACTGGTTAACGTAAAAGATAAAGTTCCACCACTTAACAAACCCGGTGTTTATGAAATACCGTGTAACTGTGGCAAATCATATATTGGTGAGACTGGTCGAACTGTGAAAGAACGATTACAAGAGCACATACGTCAGTGCAAACAAAATGATATTGAAAAATCGGCGGTCGCGTTACATGCTTACGAAACCAAACACACAATACTGTTTGATCAGACCAAGATAATAACCAGTGAAAACAGATGGCGACCCAGAAAAATTAAAGAGGCCTTAGAAATTTCCCGTTGTCCTAAGAATTTTAATAATAATGGTGGCATGCACATTAACAAACTTTGGTTTACGGCCATGGGTAGAACAAAACACAAGAACACCACGTCATTTGTGCCGCAGTGTAATGATTCTATGGCAGTGCCGCAGTGTAATGATTCTATGCAGAAGGACTGCCGCAATGCAGAGACTGCCCAGCCTATCAGGGCTCACCATTTACCCACCTTTCACCTGTTTGCCAGTATATAAGTTGACTAGCTGCTACATAGCGGCGCAGTTTGCCTGTGATAACGACCACGACAAGATGGTCGAAACGTCGGCATTTTATAATTTGACGCGGCAACAACCGGATAGCCAAGATATTTTATATGCAATTATTATTTATTTATGCCAACAAACTTACTGTTGGTGTGAGCAAAGTTTGAGAGGTAGAACTGGAACTTAAAAATTCAATGCCATAACTGGAATTTGAACCACAGACCTTCCGCTTACCAGGCGGCTGCTCTAACCATTGAGTTATTGTGACAAACTGCCAGAATGGCATTAAATTCTCAAACCAGTTTGTATTTCTCCTGGTAAACCACAAAGGCAGTCTCAGATCAGAGGCAAATTACCCCAATGGTGACTTTCTATTGTAAGTACTTCATGTCCCAGGATTAAATAACCTTCAGATGGTAATTATTATTTATTTATGCCAACAAACTTACTTTTGGTGCTTTTAATAACACACAAGCCGTATGTGGGCAAAGTTTGAGAGGTAGAACTGGAACTTAAAAATTCAATGCCACAACTGGGATTTGAACCACAGACCTTCCGATTACCAGGCGGCTGCTCTAACCATTGAGCATTAAGTTCTAAAGCTGATCTAACTTTCCACATGTGACATACCTTACTGATTGTTTTACTCCTTCAATGGGCAGAAGATGAACAAAGGCCATCAGGCCATAACATGTCACTGCTATGCTGCAGATTTGTTCACAAGATGCTATGAAGACTTTCAGTAGTACCTAACATAATTTGTACTTACCTCTATATACATGTTTCCATGTAATTCTGACAGTGCTCTCCTGGGAAGACCACTGCGGAGGTGTAAGCCATCACAGTTCTGTGAAACAACATGTTTCAACACTCCTGCTTTGTACAGCTTCCATAATGACATATGAGTAAGTGTAGGTTCAGCTTGAGTAAGATCATGGAGCCTAAATTAATAAAATCAAGTATGTCACATTTAGTTGTTCAATGTTTTCAGCTTTATTTATTTATTAGTCCTTTAAAATCAGATACTGTACATGGTACACTGATATAGGATACGTCAAAAGTAATTATATTATATAAACTTATTTACAATAAATACTTGCACACTGTTATCAATATAAGCAGTTCAATATATTATTAAATATATACAAGATACTAAAGGAAGAAATGTAAGTCAATTATACATAAGGGTATTTGTTAAATTTCAAATATTCTTCTACTGTGTAAAAACAGTGTTCCTTCAAAAAAACCTTCACACTGCATTTAAATTTATTAACATTTTCTATATCTTTAAGGTTATTAGGCAGTGAATTATATATTTTTATGCAGGAATGTAAAACTCCATTTTTGCATAGTGTAGTTCTAGTGGAGGTTAAGTGAATTATACCTTTCTATTTGTATGCTGTTACATGCACACTTAACCTTAAGACACTCCTATGGGCTCTATATAACCACACTGATTCACAAACACCAGTAGGAGTAATGACAAGCAGAATGATTTAAGTTGAAATACACGTGGAAATGAAGTATGTTATGGATGAAATGAAGACTGAAATGTAGAAAATAAAATCCAACTAGGTGTTGACACAGATTCTTTGAAATAAATGTAGCGTTGAGGGATGACTTTCGAAAGGATCCAAAAAGAATTAAATTCAACAAGGAAGATGAAATGAATGCAGTGGAAGAGTACCCAAATCGGAAAGAAGAATGGTTAGATGGGCAGATAGAGGAAAACAGCCAGTTTGCAGAGAAAGCAATGGGTGAGCATCTGGACAAGCATATGACAGAGTACTACAGTAGAATGCCTAGTCATGGGCCGACCCGCAATTGGTTGGGATGAGAAGAACTTGAAAGAGCAGCTGGTGATTCAAGACATGGGGCAGAGGAATAAGGAATATGGCGAATGACCGATGTGGATGGCTGTCATGCCAAAGGGTCCAATCTACAAAAGCACTGGGACTCCTTCTTGGTCAGAAATGAGACACTGAAAAGAGTTTGGCAATCTGCTGATGGAAAAACCAGAGTAGAACAGCTAATGCTCCTGAGGAAGACAGTGAAAAAAATCGAGGGAAACCATACCAAGACAACTGCAAGGCACCTGAATATGAAGAGGATGAGGTGACATTGCAGACTCTGTTGGTGGTATCCTCAGAGTGATGTGGAAAGGTGGTGTCTTATCCGCCTGATAGCTCCTGCACTCCCTGTGCACCTCAGTATCAACCTGGAGGGGAGCTAGTGGTACATCATGATGATTGTCTTCCTGAAAACATGGAGTTGTTTGTCTGGGGAGGGAGCTGAGTGACCAGCAGCTATGCCCAAGGTTATTGGGAGGCTGGTGCCGAATGGTTGGAACTGCATACAAGATTAGCCGTGCACTTGCCCACATAAACACCCTAAGCATATTACCAAAGAACTAGAATCTTCTTGATTCTTCAACATTGTGAATGTCCCAGAAACTTTCATTGGCTATTTGGCCTTGAATGAGTCTTGCAGTGAGCAGGTTCTGCAAGTGAAGCCACTCTTGAGGAAGCCTTGCAGTGAGGAAAGTCCTGCAGGTGAAGTCAATCTTGAGTAAATTATGCAGTGAGGAAGTACTGAAAGGGAGCCCTGTTTTGAGGAAGGCATAGAGAACTGAACTAATTTACATTACTGAAATGACAGTGAACTATGAGAACACTTGGCAAAAATTGAATGAGATTGCTGAAGTGACAAAGTCACAATATCTTGATATGCATATTGCTAGAATGGAAATGGAATCACCCTGACTCAAGAAAAATACTTTTATTCATTAATACTAAAGCTATATACAGGCAAATAGGATTGTTGTTCAACCTGGTTCTTTAGCAATTATACTTATTTTTTTAGCTTGCAACTAGAGAGGATTCTTGCAACTGTTTCATGGCACGGCCATCTTGAACAATTTCTACAGTAAAAAGTGTAGTATGGGTAATATTAATCTAATATGCATGGCCGGCAACAGGAATGAGAAAGCAGAAACTCGGATGAGCCTTCCTTCCCGTTCTTAGGACTCTTAAACAATTTCTGTTGGTTGCGAACACTCTCATTTAAATACATGTATTTCAACATTCTCATTCGGGTTATTGTAACCTTTACCAGTGGTTGTGAATCAGCCTATAATGAGAGATGCAAATGTTAATATCTTTATGCCAAATGCATGGCATTGATTAACAATAACAACACTAAAAATGTCTAATGTTTTACACTCACATGACTTTCTCTACTCTTGGACTAAACAATCTTACAAACTCGTACTCCTATATCTTCATTGTGTTAGTTGAGATAAACATTTGTAGAAATTATCTTATGGTTTATTTCCTTGTAGGTACAAGGGGAATATGGGAATAGGCTTTGAGCGATAGTCAAAGGTTTTAAAGCTTTCAAATGCTGTTCTCTTTGCATGGTTAACATAGAAAAAAATGAATAAGGATGTACCATTTGACAGAATTATAAGTTCTCCAAAACTCACACAAACAAGGCGAAATGGTTCATTCTACAAAAAAGTATTTAGACATAAATTGTGTATTTTGGCAAAATCTACATTTTTTCTATAGTAAGATTTAGTCTATCTCTTACGGTTTATGAGCTATTCAAAAGTCATCCAGAGTAAACAGGACTACATAGGCTATAAATATTCAAAAATATACATTTCATTTGTCATAAAAATGTCAACCACATGGCATTTTAATCAAAATCATTATAGGCATTTTCAAGAAAATACAAATGTTCGAAAAAGTTTCCATGTAAAGAGTAGTTTAGGGTGTAGCAACTTTCTTCAAAATCTTCATGTTGCATCCTTGAAAGACATTAAACTTAAATGCCAGCTTTGATTTTCAACCGACTTTTTGCTTTTGAGTTATGCTGTCCACAGACTGATAGATTCACACAGACCTTTTTCTAAGAATGCTTTCTTTTTGGATTCAGGAGGCGTCAAAACATACATTTCTGGTGAAATCTCAGCATTGAATTTTTCGGTGGAATACAATACTTCCTCTACTAAATGTAGTAGAGAAAGTAAAAAAGGTGGATGTGATAATGTTGAAATGCTGAAATACACCAGTCCTTCCTTTTTAAGACACCTTCTTATATAGGAAATATATCACTAAATGTCAATAAAGTAGTCCATTATGTTACAATTGTGCTTGCATGGAGGGAAGTGCTAACACATAGATATTAGTATAACCTGCAAGAATAATTTGTTTTAGCCCTTTTTCTTCCTTAATAGATCACTGGGCTTTAGTTTCACAGATACTATGGCTACGCCTTTGTTGCTTCGGAGTTTTGGTCAAATCTTCTTTTTCTATGAAACATCCCTTGGCTATGCTTTGTGGCTTGTGGGTGTCAACTCTCTCTCTCTTTCTTGCTCTGATTTTTGTTTAGATGTTGGCATTTCTTCTTGATAAGCAGTACAGCCACAAACTGCCTTATACTGGCCAAGGCATTCTGAAGATAAAGTCAATGTTCTAGGCTAAGTGCCAAATTTTTATGGAAATCAAAATACTGTGCTTATTTTTTTTAGTAAAAGTTTCATTTCTAGTTTTCAAAACATCAAGACATAATATGTTGTGTGAGTAAAAGAAATTTCTCATCACTTGCAACAAAATTATGTGGCACTGTCAGTGGCATGCAGTGACAATTGAACAAGGGGAATTAATTACAAAAAACAGCATTTTCTAAGGAAGCTTTTCTAAACTTCTGGTGCGGTTTTAGGTAATTATCAATGATGTTGTGTCTTCATGCTATTGAGATCTTTTATCATCTCAGGGCTTGGTAACGGATGAAAAATGAAAAATCACACGATGTTTCTTCACCACAATGTATTATTTTATTAACACTTCATCGATACTTTACATTAAATAATTCCTCTCAGCACCATTCTAAATGATTTAAAACGCTTCCACCTTCTCATTTAGTGGAACCAATGCTTGATGAAAGTCTGGTGAAAATTCTATGTTCACACTACCTAAATATGTCCTTTCACTTTGGTTACACACACGCGAGTGGACAGTTTATGGCATCACCTGACGCGACACTGCCTTTTTCGTATACATCCGCGTATGCGTCCATCAAATAGTTCTTTCTTGTTAGGGAAGCGATCCCTAATCATCCTCCCCTACTTTTATTATGGAACACATAATTCTAATATTTATACATATATATTAAAATCAAATATGGAAAGATTTATGACGTCTTTGGGCAAACTTAGTTGTTCGTAACAATGAAAATTTTTAACACGTTTTCGTCATTTGATCAATTCATACCAACATCAAAAAACAAATTACACTTTTAACAAACATTCACAAATGATTTTCTTTTGGGGTCTTCTAATATTCTGTCTCACATGCCCCTTGTTTTGTTTTTCAAGTTGTCACCTATATTTACAATCTTGAAACACAATACAATACTTCTCCCTACTCCTCTGATGCAATCACTTTGTACAATTTTTTTTTTTTTCTTTACAGTCTTCTTCGCTGTTTGTCTTTGTCTTCTGTTTTGGCATGACACAGCATGTCTTTATAAATTTCACATATTCAGTTACTACACAATACATGTTCAGTTATTATACATCGCATATTCAGTTATTATACAATACATATTCAGTTATTATACAATACATATTCAGTTATTGTACAACACATTCAGTTATTATACAACATATGTTCAGTTATTATACAACACATATTCAGTTATTGTACATTTGACATTGACACAAATATAATTTAAGTGTATCATGGTTTATTGTGTGGCTTTTGACTTATGTTCCTTGTTATGAGGAGAGAAAAACAGGATACAAATTTTGAGCTAATGATTATGATCATATTTATGGCAATATTTTATTCAGTTCTTTGCCTTCTTTGTCTTGTAAGCTTATTATGTATACGCAGGTCGTTGAGTCGGTTCTTAAACTCTGATGTTACTAATGGTACCATTTTTTAATTGGGTTCTTATTCATTATTATTTGGTTCAACATTTCTTCAAGCTTAGCATTGGCTACATCCATCTTAATTCATGGGCATTGCTCTTCTGACTATGGTTTTTCTTACTTCACTAATTGTCACCTCTTTATCTCTTATCTCTATAAGAGAAAACTTCAATACTTATAATTATTCTGCAATTGTATTATTTTTCTTCTCAATTCACCCTCGACTACCTTTGTGTCAAAAATATTTTATCTTTGTCATCACAATTGATTCCTTCTTATTTTTGTCCCTGACATCCTTATGTCATAAACACATTATTTTCTGTCGCTATTCACTTCTTTAATGACAATCAGTGTCCTCATCTGTCTTTGTTGACAATGCTCTTTGTGGTCAATATAGCCAATGACTATGTTGAATTTCTTTCTTGTTGTATTTTCTAATCTGAACATAATCTTCTATAAGTAACCCATTAAAAATTATTATTTTCCATCATCTCTATTATTCCTGCCTTACATGGTTGTTGGCAAAGACTATTTGGTCCTTTCTTTGTATGATTTTAACTTATTTTTATGGTATCTTTTTCACTTTAAAATACTCTTCCATCTCTTTAACAAAGAGTTTTGGATCGTCTCCCTTCTCCTCGTCAAATGTAGGTGGTGTGATTTCATGTAGTATGCTATTGGTGTAGCATGTGTTGTGTGTTGTGTCATTGTTTGATTGTGAACCTCTTTCTCTGTATGGTGAGTCAACATTTTGTACACTATTCAAATAACTCTCATCTTGTATATTACTTACATCTAAATCATCTTGCCTTTGTAGTGCATTCACAACATCATTTACATTAGCCAAATTTTTTTTTCCTTTTTTCATTTCTTCACAAATTGATTTTAAATCATTCTTTATTTCTAAGTGACTTTGTTTCATATCATTTATAGCATCTTGTTGCGAATGTACTACATCAGTCCTAGGCTTAATTTTAGGAATTACTATTTGTTCTACAGTTTCATTAATAATGCCTTTCTTTACTACTTCAATCTCTTTCCTTAATTCCTCAGTTATTTCTGCTTTTACATTTGTAATCTTACAGTCTACACTTGTATTACATTCTGTTATTTAATCTCTACATCTAGCAATTTCTTCTTCTAATACAATCTTATTTTCTCTCATTTCCGATTCAATTTTTCCCATCCTATCTCCTATGATTTCTATCCTAGCTTCTAAGGCTTCCTTTGTTTCATTTAAGTTTTTATGTACTAATTTTAAATTAGTTTCCATTACTTTCATATTTTCTTTACACTCCTGTCTTCCTAATTCTATTTTCTGCTCTAAGTTCTGTCTTCCTAATTCCATTTTCTGTTTTAAGTCCTGTCTTCCTAATTCCATTTTCTGTTCTAAGTCCTTTTTCACTTCCTCCATTTTCTGACCTATCTCTTCCTTATTCTGTGTTTCTGACCTATACTCTGACCTAAACTTTGTTCTATGTCCTGTCTCACTCCCTCCATTTTCTGACCTATCTCTTCCCTATTCTGTTCCATTTTCTGACCTAAACTTTGTTCTATGTCCTGTCTCACTCCCTCCATTTTCTGGCCTAAACTTTGTTCTAGTCTTTCAAACATGATCATTAATAACCTTTGGTCTTTTCCTATTGCTACCTCTTCCTCGCTTTCTGGTTCTATTTGATAACTAGGCCTATCTGCCCCTTCCCCCACTCCTGTTTCTATCTCTTTTCGCGACATTTTAGTTTCTTTATTCAGTTCGCTTTGGTTTAAAAGTCCCACTATTTTGCCGCTTCGCAGTAACATACAAATAAAAATAAACTGGATGTAAAAATAAAAATTTTTGGTCCTACTTTTTTTTCCCGTTGATTTGTCCAGCTGGCTTTGCTAGACGATCTCTGGTATTTTCCCGTGTTGATTATCCGTTCATCGGTGTTCTGATGTATCGTTGATTATCCGTTTGTCGGTGTTCTGATGTTGATATCAAACGATGGTCTAATGGCATCTTCTTTCTTTTTGGCGCGAAGATATGGTGTCACTTGGGATTTTGCGTAAGTTCATTTCCCGTAATTTCCATTCCATCCAAAATTCGTGTTCCACATTGGGCAAGCCATTTGGTGCGGTTTTTGGTAATTATTAATGACATTGTGTCTTCGTGCTATTGAGATCTTTTATGATCTCAGGGCTTGGTAACGGATGGAATGAAAAATCACACGATGTTTCTTCACCACAATTTTATTAACACTTCATCGATACTTTACATTAAATGGATGGAATGAAAAATCACACGATGTTTCTTCACCACAATGTATTATTTTATTAACACTTCATCGATACTTTACATTAAATAATTCCTCTCAGCACCATTCTAAATGATTTAAAACGCTTCCACCTTCTCATTTAGTGGAACCAATGCTTGATGAAAGTCTGGTGAAAATTCTATGTTCACACTACCTAAATATGTCCTTTCACTTTGGTTACACACACGCGAGTGGACAGCTTATGGCATCACCTGACGCGACACCGCCTTTTCGTATACATCCGTGTATGCATCCATCAAATAGTTCTTTCTTGTTAGGGAAGCGATCCCTAATCATCCTCCCCTACTTTTATTATGGAACACATATAATTCTAATATTTATACATATATATTAAAATCAAATATGGAAAGATTTATGACGTCTTTGGGCAAACTTAGTTGTTCGTAATAATGAACATTTTTAACACGTTTTCGTCATTTGATCAATTCATACCAACATCAAAAAACAAATTACACTTTTAACAAACATTCACAAACAATTATTATTTATTTTTGCCAACAAACTTACTGTTGGTGTTTTTAAACACACAAGCCGTGTGTGGGCAAAGTTTAAGAGGTAGAACTGGAACTTAAAAATTCAATGCCACAACTGGGATTTGAACCACAGACCTTCCGCTTGCCGGGCGGACGCTCTAACCACTGAGCTATTGTGACAAACTGCCAGAATGGCATTAAATTCTCAAGCCAGTTCGTATTTCTCCTGGTAAACCACAAAGGCAGTCTCACATCAGAGACAATTACCCCAATGGTGACTTACTATTGCAAGTACTTTATATCCCAGGATTAAATAACCTTCACATGGTAATTATTATTTATTTTTGCCAACAAACTTACTGTTGGTATTTTTAAACACACAAGCCGTGTGTGGGCAAAGTTTAAGAGGTAGAACTGGAACTTAAAAATTCAATGCCACAACTGGGATTTGAACCACAGACCTTCCTTTGTGGTTTACCAGGAGAAATACGAACTGGCTTGAGAATTTAATGCCATTCTGGCAGTTTGTCACAATAGCTCAGTGGTTAGACCGTCCGCCCGGCAAACGTAAGGTCTGTGGTTCAAATCCCAGTTGTGGCATTGAATTTTTAAGTTCCAGTTCTACCTCTTATTCACAAACAATTTTCTTTTGGGGTCTTCTAATATTCTGTCTCACTTCTAAGGAAGCTTTTTCTATCTTTTGAAGCAAGTAACACATTAAAATGTTTGCACTCCTTGAACCATTTAGTGGTTGTGCAGGGTGTTCAGAATACCCAAGTCATTCCTATTGAATGAAAGAAATTTTAGCCCTTGTATGGATTGCTAGCTCATAACAATTCACAGCTTTTAGGAGATTATTCATATTTCAAGAAGACCATGTTGGTCTAGGTGGCTCAGTTGGTTAAATGCTGGCCTACTGATCCCAAGGTCGCAGGTTCAAATCTGGCCCAGACTGATGGTTTTTAAGTATGCTTAAAAATGACAGCTCCATGTCAGTAGATTTACTGGCAAGTAAAATAACTCCTGTAGGACAAAATTCTGGCAACCAGCGACGTTGATGTGATCATAGCAATTGACAGTGTCGTTAAACAACAAAATAAATAAATCAAGAAGACCATACACTTTTCATTTGAAAAAAGCATGCATGGCCAGCAAGATAATTTTTATTTCTTTTTATAGCCAGATAACCAGTTATTTTATTGATCTGCGCAGCAGTATTTCTTTCTTCTTTTCAAATGGCTGAGATCCAAAATCCTGGGTATGAAAATATACATCTGTAATTCTCCCCGCTCTCTGTTTGCAGCCATTGTCTTTCTTTTCTCACTTGGCAATCACCTTCAGTTGCAGAATGAGTCATGGCAGTTCATTCCCTCCCCATTTCTGAGTACCTAAGACTAAACGGGGAAAAAAGAACTTGCAGCTGAGGGTGTTTTTTTGGTTTAAATCACATTTATAGTAACAAATAGCTTATGTATTATTTACTTATGAAAATTATGCAATATTTTTGATAATGAAAACACACACAAGTAAACAGACTATTCATACAGCTAGCGATAACTAAAAGCATAGGAATGCTTAGAAAACTCATTCCATAATCTGAATAGAGCTAAGCCCATTCAATGTACTGTGGAAGGTTATGAAGTAACAATGCAGCCACACTAGAACAACCAAGTTCTCACACTGGTGAGAACCCTTTACTGCTATTTGTTTATAAATCTGAGAAGAGCTTTGAATGCACTGCAACCATTGTGCTGTTAAAGCACTCGATGGCACAACAGTATTACATATAAAACTGTTCTCTAAAACAAATTTAAATATACAACTATGAAATTAAAGGAGATAATTACTTTTGAGTAAAATTTAAGGGAATGACTACCTCTGGGTGTTGTGTTGTTGAGTAATCTGAGTGTGTGAGAATTTTCCTGCAGGGCATTTAAAATATCTACATCGATAAGTTTGAGGTTACTAGTTTTTATGTTATTATGCATCATCAATAAGTGAGAGACCTGGTTCATTCCTGGGAGGGTTGTAAATACTATATACATGTAGATGTGTTTTGTTATCCCAAAAATTTAGCTTTATTAATTTAGATTTATCTGCGTTATCCACTTCTTTAACAATTTGAAAGAAGGATTTAATATCCTTTTTGACTCCAACTAATTAATGATCTGCCACAACAAATACAAGAATCAGGAGTGAAGTGTGCGCTATTTGCTGATGACTTAGTAATGTGGACTTCAAAGCCAGAAAACAAAAGTACAGAACTAGAAAAAACCATGCAACAATCCTTAACCAACCTACAAGTAGACCAAAGAAAATTTAATGACTGTTAATACAACAAAATCAAACTAACAAATTTTTTCACTAAGAAAAAAACTACTAAAAATAAAACTAAATTTTGAGGGTCAACAATTACCAGAAACAAAGGAAGCAAAGTATTTGGCAGTCATATTTGATACCAAGCTTACATGGACCAAACAAATAGAAAATGTAATACAAAGAGCAGAAAGGTGCCTTTCACTGTTAAAACGTCTAACAGGAATGAAGTGGGGATGTTCCAGAGCAACTCTTAACACAACATACATGTATATATAAAGCCATTATTTACTTACTGCAGTGAAGAAAACCAAAGTCTGAGACTAATTACAGGTGCCATCAAAACCACTCCAATACCAGCTATGGAAATACTAACTAACCAATACCCCACTGACTATGAAATAGAAAAAGCAGCCATGAGCGTCGGCAGACTTTTCTTCAAGGGGGCCACATGTTGGAAGTTTGTAGATAATATTAATTCATTATTTTGTCAAAATTTATAAAATTTGTTGCAGATAACCATATTAATTTGTGCTAAATAAACAATGTTCTTTACATCAAAATTAAAATAATAGTTTAATAGTCAGTAATTGATTGCACATTAAGTTCACCAACTTCCACGAGGGTTGTTTGGTTTGTAGTGTTTAACGCCCGCTTTTACTACTACGGCACCGCAGGCGGTGACACTGATGATACATGGAATAAAGATGGAGCACCGGTGGAATGAGATGGCGAGGGAAACCGGAGTACCCGGAGAAAACCCGCCCTGACGCCGCTTCGTCCACCACGAATACCACATGCGGGTACCTGGGATCGAACCCGGGCCGCCTATTCCACGAGGGTGGGGGGGGGGGGGGAGGGTGTTGGGGGGGCCGCGGCTGTGACCCCCATTTGCCCTGCCCCCCTTTATGATGCCCATTAGAGCAGCTCATATTCAACATGAAAAGTTGATCAGACTCCCATTCAATACATGGAACAAGAGAAATTTTACACATACACTAAAGACTCAGGAGAGCTATCTGTCCAAACTTCAAGACATCAAGAAGAATGTATACCTTCCTAATTCAAAGGAAAACTTCATATCTAAAGTCAATCCGACACAAACATTAGACATCACATATTATTTACACGTGACAGAAGAAGTTAAGAAAAGTGATACTCCAACTAGTGTTCTAAAATTATTGGCATTAGAGACAATCCATACTAGATTTCCGGAACATGAATGTCTCCATATTTAAACTGATGGATCACTAATGTCAAACCGAGATGCAGCAGGGGCTGGAGTCACATGTCACCTCTTTTCCTATTACAAATCTTTAAGTAATGGAACTACAAAACTTTGATGGAGAAATTGAAGCAGTTCGAATGGCTCTACAAAATCTTTTGAATAGAATTTCACATTTTCATCAAGCAGTTATTCTCTCAGATTCCAGGGCAGCAATTGTAGCAATTACTTCCAAGTTGTCACCAAAAACCCAAACAATTATAGAATGCTGGAAAATCCTTACCCATCTAACAGCACTTCAAGAGCACCTAGTCTTCCAATGGATACCAGCTCACTGTGGACTGAGTGGTAATGAGAAAACTGATTTTCTTGCAAAAAAGGGTACCAGCAGTATACAGAAACGTATAGTTAATCTACCATTTTATGCAGCTAAAAGATTAGTCAACTCTGAATTCAAACAAATTATTGCAAAATATTACTATGAAAAATCAAAGAATAAAGGATGGGGACTCCCAAATATTCAAACAGTAATTCCTGAATATCCTCGAAAAATGGCAGTTGCAACCTTCAGGTCGATTACGGGACATGATTGTCTGGCAAAACATTTGAACAGAATTAGAATATATTCTTCACCACTCTGTCCTCTATGTGATCTGCAAGAGGAAATGGACCAAGACCACCTTCAAATATGCCCAGTCACTTCTAGCGCCCCATCCATCAATGAAAAATATTGGAGAGCAAGAGGATTAATGACTTCATTGTCAGACGTCCTGCATTAGCCAACAACAATAATAACAAAAAATATTATGCATGGTATAATGGACCTGTTATGCAAATTTACTAGCTTTCTACATTAGTTTAGGATATTTGAACTTACATTAGCTATCGTTCATTACTGCAACATAAAATTCAAGTATCATAGTAATAACTAGGCTTAGTAGCCCAGCTACACTAAGGAGGTATCAAGTTTACAGCACTTGTAGTGCATGTGACGGCACAGTGTGGGGAACTGGTTCTGTCCATCTGCTCTACAGATAAAACATGCACAATTGCGTTCTTTTGGTAGCTCACCTACTAAGCTTAGTAATAACCAAATTTACCCTATATCCTTCCCCTTTTGCAGCAAAGTCCATATGCCATTTGTTCCTCTATAATCTGGAATGTGAGCTGCAGTGCTCACACCAGCTCCTGTATACACAACTAAGTGCTTGGAGTCCATGAGAGCCTTTGCAAGTGTAACACATTTCTCTTTCAATACTTCTGGTGGATCTTCTACTTCCTTCAGTCTTTCCTTCACCTTCTCACGTTTCTCAATTCTATGAACAGATTAACAGCAACTTATATCTTACCGAAGCTACAGAGGGGGCAAACAGACTTTAAAATATCTACCTCTTGAACTCAACAATTTTAGTTTTGAAAATAACATTTTCAAAATTATTGGTAATATAAAATACCAAAATTATTGGATATATATATAAAATTAAGAAAAGTCACATAAATGAAAACCATCTGCATTGATTGTTTAATAATTAATCTATCTAATCTATAATTAATCTATTTTTGAATGTGCTTAACTGAAAGAATGCAGTGATCAATTAACAACTGCACATAACCTTGTTTATTTTTTCTTTATTACAATTTATTGAACTAAATTATTGTTTCTGATACATTATTGTTTAACCATGCTAATTAAGTATTATAATTCCATCTATCTCCTTGTATACCAACCTTCTTGTTACCTCCTTCACTAATTCTGAGCAGCTAGATAACATTTCTTTTTCTTCTTCTGTTCTCTCCGATTCCTGTTTCTGCAAAATCGCCGAGACCTGCGTATTGCAAATTAAAGGAAAAATATAAATATTTACAAGTTATTTCAATGATAATGAGAATAAAAAACAAATAACCTACATTCATTCAACATAAACGAGATGAAACTACAAGTTTACATTACCACCACTGAAGTTTGTTGTTTGTTACTACTCTGCAATAGGCTTATACCTTTTTATAAGATGCATTTCGTTCTTCCTTCACACAGAATTTAACCATTTGAGTGGATTTTCTTCTTGACAGGCCACTTTTCACTTTGTTTTCGACTGCCATGTTTAGATCTCAGGTATTAGAACCAGGAATTGTAAACAAAGCCATATACGGGTTTGGAAGCTTTAAAAGAACTTTAAAAATGATTTAATAGTTTTTAAAATGATATAATGGTTACCTTGAATTTCGAATAATAATGGAATTAACTTAACACAGTTAGTGTTATGATCAATTTCAGTTTGCTTCCGGAATTACTTCCAATGTCCGATGGAGTAGCGGAGCAAATTAAAAAATTTGTTTTTAAATCTAGAATTAGTAGACCTGGAGAAAGTGATATTGAATCACTGGAGATATTCATTCCAGAGGTATAGAGTTACTTATAAATTAAAAGTGCATGCGTATCCTGTTGTGTACTTATTTGAATAATGGTTCGTTTTGTGCTAACCTGAACTGCGATTTGCATTTACAGCAACTACAGGCGAGTTACAGTTTTTATACTTGGCCATCGGCACCAGTTTTGGCGTGGTTTTTATGGGAGCATCGCCGAGAATTGCCAGGAAAGCATATTGTTGAGCTTGGTTCTGGAACAGCTCTTCCAGGAATTGTGGCTGCTAAATGTGGAGCGGCAGTCACGTTAACTGATTGTGCAAGTCTACCTAAAAGTCTCCAGCACGTCAAACGTTGTTGTGAAGTGAACGGATTGTTGCCTTCCCAGGTTCGGATACTTGGACTTACCTGGGGACTCTTCTTGGGAAGTATATTTTCCCTTGGCCCTGTAGACCTAATTCTTGGATCAGATTGTTTTTACGAACCTTCATTGTTTGAGGATATCATTGTTACAGTGGCGTTCATATTAGAAAAAAATCCCCAAGCAAAATTTCTTTGTACATATCAAGAACGAAGTGCAGATTGGTCCATAGAGCATTTGTTACGTAAGTGGCATTTGCAGTGTGAACATATTCCCCTTAATAATCTGGGAGCAGAATCTGGTATAGATATTAATGAATTAATGCAGGATCACACAATTCATCTTTTGGAAATAACACGTGTCTAGGAAACTATATAAATGGCTGCCAGGGCTCTGCATAAGCTTTTTGTTGGAAATTTGCCATGGACCATTGGCCATAGAGAACTTAGAACATATTTCTCAGAGTTTGGCAATGTAGTTTCTGCCAATGTTGTATTTGATAAGAATACTGGCATGTCTCGTGGCTATGGTTTTGTAATATTTGGAACAAAGGGAGGTTATGAAGGTGCAAGCAAAAAGCAGTCACACATATTAGAAGGACATACACTTATTGTTCAGCCAGCATCCAATTAAATTAGCAGCCTTAGGAAATAATGTAATGTAGTTTAGCCATTTCCTTGTATTGTACTAATTGAATATTAACCATTGCAATTATGGCAGAAGCAAATTGTGATACATCAGAACTTTCAGAATTATTTGAAAGAGCTGCTGATCATGTTAAATCAATAGCAGGCAATCTAGAAACTGGTCAGTTGTTAGAGCTCTACTCATATTATAAACAGGCAACACAAGGATCTTGCAACATCCCAAAACCACGATGGTATGAAATGCAGGCAAAACAAAAATGGGAAGCTTGGCAAAGTTTAGGGGATATGACTCAGGAAACTGCAATGAAAAAATACACCGATTTAGTTTCAGAGATAGATTCTGGATGGAATGAATCAACCCCAAAAGGAGGATGGGTAGCTGTAAGCTGTTTAACCAATACTGATGAATATTTAGATGATTCACAGAAAACAATATTTGACTGGGTAAAAGAAGGCAATACTAAAAAAGTTTGGGAATTTTTTCAGAATTCCGAAAGTAATATTGTTAATTGTCAGGATCAAGATGGAATGGGTTTGATTCATTGGGCAGCTGACAGAGGAAATCTTCAAATGGTGAAATGTTTGATAAAAGACTTGAATGCAAATGTGGACTTAAAAGATGCTGATGGTCAAACAGCTCTGCACTATGCAGTCTCCTGTGGACATGTTGATGTTGTAGAATTTTTGTTAAGCAATGGTGCAGATCCAAGTGAGCCTGATGAGGATGGTACATTGCCTATGGATGTTGCATCTGATAGTAGCATTGTGGAATTGTTACAAAGGAAATTAAATGTATGAGATGTACTTGTAGAAATATGGAAATAAATGTATGTACTTTGGAATGAAAATAATGCATTCTTCATTAAAACTGTCATCACGCAAAGCCTCTAATAAAATACGATATTAATAGGAAGGACTGTGCACAATATATGCTGTTTGTTGATTTTGCAGACATTGGTTAATGGCATTTATCATAGATTATACAATGTTTGGAACAGAATTTGCAGTCATGATTATTGTTTGTATGAGTTTTGGTAATTTCCTGTTTTTAATGGGACAGGAATATTTTTAATCCCAAAATTAAGTTTGACTATATGTGAAAAATCAAATGTATTGGCACACCTGCTGATCCCTACTTGAATTTTTTTTCTTATATACGATATACTGAAATTGCACTGCTTAAATGTTGGAAAAGTTAGGTGAAATATGCACATTGCTTAATTTTCAGAATTATTCTTGTTATTGAAGCAATATTTTATTAATAAGTTGTTCTTTTGTACAATATCTGTTTTTCCATAATTTTTAATTTCTCTACCCTGTACAGTAAGTAAGAAAAGTATTACATTCCACCTGAAAGTTCAATATCAAGATTTCACCAGAAATACATATATTGGGACCCCCTAAATGTAACAAAAGCATTTTTAAAAAGTTTGTGTGTGGCTGTGAACATAACCAAAAAACGAAAAGTTGGTTAAATACGAAATTTGACATCCAAGTTCAGCATCTTTGAAAGATGCAACGCAGAGAATTTCAAGAAAATCATCTTACCAGCGACTTGGAACATTTTTTTGAAAATTTTGATTTTATCAAAAGTGGCTCTTAATGATTTTGATTAAAATACTATATAAGATATTTTCAAGAAAAATGAAATGTACTTCTTGAATTTTTTAGGAATGCCCCCATAAGTCCTCTCCATTCTGCATGATTTACATAACTGTTAAACCGTAAGAGAAGACAAAGTCTTGCTATACAAAAAAAAATCTGATGTGTTACACTCGCATGACTTTCTCTGCTCTTGTACTAACCATTCTTACAAACTCTTATTCTTCTATTTTCTTTGTGTTAGTTGAGATAAACATTTGCAGAAATTATCTTGTTGCTTGTTTTCTTGCATGAGCAATGGGAATATGGGCTTTGAGTGATACTAAAATCTTTTAAAACGCTCTTTGCATGCCTAACATAAAAAAATGAATAGCAATGTTCCGTTTGACAGAAGTGTAAGTTCTCCAAAACTTATACAAATAACAAGGAATATCTCTAAAATGGTTCACTCTGCAAAAAAAATTTATTTGGATAGAAATTGTGTTTTTAGTGAGATCTACATTTTTTGTATAGAAAGATTTGGTCCATCTCTTATGGTTTACTAGTTATTCAAAAGTCATCCAGAGTAAACAGGACTACATAAGCTGTAGCCAGAAAATTCGTTTCATTTTTCATAAAAATATCTCAAACATATGCTATTTTAATCAAAATTGTTAAGAGCCATTTTCAAGAAAATAATTTTCGAAAAACTTTCCATGTGAAGGGTAGTTTACGGTGGGGCTTTTTTCTTCAAATTTCTCTGTCGCATCCTTAAAAAAAATGTTAAACTTAAATACCAACTTTGGTTTTTAACCAATTTTTCGTTTTTGAGTTATGCTGTTCACAGACTGACAGACAGACATACACAGACCTTTTTCTAAAAATGTTTTTTTTTTTTTTTATGCAGGGGCCTCAAAACATGTATTTGCGGTGAAATCTTGACATAGAATTTCTGGGTGGAATATAATACTTCCTATGCTTACTATATGTAGTAGAGAAAATAACAAGCTTTATAGGAATAATTTGTAGAAGTGAGGTAGAAGTAAATGCTCATGGCTGGAAAAAGTCATTAGAATGTAATTTGATTATTTTTTCGTTCCACTTAGCAGTTTAATTCAATGTCACGATTTTCCTGGCAATATATGTTTTAAAGCCCCATGAATCCAAAAAAGTTCTTTCAGTGAACAGCATAATGTGAAATGAAGATTTTAAACAAAATTCCTCCACCCTAAATTACATGGAACATTTTTTGAAAACTTTGATTTTCTCAAAAATGGCTCTAATAGTTACATAACATAATATATAAAACATAATAGCATATGTACAAACTAAGGCTTTCACGGCCGGTGTCCTGACTATGGGGTCTATCTCTTTCGGGCTTATAGGCTGTGGTCTAGAAGGCATTGAATATACCAACGTTTTGCCAAGTACTACGCTTGGCATCTTCTGTGTAAGATGATCTGTTGTGTGTGCTGGTCAGAGTTTGAATGCGGAAGCAGTTAAGCATAATAACATATTTTTAATATATTTTAATGGCAAATTAAATGTATATTTTGAATTTTCTGTCCATATCCCATATACTCTTGATAACTTTTGCAAGCTCGTAAACCGTAAGAGATAGAACAAATCTTACTATACAGTGTAAATCTTGTTAAAACACACAAGCTATGTCCAAATTCACTTTTTTTTTGTGGAGTGAACTATTTTGCAGATATTTCTTGCTATTTGTGTGAAGTTATACTTTGTTATGGAAGGTAGTTATTCATTTTTTTACCTTTTGGCCGTGCAAAGAAAATGGAATTTCAAAGCTTTCATATAGCGACCAACATAGAAGATTATCACTCAAAGCCTATTATATTCCCATATTTCCCTTGTACCTACAAGAAAATTAGTAATAAGATAATTTGTGCAAATGTGCATCTCCACTAACAAGAAGATAGAGGAATAAGTATTTGTAAGAATAGTTAGTACAAGAATGAGCAGAGAAAGTCTTGTGAGTGAAACATCAGATTTTTTTAAATACATTTTTAAAACACTGAAAAGTATAAAATAATTTCTCCTAACCTCACAGAAAGTTACAACCGTCATACAGAGCTGAAAGAGGATGACTCCAGACGAGTTTCTAACATTGTCACAGATGACGCAATCCGGATTTATTGATCCGGAGACCAAGTGGCAAGCTGCATTGTGGGTGTTTTTCTGATGACAATCCATCAGCAAAGTCTAGTGTTGCCAAAATGTCCACAAGAAAATGGCCTCATTTTCCCTAAGGGGTGGGCTTGTGGTAACCATTTCTCTGAAGGAGCAAAGTATTGCTACCGCTAATTGGTATACCACAGTTTGCTTGCCAAAAGTTTTTGCTAAGCTTCAAGAACAGAGGTTATGCATGGGACTGCGAGGAATTCTTCTCCATTATGACTTGTCAGTGCACATGGCCAACATTACCATTCAGCTCCTGGAGTGTATAGAGGTCAAACTTATGATCTACCATATGGTCCTGACCTGGTTCCATGTTGATGAAAAATTGTGTGCCTGGAAAGAGCAAAAATGCTCTCTAGCAAGCTCCTGGCACACTGTGGGTTGTTCATCATTGCACTGCTGGAATTCTTGAAGTAGGAGTCAGTACCGACACCAGTTTACTCACCAAGGATGGAGCTAAATCCATCCTGCATCCAGTTCGAATACATCAAGTTTAATTTTCTCACATCTCAAAACTTTCGTAGTTACCCTCGTAAATCATAAGACTGCACCAGCTCATAAGGCTAAACATGTGTAACAGTAATGTACCAAGATTGGCCATTGGGAAGTCCAGTTCTGAATCTGCTGGCTTACCAACTATGGGACATTGTTGAGAGTAAAGCTTGATTGATACTACAGAAATATGGAGGGCCTAAAACAAGATTTGAAGCGAACAGTGCAGAATTTGGACATGTCATATGCGTTGATATAGATGATTGGCCATGTCATTTTAAAGCCTGTGTGGTTCCAAAGGAGGAATTTCAAATAACTATCTCTTCTTTGTATTCACTATATTATAGTTAATAAATGGTATGAAAATGTTTGGGATAGTGTCATTCTTTGTTGTGCTACTGCAACAAAGGTAAATGTAAGGTCAAAGGTAAGTAAAGGTAAGTTGTTGGGACACAACTTATGTGATTATACTCCTCCCGAAATAAACAGCACATTTGAAGTAAATATGAGTAGAAAATAGATCCCATATTTTCTTTATGCTGAGACCTTTAAAATGCACTGTATTTTCACTATTTGAAAATAGAAAAGAATCAGTTTACAGAAACTGAACAGTTAAGCACATCAATACTTAAGCAGTACATGTATTGCATGGAGTTATACCAAGGCGTGTATGAGCAGATCCGGTATAGGTGTTTGCTATGAAAGGAAACATTAACTCATCATTATTATTTATTTATGCCAACAAACTTACTGTTGGTGTTTTTAAACACACAAGCCGTGTGTGGGCAAAGTTTAAGAGGTAGAACTGGAACTTAAAAATTCAATGCCACAACTGGGATTTGAACCACAGACCTTCCGCTTGCCGGGCGGACGCTCTACCACTGAGCTATTGTGACAAACTGCCAGAATGACAGTTGAGAATTTAATGTCATTCTGGCAGTTTGTCACAATAGCTCAGTGGTAGAGCGTCCGCCCGGCAAGCGGAAGGTCTGTGGTTCAAATCCCAGTTGTGGCATTGAATTTTTAAGTTCCAGTTCTACCTCTTATTAACTCATCATTTTTTACTTTCTGTACTGCTTACCTGGAGTATTACATTCCACCGAATAATTCAATACGAAAAATTTGACTGGAAATCATCTTCCAAAAATGTGACGTAAAGATTTTCAAACAAATCCTCCCTACCTCCCCATTCCAAACTACCTGTTACATATAACATGATTTGTAAATGATTTTTGTAAAAATGTCTGTAATAATTTTGATTAAGATACCATATGTTTTAAGATATTTTCATAACAAATGTAATGTACATGCTGAATTTTCTGAGGATAGCCATTGAAGTCGTCTTCATTCTGAACAACCTTTTCATACTTGGTAAATTGTAAGAGATAAGACAAAAGCTTACTGCACACAAAATGTAATCTTGTTAAAGCACACAATTTATTCAAATCTTTTTGGTGGAATTAACCATTTCCTTGCTATTGGTTTGAATTTTCAAATATTAGTTTTTCCAAACGAGAAGTAATCTTTTTCTCATTCTGGTTATATAAAGAGTCCGGAATTTCAAAGCCAATATATTGTGACCAGCTCTTTAAAAGATTTGATTGTTGCTTAAGCAAACTGCATTCACCTGTTCAAAATATAGCTACAAGGAAATATGTAATAAAACCATTTTTACAAATGTTTATCTAATTAACATGGAGCTGAATAAGCTTTTGAAAAAAGTTTGTTGGAGAATGGGTAGCAAAAGTAATGTGAATGCAACACATACTTGTTTACATTTATCAAACATAATTTGTACATGAAATTATATATTATGCAAAGCTTTGTCATTGGTATAAAATGTTATTAACTTTGTCCGTCACTGTACCGCTCGCAAAAGTTAAGGCATGTGAACGCTGGCCAATGCTCAAGCAGAGCGCTGTTGTCAAGCGTAGTGCATGTACCGGCAGAGTTTCTGTACATAGTGTGTGAGATGCATGCACCACATTCGGCAGCGCTGGTAGGAGGGGCAAGCGTAGGATTCGCTGGAGTACACAGTACGCCCCGCCTCCATATGCCTTTAAGTTTTGCGAAGATTATAATTTGTCAGAAGCTTTATATGTAGAAATGTGTAAACATTTAAAGATAACATGCAAGTCTGTTTACTGACCATCACTTATATTTATGTAAAACAAAATATGTTTCAGTCTGATGCTCATTGCTGGAGCGTGGTGTCCTTGTGTTGGAGACTGTTGCGCTAATGTCCCCTGGTATCTTTTCAAGTAATTTCTTGCTGAGGTCATTGCGTGGAGGTAACCTGAAGTTGGAAACTTGACCTTTATTTTTCAAAATTAAAACTTCTTTCAGACTTTAAGATTTAAGAGGTAGAACTGGAACTTAAAAATTCAACGCCACAACTGGGATTTGAACCACAGACCTTCCGCTTGCCGGGCGGACGCTCTAACCACTGAGCTATTGTGACAAACTACCAGAATGGCATTAAATTCTCAAGCCAGTTCGTATTTCTCCTAAGAAATTTGTGGTTCAAATCCCAGTTGTGGCGTTGAATTTTTAAGTCCCAGTTCTACCTCTTAAACTTTGCCCACACACGGCTTGTGTGTTTAAAAACACCAACAGTAAGTTTGTTGGCATAAATAAATAATTCTTTCAGACTGTTAATTGTCTCAAGTTAGGTTTTTTAAAAGCAGAGGTTCAGGTTCAGTGTTGTGGTTTTCTAGCCAAAAATGTGCTGCTAATGCTGACTGAAAAACAGCAATTCTCAAATGAACCTGTCAGTTACTCAACATCTTGTGATGCTGGCCCTTGGCAGCAGCAACACAACAAAGGACAGTCGGGAGCAGGCTGCCCCACCCCATTGGCTTGGCATATAACAAAGGTGCTCAAGGTCAAGCTCCCCCAAACCACTCATGAGAAGTATGCGACAGCTGGTATGTTTGTAAGGTTTGAGAAAAGTCCATGTTATGTCATCTCTATATAAGGAGGCGACACAACAAGTTAGAGTAGTTATAGCTACGGACATGATTTGACCAGTGCGACAGTCAGTGTGAGACAGCTGTGTGTAGTACTGTAGTCATGAAAGATACATCACATGGAAGTGAAAAAAGACAGCGAAAAGAGTGAGTCAAGGTTATGAGAAGAAAACAGTTGTGAGTTGTAATATAACGAAGGACTGTAGACTGTGTGAATGTCAGTAAAAGAGAACTGCGTATTTGTGCAAAAGTTTTAGAAGATAATGAAATAAAAAAAATAACTGGACTGTAACAGAGAAAGAGGTTGAAAGTATAATAAAAGGCATGAAAAATAAACTATCCTGTGGCTTAGATGGAATCCCAGATGTCATTGTAAAAAGATGCTCACCCTCGATGATAACCCCCATTACAGATATATGTAACTTATCCCTATCAGAGGGTAAATTTCCTAAACAGTTTAAAGTAGCAAAAATACACCCAATATATAAAAAAAGGTGATAAGGAAAACATTGGAAATTATAGACCAGTATCTTTGCTTTCTACGTTTTCGAAAATTATTGAAAGAGTAATGTTTAACAGAATAGTCCTGTTCCTATAATCTAGCAAACTGCTTTATAATGCTCAGTTTGGATTTCGGAAAAATAAATTCATCAACGATGCACTATATTCGCTTATAGAAGCAATAATGAAGTTAAAAAATGAGCATAACCAAACTTATGGATTAGTTTTAGATCTTAGTAAGGCGTTTGATATGGTTGACCACGACATTCTATTAAGAAAATTACACCACTATGGTATAAGGGGACTAGCTGAAAACTGGTTCAAATCATATCTGAGCGAAAGAGCGCAACTAGTTGAAATAGGAAGCGCAAAATCAACATTGAAAACAGTTGAAAAGGGAGTACCTCAAGGCTCTATTTTGGGCCCAGTATTGTTTTTAATTTATATAAATGATCTTCCCTTGAATCTAAGGCATGCCAGTATAGTACTTCTTGCAGATGACATCCACATGATAATTGGTAACAAAAATTCTATACAACTACAAGCCATGGTAAATGAAACAATGACAAAAATACAGTCGTGGCTTCTAAATAACAAATTAATAGCTAATACAGAGAAAACTGTCTCCATGAATTTTAGTTAAAAAGCTCAGCATAACCCCATTCAATTTTCAATCAACAACTCTCTTGTAACGGAAGCTCTCAATACTAAATTTTTAGGAATATGGATCGATGCTAATCTCACATGTGAACAACATACAAAGAAGTTAGAAGAAAAGTTGAGCAGACTTTGTTACGCATTCAGAATACTAACCAATGCATTACCCATGGAGATGTTAAAAATAATATACTTTGTATATGTACATTCAATAATCAGTTATGGAATTATTCTTTGGGGCTCAACATCTAAATCCTTAGCAATATATAAAATGCAAAAAAGAATATTAAAAATAATTACAAAGGTTCCCTTAAGAACAAATAGCAAACCAATATTTCAGGAACTCAATATATTACCTATACCCAGTATCTACATTTATGAAATAGTACTCTTTATACATAGGAATAAGTCACTATTTGCAAGTAATTCAGATTACCATACTTACAGTACCAGGAATAGCAAAAATATACACGTAAACCATCGACTTATTCTAAGTTTAAATTTTATATCACATAAGGGTGTTATCTTATATAATAAATTGCCAGATAAGGTAAAAGGATTATCCAACAGTAAATTTAAATCAACTATAAGGAATATACTATTAAAAACAATGCCAGTAACAACAGAAGAGTTTTTAGGCAGCAATGTTAATGAAATTGTGAAATATTTGTAAAGATATAATATCTGATAGATCACAGTAGACACTACTTGTAAACATAAATTTTTTATATAATTGTTTATATTTGTACATAATTATGTAACAGTTGTATCACTCTGTTAGAAATAAGTTTGACGAAGCCATGAATATTCTGTATTCCTTTCATTCATTTATTAGCTCCAATTGTATTTACATCATTACAAGGATTGTCACAATTTTCACAAAATACATATAGTTATATCTTACAATCTTATATGATTTTATTTACATCTATGTACTCTTCTATAGAGTAGAAAACCTTTTCTAATAAATACCTTTTAGTTGCTTTGAGTTTTTTCTTATCATCTGTTATACATTTTAATTTATTTGGTAAATGATTGTACAATTCTTTAGCCTTGATTTCTACACTTTTATTACCTAAAGTTCCTCTTAGTCTCTTAATACAATAGTTTTGCTTAGTTCTTGTATTGTGTTTGTGTATGTTCATATTCTTACATTGATCGCTATAATTTTTTATTGTAAATTTAATACATTCGTAGATATATAGTGCAGGGAATGTTAATATATTAAAATCTTTAAAGACATTCCTGCAAGTGTCCATCCTTTTTAAATTGCATATTATACGCAACGCTCTCTTTTGCAATCTAAATATTCTAAGCATTGCCTTTTTTTGTACATTACCCCATAACACAATCCCATAGCTCAGATGTGAATGTATAAAAGCATAATATATTTGTATAAGGCTCTTTCTGTCCATTATGTGTGCTGATTGTCTTAGAATATATAGACCTGTATTTATTTTTTTAGCAATTTTTTCTGTATGCTTTTTCCAGTTTAATTTGTCATCTATTACTAACCCTAAAAAATTTGTTTCACTTACTTGCTGAATTAATCTATTTTCTATCTTTAGTTGAATATCGGACTGGCTCCCATTACTTAGTGAGATTTGCATCCATACTGTCTTATTAATATTTAGTGTCATACCTAAATTAGTTAGTTCTCTGCTGACTGTTTCTAATATTAAATTAGCTTTATTTTGCACATCTATTTCTGAAATGCCTTTAACTATAATTGTTGTATCATCGGCATAACCGATGGCTAGACCATCATCCTGAATTATTTTTTGGAATAAAGAGTTTATGTATAAAAGGAATAAAAATGGTCCAAGTTTTGAGCCTTGTGAAACGCCGTGTGTAACTTTTTTCATTGAGGATCTGATTTTATTTTATTTACCGCCTATATTATATACAATTTCAACACATTGTTCTCTATTTTTTAAATATGAATTTATCCAAGTAAGTGGAAGGCCCCTAATCCCGTAATTTTCAATTATTTTGGACAATTTATTTAAGTTTACACAGTCAAATGCTTTAGATAAGTCAAGAAAAATTGCGATTATATATTCCTTATTGTCTATTGCTTTTATAAGAATGTCATTTCCTTTACAAATAGCATTTATTGTTGACTTCTTTTTTTGAAAACCGAACTGGTATTCTGATATAATATTGTACTTTTCGCAGAAGCTCTTTAGTTGATTTAAAAATAGGCCCTCTATTATTTTAGAGAATGTTGAACAAAGATATTGGTCTATAGTTTTCCATAGCGAGTTTTTTTGCTTGTATATCGGTCTCACTATTACCTTTTTTAGTAGATTAGGAAATGTTCCAGACATGAAAGAAAGGTTGGTTAAGTATGTTATTTCTTTTAATTCATATGTACAATATTTTACCATTTCATTTGAAAAGTCATCTAATCCGCAGGACCGCTTACATTTTAGAGTATTTATCTGTTTAACTACTTGTTCCTCTGATACTTCTTTTAGCACCATTGAATTAGACACCCTACTTCCGTTTGTGTGCCCACTTAAATCTTGTTTAATTCCCAAGGATGTTACCAGGTTGATATAGTAATCATTAAAACTGTTTGTTACATTTATTGGTTTTTTTAATGGTCTATTATTCACCTCAATATGTAAGTTTTCTGTCCATATTTGTTTCTTTTCTTTGTATGATGCATTTATAATATTCCATGTCGTTTTGGTTTTGTTATCAGAATTTTGTAACTGTGTTTTATTATGTATCTTTTTAGCCTCATTTATTAGCCTATTTAATATTTGCCTGTAGTTATCTATATATCTGTATGATTTCTCATCTAAATTAGGGTGTTTTAAACTGTTTAGGAATTGCATACGCTTTTTTGATATATTTATACCTTTAGTGCCAAATTTTACCCTTTTGTACCTTGTGATATACTTTACGTATAGGTATAGCTGTATTTACACATTTCTGTGATATCTTGGCAAATTCCTCAAATGTTTCATTTATTTCATTCTTTACATACATCTCACTCCATGGGGCTGCTTTAATATTATTTTTCAACACTTCTAATGTACTTTTATTTACTACTCTACGGTGAATAAAACTACTACTACAGATAACTCACCCCAACCAAGATTATAAACTCTAGGTCTCTTTAATGGGGAGTTGAAAGGCAAATGTACAACCCACACTCTGTCAAAGGGAGCACTTGAAATTTTGTAAATAAAAATGATTAAGAAAAATTAAACTTAAAAGATTTTAACCCTTTCAGTTCCGGTGTCCATGATCATGGACATAGGCATTTTTTTCCTATTTGTACTAGTTTTAGCTGTTTTTATGCTATATTCTTGTTATACTGTCTGTCACCAATTAAACATACATATTTGAGACGTATTTGAATTGTAAAAAATTATTTTTTTTTACAATTAAATTGTAGTGTTTTCTTTCTTAAAGAAAAGATGCAAAATCCATGCAACTGCAGTCAAATGATACCCCGTCATCATCCAGCGTGCCATCACACCGATTATTTTACATGGGCCCTCCCCGTCCTTTACCACAGGCACATTTGACTGCGGTTGCAGAGACTCTAACTCATGACCTCAGGCTTTGAGTGCGTGGCCAGTGCACTATGTGTTGCCTCAACGATCATGGCTATTCAAGCCAGCAGGCTGAAGGTGACCCAGACCGCCTAATCTAAACCGGTTTCGAATTAGAGGAAGAACGGCATAAGTAGCAAAATCACTCGGTACTGAAAGGGTTAGTATGGAATTCCCTCCCAACCTCCCCCACAAAACTGAACAAGTGAATTCCTTGTTTGGAGGAAATAAGCAGTTTTCTAAGGGCATCATGTATACTAAGCTATGTATTAATAGATCATCAGCCAAACTTGAATAAAAACAAAACACTGGTACACAAATTACAAAAATGCCAATTTTAGCCTCAGAGTTGTCTGTTTTACACGTTAACATTGTTTGCACTTGGCAAGTAAATTTGCATCTTTTGTGAAATCATGTGGTCTAGGTAATTATTAGTGGAAGAAAACAAAAAAAAAAAAACAAAAAAAAAAAAAACACTGTGAACTTCCTATCAATTGGCTATGGTCTCAAGAGATACCAGTAACATTTGAGTGGGAGAATAGAAAAAAAAGGTACAATTTTTCTTTAACATCCACTGATTAAAAGAGCAAAACAATAAGTTATAATACATTATGATGCACAAAAGTTGTTGTTGTTAGCCAATGCTGGACTTCTGACAATGAAGTCATTAATCCTCTTGCTCTCCAATATAAAGAGAGCAATAGCAGTAATAGTAACCGCTTTTCAGAGAGCACCATGTTGAATGCTGTATTTGTTTTCTCTCATGGTTTTATATATGTTTGGGATATGACAGAAGAAAAATTGGAATAAATAAAAGTATTATTTAGCCCAGGCCTTTTCAACTAGAGCACCCAGCACCCTAGTGCGTTTTCCATATAGTGAACACTGTAACTGCATGACAGACAGTAAGAGTAACATTTTCTCTTTCTCACTCTCTTTCTCAACACAGAATAGGATACAGCAGATAGCAAAGCAGTTAATATGGCTCCTTGTTCATTACAAAATGTCATTTAATTCTTCATGGAAAGATTTATATTTTGTTGGCAATACAGATGGGAAAGCCTAATGCTTAATTTGTCAAAGAAATTAACAATATGGCACCAAAACTCGAAATTTTTATGACTCCATTTTCAACGTGTCCTGAAAAAGCACCATCAAATTTCCAAACAGCTGATAAAAACTACAGTTGCATACTGCAGTTGTGTTCCAGCTTTTCTTTCTGTCAGATGAGTTTGGAAAGTGCACTCTGATGAATTTATTTTGTATATTTAAATTCATTTTCAAGTACAAATAATTTTTATTTTGTCTTAAAGTTTTACTCTACACATTTGTAAAAGTTTGCAGATATAGAAAATCCAAAATTTCACTACTGTTTAAGAGGTAGAACTGGAACTTAAAAATTCAATGCCACAACTGGGATTTGAACCACAGACCTTCCACTTGCCGGGCGGACGCTCTACCACTGAGCTATTGTGACAAACTGCCAGAATGACATTAAATTCTCAAGCCAGTTCGTATTTCTCCTGGTAAACCACAAAGGCAGTCTCACATCAGAGACAATTACCCCAATGGTGACTTACTATTGCAAGTACTTTATATCCCAGGATTAAATAACCTTCACATGGTAATTATTATTTATTTATGCCAACAAACTTACTGTTGGTGTTTTTAAACACACAAGCCGTGTGTGGGCAAAGTTTAAGAGGTAGAACTGGAACTTAAAAATTCAATGCCACAACTGGGATTTGAACCACAGACCTTCCGCTTGCCGGGCGGACGCTCTACCACTGTGTTAATAAACTAAATTTTTGCTTTATATGTGATCAATTGAGAAGCATTTTTGCAAAACTCAATAGATGTATAAAATACATTTCCAAGAAAAATGTTTTTATATACCTATTAGCACTACTTATTAGCATTGCAATTTTTTTTTAATGACTGATTCTTCTTCCTAAAGCTGTCAACACATGGGAATACAGTAGCATAGTTTAACTTGTGAAATTTTCAGGTTACAAAACACACATTTTTTTTCAAAAGACCGATAGAGCTGATTATTTTGTATGACATTATCAAGTTGATGTGGCTTTGTTCAATGTCAAGAATAAGATTATTTTTACTCGTTAGCTTCATTATGGGTGGCACCGTGGCTGAGTGGTTAGATGTTTGCCAGGCAGCCCGAGTCTGATCCCACGGACCTGCATGTGGTATTCTTGCTGGACGAAGTGGCACCTGGGCAGGCTTTCTCCGGGTTATCCAGATTCCCCTGCAACTCATTCCACCAATAGCTCCATAATTACCTTTCCATTCATCGATTTCACCTGCATTTCATTTCATCCTCTTCCTCACTCTCATACTGGTGCTGGGCTGACCACCCACTTCCAGGTCTTCACTCTGGTCCATAGGTTCCTCTGCTCCCCGAAGGGTCGGGCCCTAGATTAGGTGAGGCTAATCAGATAAAGAAAGAAAACTTCATTATGGAATATCTTTTATGGACAAAGAATTATTAAATGCTTAGCAGGCATGTTCACCAATGTTTAATATTTGGCAATTTCATCAGTTTAACTTTATTCACTTTAATTTTGAATATTTGATACAATGTTTCGCCAGCCTTAGGGTCAGAACAATATTTGTAATTATAGATTACATAATTCTTTATTATAGTAATATTTATATATTCTTTATTTTCACCTTTTCATAAATAATGTGCTATAAAAGCACCATATTAATATTTATACAGATTAGTAGGTATAAACTTAAAAAGTAAGTACTCCATATTCACAAAAACCATATTTATTCTATATGTATTTAGGCTTTCATGGCCGGTGTCTTGACTTCAAAATGTTTAGTTCTTCTGGGCTTGTAGGCCGTGGTCTAGAAGGCATGGTAGATACCAACGTTTCACCAAGTACTGCGCTTGGCATCATCAGGGTAACACAATCCTCCGTCTGCACTGGTCAGAGTTTGAATGTGGAAGCAGTGTTAATGTAGTTGATATCTGCCACGTGATAACCATACCAGACATGGCTTACATTTGAACAATAAAGGAAAGAAGCACCCAATGTCACTCCTCTCAGAGAAAATAAACACTATTACCAGTAAAAAGCCTTATGTAATTGATTCAGCTAGCAAAGTAGACAATATTCAGTGACAAATTGTAAATTCGTGTTCACCCTATGATAAAAACAGCATGCACAATAATTCTACCCTTAGAATTTACCACCAAAACACAAAGTACATCTCTAATAAAATTGAAATTTTAGAAACAGTTCTAAATGACACAAATCCATAGATCGTAGTATTTTCAGAACATGGCTTAAGAATGGAACAGTTAAACTCAATAAAACTTGTAAATTATGAATTAGCTTCCCAATATTGTCGTACAATGCACAGAAGTGGTGGTATCTTAATGTATGCCAGGAAAGATATTATTGTAAATAGAATAGAGTGGATAGAAAATTTAAGTGTAGAGATGATCTTTGAGGTAGCTGCAGTAAAACTAAGCACAGAATTAGGGAAAGTATTCATTACTGGCATTTACTGATCCCCTAACTCAAGTATGCAAGAATTCCTAACCCATTTGGAAAATATGCTACACAAAATTGCATTTAATCAACATGTTATACTCCTAGGCGACTTTAATATAGAGGCGGATAACGTGCATCTAAGAGATATCCTTGATAGCTTCAATCTAAAAATTGTTTCTCATGGGCCCACTAGAATCACAGATCACTCAACCAGCACAATAGATCACATAATAACAAATCTAAATGAAGACAAAGTTTCGACAATAAATAATGAATTCCATGTGTCAGACCATAGGGGACAAATTATAGATATTTATAACTGTTTTAGCCAAATGAAAGACATTACGTATAAGTACATAAGGGATACAAGAAGATGTAACCTAGATAACCTTAAATATACACTTGCTAAAGAGGAATGGGCCAAAGTATATAATGCATGCAATACAAATGAGAAATGGAAGACCTTTATGCAAATATTTACTTTCCAGTTCAACGAGACATGCCCTCAGTCAAAAAGAACAGTTAAGCATGAAACAGCTGACAAATTAATTCTGCCACCTGAACTAATACATTTAAAACATAAAATGAAAAGTATGTATGAATTCTGTCAAACCACCAGACTGAGTGCATGCATTAACACATATAATAGGTTAAAAAAACCATACGGGAAAGCGTTGCTTAATCTAAAAATAGAACAAATAGGAAGGAAAATAACCAATTCCAGTAATACTACAAAAACAGTATGGAAAATTATAAGCAAGCAAGCTAAACCCCAAACAGACGAACATTCAAACATAAGCCTGAACCAAGATGGACAGATGTTACACGAACCTTCTGAAATTTGCAAATTATTTAACACCTTTTTAAATACTAATGATAATATTATAATTGGCAACATAGACAGTAAAGTAACTAAAGATAAAACTGTTTTGAACAGCATGTTTCTACACGAGACAAATGCTGAAGAAATACACAAAATAATAAGCAGTTTTAAAAATCAACAATCCTCTGGGTGGGACGGGGTGTCACCCATAGTACTAAAACACTGTAAGCAAGAATTGCTGAATATATTGGCATATTTAATAAATTACTCTATGAACAAGGGATTATTTCCGGAAATATTAAACATTAGTGTGGTACGACCAATTCATAAAAAAGGTTCAAACAAAATGTTAGTAATTACAGACCAATCACACTGACGTCAGTATTCAGCAAAGTGTATGAGAAAGTACTTATAGCAAGGAGAAATAGTTTTCTGAAGTCTAACAGTATCCTTAATAATTTTCAACATGGATTTAGAAATAAATTATCAACCGTCACGGCTATAGCAGAATATGTACATGAACTGTTGGAATTGAAAGATTTGAAGAAAAATACAGCAGGAATTTATCTAGACCTCTCCAAAGCGTTTGACTCAGTATCTCATGATCACCGAATTTCAAAATTAGAACACTATGGTTTTAGATGACAAATTAACAAATTGCTAGCAACATATCTTAAAAACCGTGTCCAATGTACAGAAATAAACTGGAAAAAGCATGATATTATACACACTGTTAAATCGGACTATAACATAGTAAAGTCTGGGGTACCGCAGGGATCAGTACTGGGGACCTACACTATTCTTGATCTATATAATTTACCTGAACCGGAAAACAGCAAGGTGATCTCTTATGCAGATGATACATCTACATTATGTTGGAATGATGATCGAGAAGGCTTAGAAGAAAAAATGACAAGTGCAGTCTGTGAAATATCACAGTACTTACTAAATATTGGGCTAACATTAAATATAGGGAAGACAAAAGTCATGACATTTCAGAAAGATAATGTGAATATAAACATTAACAATATTGCATTAGAACCAGTAAAATGCTTTAAATTATTGGGAATACACATAGAAGATGATTTAACCTACAATACACACATAGAAATACTCTGTAATAAAATAAACTCAGGGCTGTACCTATTGAGACAGCAAAATATGGTGACATTAATATTCTTAAATCAGCTTATTATGGCATTGTTTACCCGCACTTAACATATGGAATTGAAATTTGGGGGGGAACGAGTAAAATCAACATGGACAGATTATTAAAGATACAAAACAAATGCATACGAACTATGCACCATCTTCATTTTCGACAATCCTGTTGAGAAACATTCAAAACTCAAAATATCCTAACCGTGATTTCACTTTATGTGTTCAGAACTATTATGCTTGTTAAAGAAAAAAAGAAGTTCAACTTTTTCAATAATGACACAAGAAGTGCAAATGATTACCATAGGGTGAGCACGAATAAAAGTCAAACCAATAAGGACCCATATAAAATAGGAGCTATATTATATAATAAATTGCTATTAGCAGTTAAAAATAGGACAGACTCAAAATTTAAAGCTGCTCTAAAATCATTTCTAATAGATAAATGTTTGTATAATATTGCTGAACTATAATGAATGTTGTATTTAGATGTAAGTATTTAATGATTTATCTTGTAATAACCAATAGCATTGTGAACTACATAAATAATACAAGGTTGTACTATTGTATATTGTATAATTATGTATTAATTATAGTGTGCTATATATGATATATCCCATGTCATGTAAAATGAACAGTGGATGAATAAATCATTACATTGTTTTTAAGTAGTGGAAGTTTTGACCGTTAACGTCCGTTACGGTTGTTTGTATGGGTGGGGGTGGGTGGGGCATTGTTGTGCTGGCTACAGTAGTGATTGACCAGTTGTAGGTGGGGTTTTATTATAACTGTTGTATGCATCTGAAAGTTTATCTAAAGCAGGTATCCATGCTTTATGTACACGTAGTATTTCTTCTTTGCAATTGAAGTTGTCTTTGTCATAGTAGTTAACTGTCTTCTACAGTTAACTACTGTGCTCGACTACAAAGGGAAGCCATAGAAATCTACAAACACACAGTGTGGGCAATGTTTGAGAGGTAGAACTGAAACTTAAAAATTCAATGCCACAGCTGGGATTTGAAGCAGAGACCTTCCGCCTAGAGTTAGAGCACCCGCCTGGTAAGCAGAAGGTCTGTAGTTCAAATCCCAGCTGTGGCACTGAATTCTTGTGAATTCCAGTTCTACCTCTCAAAGTTTTAAAATTTGCGCACCTAACCCCAGATGGTAACAGGGCTGTCACTGCAGAGAAAAGGATCAAGAGGAAGAGAGCTTCAGTCACCCAAAAGGCGAGGATGAGATTGAAAGATCTCGAAAACATTATGGTATTTTAAACATATTGAAGTGAAGGCCAGTGTAGAAATGTGACTCAAAAATCAAATTCATACTAGAGGTCTTATCACTAAAGCCACAATTTTTAGTACTGCATCATGTTTAGGAGTGTGAATTAAGCGTGAGTGTGTTTGCTGAAGCTAATAGTCGTTCGGTTCTCGTTGTGTCGCCATTTGATGCGTAAATGTCGTTGGTCTCGTTGTCGCCCGTTGATTTGGTTCGTTCCCGCTAGCTCAGGTTGAGATCTCTTTATTTATCTCGGGTACGCGCAGGTGTTTTATAGAATACCCAAGAAAACCTTTGTATATTGTTTATTACATCTTAGATACTTTCGGGAGTTATGCCGATTCTATATGTAGAGGAATCGCACTCACGTCTGCACTCCACAACGTGCGGTGCTGGTCTGGGTAGTGACGCTTTCTGGCGTACCCACGCTAAGGAAAAACGTTCTCTCCAATTTTGAATGTCATGACGTCATCCAAAAAAAAGCCTCGTATCCAAAATGCTATTTCCTTTTCCCGCAATTTAGAAATGTCCCTTTCTATTATAACATGTTCTTTTATGAATTTCGAATATATAATTACCTTTTTAGGATTAAACGATGTTTACTTTATATTTTATTAAATATATCGCGCGACTTTTAAGGTTGGCAGACCTGACTTTCGAACGTGTATTTAAACTATGTAGTATGACGTCATGACTCGTTAATTTCAAACCAATAATGCGTTTATCCTACAAATTTAACGACTATTATTTACTCATATCTTGCTCACCTTACAACACTTCCTGCTCTATTATCTATTTATGTTATTACTTAACACTTATCGCAAATCTCACATCCGGCACTTAAATTAAAACGTGTCTTTATCAAGCCCATTTAGATTTGAAATCTAAATTTCGGTATCATTGCCCAGATCAAGAGGCCGGCCATCAGCACTGCACAAAACAACCTCATGCATACAGTAAGGTAACTAAGAATTGTGGCTTTACTTATCACTTTGGTATTAGTTATCTTCAGATCTCATTTCTGCAGAATTACAAAATTATACTTGGACTTGAGCCCAACACATAAATCTGCCCATAAAGAACCCACCAGGGTTGCCAACTCGTACGATAATTATGGGGGTGTACGATAATTAAAATGTATGATAGTTCAATATAAGCAAAATATTTTCACTGGTTTGTCACTCCAGCGAAGTGAAACTAATTACAAATAACACCACTTTTGTCCTAATTGTCTGTCTCCACACCATAGCTACTAAGCCTGCTACCCCTTATCCTCTTATTGCCAGTGTGGCCAGGTCTGATAATCTCAAAGAAGAAGGCACTGTTCAGAAAATTTGGAATATGTGCTATTCCGTGTGAAATAAAGAACATGGCTGAACCTGACAGTTTCTGGAGTGCTGTTAAACATGTCACCTTGGTGGAAATACTGATTTCAAGGAACTAGCGGTCTTTGCATTATCAGTGGTTTCCTTGCCCTACAGAAGCACTTCTTGTGAAAGTTTTTTTTCTAAAGTGGGTTTAATAAAAACCAAAGTTAGAAACAGATTAGCACTAGATACGGTAAATGAACTCATTTTGTCGTCTCAACTTATGAAAGAACGTGGTAGATCTTAAAACCTGCAAGTCACCGAGAAGATGTTAAAGTTTATCTCCACAACAAATTGGTGCAATGCTGCAACGGTTGAGGAAGCTGAACTTCAGATGAATAGTGCGAGAAACATAAGTGCTAAAGTTATAATATTTGTTGAGGTCATCAATCTTGTAAGTGGATATAATAAACATCATTACTCTTATATTTTCATAAGTATTATACTGATATTTTTATTGTTGTAGCATTTGCTTTATAATGTACGATAATTTTGAATCCAAATCTATAATTTTGAGTGGCTGGTACGATAATTTTACTTTTAAATGTTGGCAACCCTGGAACCCACTGAAGCACTGCTAGTCTTTATTTTATAAATGCCTATGTGGAAAGCTGAAATAGCATAATGAAGAGGTGCATTGGCATAATAGTGGTATTATTGTTAACTTCCTATAACAGAAAAAAAAAATTGTACTCCAACAGCATTGTATTGAGGGAATACAGAATCTTTAGGGAATCATTACATATGCTCATGCTGTCATATTTTACCAAAACATTTATTCTATTCATGGAAATCATTTGCTAAAAATATAAAACTCATAAAAGAATCCCTTTATGTGCTCAAACTCTCAATTTATAAAAACATTTACACATTTCTTCTAAAAATATAAAGTCTGGATCATAGAGAGAAAGACATCAAATAAACCATTATGGACAGTAACAGGTTAATTTAATGAAGTTCATTATTCAGATTTATGGCTAATGTAGTTAAAACTATAGAACATTACAATGAAGTTGTTTAATAATTTGTGATTTAGATAAAACAGATGCTGCAACACAGTTCTGAGGCAAGTCTACTGTACTTGTCACTCAAGTTTCCCTACTGTTGGTTTCTTTGTAACACGAATATGGTGAAGTTGTATTCATTGTCTGAGCTGCATTTACAACCAGATCTCTAGGAGTAGCCGTTTGACATTGTAACGCCTAGGGTTTGACTGTGAAAGAACAAAAATTTATCTTCTTGCTCTTCTGGAACACAATGCAGGTGTTGATAGCAATATATTTTGCGTGAAAGTAGTAATTACAACCTCTTGTGACATATATGAAAGTAATCATGTTAGCATTGCTAGTGATATCATGGATTCAGAAAACAAAAGTGATAACGAATCTACCATATCAGTTTAACCTTATAATCTGATATGTCTGCAGACAAAGAAAATTTGAATGGAGCTAAAACCTACCTTCTACTTCAAAAATAAGAGCACACATAAAAGCTCTCATCCCAGGTTGTGCTATCACCACAAATGCAAATAGCCATAACACAAATGTTTTGAGCTTTTCTTATTATTCAGTATTCGGTGTGACAAAGTGAAGTTTACGAATCAGGAAGCTGAAAGGATTTTGAAATTGGAAAACAGGACTTGGAAATCATGCAATGAAGGTGAAATGTGTGCCTTCATTGGACTATTTTCCTCTTCGTATTACTGCATTGTGGCGTACAAAGCACAGGTCTCCAATATTTCGTACATTATAAGCAGGGACAGACACGAGGAACTTAAGGTTTTTCATTAGCTTGATAATTCAAAATAAATGAAACCTCACAAGAAACACAAGCTTCCTCTAATTCATGGTGTTGGGGAAAGCATGTAGAAATATCACAAAAGATATTACTGCAGATGAGCAACAGGTACTATTCAAGGGGTATTGTTGCTTCCTACAGTATATGGCATAAAAACTGGATAAATATGGCCTTAAAATATTGTGGATTGAAGACACTATCCTTTGAAAGGAATTCCCTAGCTGGTAAAAAAGGTATCACTTAGGCTATAGTCTTGATTCTTTGTCTAATTTAGTGAGATGAAGTACCATCTCATTAATTTGCATAACCATTCAAAAGAAATGTAACTTGAAACAATTTCTTCACTGATTTATTTACCAAGCAACAATGGTGTCACTTTAATTAGCGCAGTTCAGAGGAATAAACGGTTAAACCTCCTCAGATTCAACCACACTGAACACCACATACTGAAACAAGCCATTTTGGTTTCACAATTCAATTCACCGTAGTATTTTATGTGCTAGCCCCAAGGAAGGATGAAATACTTCTGAACAGCCCGCACCACTCAAATGACAGTTACAGAGAAGACAAAAAACCACACATTGTATTGGATTATAACAACCAATGGTGGTCTAGATATTCATATCCCCATTAATGAACATTTAAACAGAAAATCAAGACTGCTTCGTGAAACTGTAAAGACAATAGGATCAACCTTAACTGAGCAAATCTAAATTCAATCAACAACAGCTGCTGCAACTCACAAGAAGAATAGATGCTAACTGTAAGAGGGAAGAATACAAAAGAAAATGAGGCAAGTGCAAGAAGAATGTCTGTGTGAAGCATTCTTACTGTGGATTAAAATAAGAAATGTTTGCAAGAAGTCTTACCTTTAAAATGTCATACATCTAATGTACAAAACATCCAACTAGAAAACAGATTATATACTAAGCATATGACCTAATTAGTTGTCCTTACCACCTATATATTTACAATATTTCACAATGCATTAGAAAATAAAAAATATTATGAAAAGCTTTATATCCAATAAATACATTAAAAAAAACAGTTCACAATAAAAAATTGCAAATGAAGCCTATGGGCTTTATTACAATCAATAAAGATGTAGAAAGGCTTAGGCTTTCAAGGTTTAATGGAGTTTAATGTCCAAAGTTTTGGCCAATATAGTTAAAGCTTCAAACTGATTTATGAAAATCCATTTCACATTCTTTGAGCCCAGACACCAGTCTGGTTTTGTTGAGGGAAGCGCTACAGCAGGATTCTTTGGATGATTCTTTTTCGCACTATTCTGATCATGTTTTGGTTTTAACTTCTTATACCATAGTATGAAACACTGTTGAATCTTTGGTGTTTTGTTTATCTCCTGAAAGAAAAGAAAAAAAGAAATAAGATTAGCTACTATTATATATCTCTACTTAACTCTAAAGTTGTATTTTAAAAAAGGGGATATGCAACATTCATCATAATAAAAACGTCTAACTGTAAATAAAGCATTAATGATTTTCGTATACTGGACAGTAAATTGTATAGTAAGTTACCAAAAGAAACTAAACCTGGAGCAAATAATAAATGCTAAGAAATCTAATGAATTATCTTGCACAAAAGGTTCTAATACAAACTTAATATACAGAGAGACCCAAATAAATGCGAACAACTACACAGTGTTTTTCCACTGCGCATGCAGAAACATGTCGCCAGCAACTGATGTGCACAAGGTCACGAACATGACTTGTTTTTCTCTGCTCTGCTCACAATCAGTATTGAGTTGACATGATATCGTGCGGCTGTATTATTACCAGTGTGCTTCATTAATTAGTCCTGTACTTAGTCACAAAATGTATTATGGCTCAGCATGTTTTCTACTGTATATTTATTTATGATTCATATGTGTTAACCCATTCAGCTTGCCAGGTGCAAGTGCGATTTGCAAAACAATTTCCAGGTGTAAAAGTTCCAGGCTGTACAACAATCCATAAACTTACACTGAATTTCAGGCCACAGGAAGTGTTCAGGCTTGGAAATATAAAGGACGGCATACAGTTCTTACCGAAGAAACATTAGATGACATTGGCCATCATTTGGAGAATTCCCCCCAAAAATTGCTTAGGCATCTTTCACAATAGGCAGGCATTTCTTATGGCTCTTTGCAAAGAGCTACTAAATAGCTTAAGTTAGAACCATATAAAATAACTGTGACACATGCTCTTCAACTAGCTGATCCTGTAATTAGATACACATTTTGTGAGAGGACTCTCAATAGTGTGTATACAATGGCGAAATTGACCCACTTTTAATAGTTTTCATGGATGAGGCTTGGTTCCACCTTCATGAATGTGTGTACAGAAAATAATCATTATTGGAGCTCAGAGAAACCTAACATTGTTCATTAAATATCCCTTTATGACGAAAAAGTTTATGTATGGTGCGTCATTAGTGGAGAAAGAGTTATAAAGCAGCAGCTGCTTTCAAACATCAAAGATGCTATTCCACCTAACAAAAAATCTGGCATATACCAAATTGAATGTACTGATTGTAATGAAATATACATAGGAAAAACCAAAAGAAATTTAGACATTAGATTCAAGGAACACATTAGGAACATTAAAAGTAAACAATTAGAAAAATCAGCAGTTGCCTTTCACTTCTGGACAAAAAATTACGACATAAAGCCAGAACTGAAACTCCTCAAACACATAACTGGAAAACAAGATCTGTCCACATGTGAACAAATCTTCATTTTAAAAAACAGAAACCAAGTATTTAATTATTCCCCAGAAAGATATTTTCAGCAAGTTCCTTGAATCAGAAGAAACATCAGAAGAAGCATCGCCATCCGCGCCATGGAAACCCAGTTATTGTCAGGTTGATAATGGAGGAAAGTTAACCTCCGAAACGTATTCCGGAAAACTTTAAATGTAAGTGTTGTTTAGTGTTATTAATTGACTCACCTTTTACATTAAATTGAATATAACACTGTTTTCAAACTTCTAAGAAAGGAAGATGTAATGTTATATTTAGTTCCATCCCTACATTGAACACAGGTTAGCTAGCACCTTCAAATGGTGTTTTTACTTAAGCAGATAATGGATAGACACTGCACTGTATCTAGTCATCTACCTTTAATGCATAAAATTGGATTGCTATCATCTTCAAATTGCCTGTTGTGCAACAAGGAAGAAAAAATGAATATGGAACATCTATCAATCTGTGAACAACTTAAACTGTACAGACTTGACTTCAAAATATTGGGAGGCTGCTGACACACACTAATACACGCACACAATTTTTGTAAATTTTACTGTTGCATATAAAACTATTCAGTAAAATGGAACATGGCCCACATGGATAAGTAAAAATTATGAAAAAAGACAAATGAAAGACAATGGTTGCTAAGCTCTGTAACCAAGAAGAATAAATAGTTAATCTCTTTTCAGTACAGTTGCAATATTGACATAAAAAAGAGCAGATGTTGAAACTTTTGTGTAAATAGTAGCAAGTGCACAGTGTAAACTACAGAAAATGTTTTGGTAATCCAAAACTATAACGAGAAATGCCAAATAATTTGATAGCGCCTATGCAGAAAAGAAATACCATAAAACATATATTCATGGATATAAATACAAATCAGTGAAAGAAAAACTGACGCTTATTATAAAAGTGATGCCATTGAATTTCACATGAGAAAACTTTGTCACGATAATATCCTGAATAGTTTCGGGCATTGGCTTCAAGAATATATTTAAAATGTGAGATAGTTTGTGAATATATATTATTTTAATTTAATAAACTTACTTTTGGCAGAATACAGACTTGGTAAGAATTTTAGTACCTTCTGCCTGTACTATTTCTGCAATGACTCTCATATATATATATAAAAATCTGATGTGTTACACTCACATGACTTTCTCTACTCTTGTGGTAACCATTCTTACAAACTCGTATTCCTCTATTTGCTTTGTTAGTTGAGATAAACTTTTACAGAAATTATATTTTTATTTCCTTGTAGGCACAAGAGAAATATATGGCTTTGAGTGATAGTCAAATCTTTTAAAGCTTTCAAATACCATTCTCTTTGCACGGTTAACATATAAAAGAAGAATAGCGATGTCCATTTGACGGAAGTATAAGTTCTCCGAAACTCACACAAACAAGGAATATCTCCGAAATGGTTCACTCTACAAAAAAAATTTATTTAGACATAAATTGTGTATTTTAGCAATATCATTCATAAAATTTTAAGTGAAATTTAGCTCATTCAATGTGCACTAGGATAGTTTACAGACCTAAGGAACAAACTTTGCCCTTCATAATGCAAAAGAAAATACTTAGACTAATGCTAAATTTGCACACGACAACATCATGTAAACCATACTTTCGGCAAAATCACATTCTTACGCTGCCAAGTCTGTATATTTTAGAAACTGTTTGTTTTATAAGGGACAATATTCACTTATTTAGCATAAACAACACTGTTCATACACATAGTACCAGAAATAGTAATAAAATACACATACAGACTGCCAGAACAACAAAAAAGGTAAATTCCATACTGCATAGAGGCATACACATGTATAATAAAATCACAAATAGAATCCACAGTAGCAGTCAAACTAAGTTTAGGAAAGAAGTTAGAAATTTTCTAATTGAGCAAACCTACTACAGTGTGCAGGAGTTCTTTGACTCATTCTCTGAATAATTTTATCTGTATTATTGTAACACTATATTACTGTAACACTGTCTCTGTATATATATATATATATATATATATATATTATTTGATTCACTCTCTGAATAATTTTATCTGTGTTAATCTGTAGGCTATATATATAACTTATACTCTTATGACTGTAATGCTGTCTCTGTTATTTGTATTCATGATATTGTTTAAACCAATATTATTTGTATTCCCTATTTAAAAATTGACGAAGCCATGAATTTGTAAAAAAATTCTTACGGTGAATAAAGACATACATACATACATACATAGGCATTGGATTTACCTACCTATAGGTATGTGTTTTAAAGCTTTCAGTCAGCACTATAATTAGTGGGTATTTTTTCTAACAATATAGTACAGTAGAATCCTGAAATAATGTGGTTGTTGATGCTTTAGCACCACATTATAATGATTCCACAGTATATTGAGCTTAGAAGTGAAAAATCAATCCCGCGGAGGTGGTGGAAAACATGTGTGCAATAATAAATTACAGTACATTGTAAAGTATGTAATATACAGTAAAGTATACCACTTCTAAATGCAATTCCACATCAGTTATGCCAGGGGTGTATTCCAGTCCTTTAACTGATCTTAATTTATACATACAATTACATTGTACCCATTTTACACTAACCTACTTATCACTTGTTTAAATAGTACACAACTGGAAATAGATGGAGAAAAAATACCAGAGATTCAGTACACAAATTCTCTAGGAGTTATAATAGGTAAGCAGTTAAATTGGAAACCATATATAACCCACATAAAAAAGAATAAATACCGTGTAAACCAATGACAGGTGTGGTCCTCCAGATATTCTGGGGTTGTGAGAGAGCGATGTAACTGCCAAAACATAAAAATATGGTGCTCTTTAAAATGTGGTTACTATTACTGCTATTGATCTCTTCTGTATTGGAGAGCAAGAGGATTAATGACTCCATTCTCAGAAATCCAGCATTAGCTAACAACCTTTAATTCATTCAGCTTGGAGAAAAATCCTACCATACAATGGCCATTGCAGTATAAAGTTATTCAAAATTTTAGTATATGCTACAAAAATAAAGTAAAACATAAAAATAAAGCAATCATTTTTAGCAAAGTACATAAATCACTTTTTGAAACCATTATCTCAGCTTTCTGTTAGACATTAACATTATAAAAGTATCACTTACCAAGGCCATATTTTTATCCTGTGCTAGGAGCCATAATATGGTGCAATATTTACAAAAAAGTGAATTCTCTTTACCATAAGAGGAAGACATTGCCCTTAAAATGATAGATATGCTCCTTGGAACCTATAATCAGAACAAAAAATACAAACTCAAAATCTGTTATACTAATTGTGTAATATTGGTAACGTTTCCTAATTTAAGATAGTTGCCTTCCATAGCCTAGGGGCAACACATTAGCCCCTGATTCCTGAAGTAGCAGGTTCAAACCTTGTGGAAGGTAATGGATGTTTTTGGGTGTAAAATCTTTAACATGGCTTCCTTTGAAAGGAAAGTAAAGCTAGTGGTCCTACATTCTAGATTTACAGCATACAAAAGAACCTCAGCCAAATAAAGAAGCCTCAGCAAAATTAAGCAGTCTTTCATGCCCAATATAGAGTGGGATGCTGAGCCCGCAGCAGTTAAAGAGCATCTGCAAATAAAACTATTTTGTTAATGTACGATATTTATATGTTTATGAAAAATTATAAATTAACATTTTAGTAGTATTAGATTATTAATTTTGAATTGTACATTAGTGCATCACTTAAATAGGGATTATTGAAGATTTTTTAAAATGATTATTGACCCACAATAATAATCATTAGTTTGCATCAAGTTACTAAGTTCTCTTTCATTAATTAATGGGCCACAGAATCATCAGGGTACAGTTTGTCCACAACATCCTGACACTCCATATGTGTAAGAGAGGAAAATTTAGAAGTGACTGAAGTAGTGGGAAACAGGCAAGTGATATCACAACTCAGGCAGTCACATACACAAGCAGTGCATGTTTATGTATAGTAAATAATTATGTAGTTATCACTGTCAATGGAAAAGATACACTAATCCCACATCTCCTATTATGCAAGTGGGCAAGTCTCTGCTATTGCACATCTATGCCTCAGGAGTGGAAGAGTGTCACGACAAGCTGGATGGTAAAAATCGTGCAACTAGGACACCAAACTCTCTCCATCTCTTTGTGCAACTTAAGATGTAAAGTAATGCTTTGGTAAACTGTAATAAAATTACTTCTAGGATGTTAATAAAACTCTGAACAAAGTAAGCTACTTAGGAACACAAACTTGGGCCCATTTCTTACATTTGCTATGTGATCGGAACTAATACTGTTTTCCATGGTAAATGGTTTACATAGATGAATAACTAACAAAAATTCTTAGGTATTCATCCTATCAAAATTTTACATATACCAAACAACTTGTTAGAAATATTTTGCATATAATGAATAGAAATAATCATAAATGTATGTGGCACATTTCCTTCAAACATATTTCAAACGAATATGTAGCTTCTCTTGTCAGTTGTGGTTCACTTGCCGTCTTCCCAACAAGTTGTATTTGGATAGTATGTTTATAATCTTTTATCATTTAACATTTTTTAAAACTTCCCATGTGTTACATTCACATCACTTTCATTCACATTAGCAGAACACATCCCACGGTTTCACAGGGATAAAATAAACGAACACACTTCTCTAAATGATAATGAAATAACTAATGTCCAAAGATAAGTTCATACAATGAACTACTTAAATGGAAATCTAAATTCCACAAAAATTTAAATGATATGGAAAGCCTCAGCACTTATATGATATGGAATTTGATTGCATTGTGGAAGGCTTCCAGTTTTTAGCTTCTGCACTTCACATATTGCCAAGACCAAAACATCCTGCTAGAAAATATGAAATTAGGAAAACAAACCAGACACTAAATACTCAATGTTCCCATAAGAATTACTACTACAATCAGAGAAGAAAAGTCATTCGAAGCATCAAAATTCCACTGTTTGCATGAGAAGGGAGGTGGGGCAGAGGGGGGCAATTCAAATAGCAGCTTGGCAATAGAGAAAAGTATTGTACTTGAAATTTCAAACTGATAACAAGGATATCTTGGGGACGGCTAATGTCAAAAAACCCTGATGAACTGCATGTTTTAAAAAAATTTACCTTGGCTTGTTTGTGCATGTATTAATTTGAGAGGAGGTATCGGCCTACTGAGCTTCTTTATTTCACACTTCTCTTTCAAGCTTAAAGCTGAGAAATCTGTTTCTAAAAGATATTGAGAGCTATTCATTCTCCTTGCAAAATAGCTCTAAGAACAGATGAATAGCAAATAAGCACTAAAGCATAAGTAAATAACTGAACATACTGTAATACAGTTAAATGATTGTAGACAATCACTCCATTATTACAGTAAAAACATGTCCTAATTGCTCTAGTTGGATTGCTTTTAGTTCGGGTTGACTTGTGCATTTCTGCCAGAGTCCGACTTGCAGTTGGAGCTGCTACCCCGCATATTCATGTATACCTAACAACCTCCCCTCCTGCCTCTCCCTGCCGAAAGAGCACCCATAAGCTTACACTCTGAGGTTTACAAGAGAAATTGAACCTTGGCAATGTGTGGGCAAACTTTGGCACGTATGCATGCTATCTGAACGACTTAAAAGTTTTTCATGAGATAAAATACTTTGAAATTGCACATAAAATTATCTAACACGAGAAAGAAACAAAAAATGATTGTTTAAATATAATTTGCACAAACAACCTTTTTCCAGGGGTTTACTGAATCACTGAACACATAGGAAATGCTGCCTCTGGCAAAAATGAAAACCATATCATTTATAGATAAAAAATTGAGAACTACTAGAAAATTTCAGTTACTGTTTTATTATACATATGTATAGGTAAAATTTGGTCTGCATAACGGTTTTGGTATTGCTGGTACATATTGTACTCATCAGAATAAGTTTGGCTGAAGATACTTACTTTCAACACTGCTTCCCTTGTAACATCATATTTTACAAGGTTCAGCAGAATACTTGTGGCATGCTCACGAGCCTGTATTACACTATTAGCTCGATTAGAGTTTTCCAAAAAATTGAAGACGTGTGATAAAGCTTGCTCATGGTTAGCAAATACGACACAAAGCTCAGGGGACAGTCTTGTAACTGTATCTGAAAAAGAAAAAAGAATGATAATTTCTACACTCAGCTCAGCATTTGGCAATCTTACAATTACTGCTGACAATCTACAGAAATAAGGTTCTCTCAGGGTATGAACAATTCTGGCCAAAATTTGAACCCTCATGTGGGCTAATTTGTATTAAAGACTTCACTATTTAAGGCTATTGCACTTGCCTAAAATTGTTGCTTTTCCCCATTTAATTTTATTTGCTTATATGTATTAAATTGTTCAACTTCTTTTTTTCTTTCTTTACCTGATTACCCTCCCTTGATGTAGGACTTACGGCTATGTAACCAGTTTTAGGTGTCAATAGGTTTGTCCATTTCAGTATTACTGCAATTTTAATACACAAATTTCCAATTTGATTTTGCTAGGGCAAAAATTAATTTATACAATAGTCAACATTACTTTTAGAACTACCCTTTTTCCAAACATGAAAAAAATGATATTCAGTGAAAAAACAAGCTATTAACAGTGAAACAATATAAATCAATAAATATACATAAATATCTTGAGACTGGTAATCATATTTGTATGCCAACAAACTTGCTACTGGTACTTCTCAACACACAAGTCGTGTGTGAGTAATGTGAGAGGTAGAACAGTGCAACGTCAAGTGGACGGCCCAAGGTTCAAATCCCAGCTGTGGCACTGAATTTTTCAGTTGTATCTCTCCATCTAGACTAGGCCTCAATTATCTTAAAGTTGCAAATATATAGTAACTACTCTTAAATATAACAAATATCTAAGAGACTATAAGCTTTACTTATCTTAGAACTTGCAGCAAATACTAACATAAGTGAAGCTTATAGTCTCTTAGATATTTGTTATATTTAAGAATTGTGTTGCTTCACTGTTAACAGCTTCAGTTTCATAGAATATACAATGACTAGTTTCGTCATTCTTCAATAACATTATCAGACTATTTATCCTGGTTGCCATTGTTATGGATGCTAGGTGATACAAGTTTTATTGCATTACCAACCACTGAAGGTAAAGGAATTTGTTAACAGAATCTGAGTTATTTCAAAATTCAGAACATGTTCCTTATTTTTCAAAATGAATCTTTGCCCAAACTATTAAATTTATGGGTCCATTTAATTGTTTTAATAACTTAACCTCTGGAATCATTTCAAGACTAAATGACCAAAAATGGTCTGCAATAACTGATTTATCAATCAGTTTATATTTAATATTTCTAAATTGTTTCTTTATTCTGGTTTCCAAATGACTTGCTTTTACCAATATAAACCCTGTCACAATCCAAACAGCTAAATTAAATGCCAGGTTTTTTATAATTTGGAATGTTATGCTTTTTAGAAAAATTTAACAAATCTTTTATATTATATTTATTTTGAGGAATCAAAGTTATTCCATGTTCTTTATTTTTTAAATTTTGTATTAGCCCAAGGATGGTTTTAGGCTATAGAAACTTCCTTTGAGACCTTTTGATGTTTAAATTGCTCAATTTTTTGGGTATAAAATCTGTATTAAACATTAATTAATGCAGTGTTGATAATGTGTTTATATTTTCTATTAAATTCTTCCTTATTAAGTGGCATATTTATTAACCTATAAACTATTGAAAACAGCAAATTTATGTGAAGAAGGATTAAAGCTTTTACTTTTTAGTAATTATAATTATGTGTTACTTTATATAAACGCCAAAACTCAATTTATTATGTTTTGTCTTTAAATCTCCCAACCGTAAAATGACTAAAGCTTTTAGGGATGCTACCTTTCTATGAGGATAGCTATTCAACTGGCATCATGAGACTGAGTGCACCCCAGACCAGACCTCCCAGCAGGAAAAAATATCCATGCAGATACCAGGGATCGAACTAAAAACCCAAAAGGATTTGTGCAGGAGGTGGAAAAGTTAATAGAAAATCAACACATATGGATTGCAAATGAAAATCTATTGCACACCATTAACGGAAAGCTTTGAAATAAATACAAAACTTTAAATGCTGTTAAATCTTCCTGAAGCAAACAATAAGTCCAAATATTGCAAAAATGATAATATTAGACACACTGCAAATTAAGAGTTGTATTAACGCAACATGTCAGTCCTGACAGTTGCTTTCCTGACATGTGCGTTCCCGCTACACCATATGAAAAAATGCACTGTTGCCGATCCATTGGTGGATTGTTGTTTCCTAGCCGAGCACAATTTACGACAGATAACTAAGTACCAACAAATTAAAACTGTGCTTTGACCAATGAAGTAAATTTGTAATATACATGTGGGTATGTGTAAAATTCTCCACTTCTAAAAATAAAAGATATGGCGTAAAGTATGCCAGTAAAGTTTTGAACGCTGTTAATTTTTTGTCCTGTGCAAGAATAAGCACATATTCCATTCTATTTAATACCTTTATACATACTGCCATGTGATTATTTAAATGTCTGTGCCGGTATTATACCTATACTATACCTAATAGACCGAACATGTCATTTTTCTTACACTTTACAATTTTAAATGCAATCCAACAGAAAGCCTGTACTAAATCCATGTTGGCTCACATTTCTGGCTTGGGTGCGTTACACATATAATAATGATAACAACAACACAAGAATTGCAGCAGAAGCCTAGAAATCTATTTAAAGTGTCACACAGTTTACAGTTCACTGAGTTTTTCGTTCAACTTCATATCGGGTCATAGTACAACGATACAAAACACTCTTAAGGGATGGGAGAAAAACAACAATAATTTACCACAATGCCTGTTGCTCACTATAGCAAAACTGCATGCTTAATAATTGGAAAATTAGACACTTTACATGCTAATTGTTATTTTATACTGACCAGTTTACTGCTATTTTTTAAAAACACAAGCCATACCACTGGAATCAGTCTCATTAAAAAGAAAATAAATTATGAAACTTTAAATTGATCACAATCACAAATATATTAAAACTGCAAAGGACAAAAATTAATAAAAAGCCTGAAACTAATATCTGAACTACTTTGAGAAATGGCTATTGTCATGAGAGGTAGAATCATGACTGAACAATTCAATGCCACAGGCAGGATTTGAACCATAGATCTTTTGCTTCATGTACGGCTGCTCTACCATGACAACTTAGCAGTATGACATTAAATTCCCCATCTGATTTGTATTTTCCCGCTAGGCCACTAGGGAATCTCAGATCTGAGATAAGTACCTCGAGGGCAACTTACAATCTTAAGTACTTTATGTCCCGGGTTGTCATGGTAGCTCAGTGGTTAGAGCAGCTGTGCATGAAGCAGAAGATCCATGGCTTAAATACTGGCTATGGCACTGCATTTTTCAGTCCTGATTCTACCTCTCAATACTGCCCACACATAGCTTGTGTTTAAAACCACCAGTAAGTTGGTTGGCAGAAAATAGCAGTTACCAGCTATTGTCATGTTCAGCCTTACTATTGGACATCACTACTTCAAAACGTCTACATAAAATTGAATTGCCATCTCCAAATTGTAAGGAAGAAGAAATGAACATGGAACATTTATTAATTTATAAACAACTTATATCATGCCTAAATTTGACCTCAAAATATTTGTAAGCTAGATGGAGAAAAGATTTGTTCCTAAACCCTGATCATTACACACACACACGTCAGAATTATGTTCTATGCAAATCTTGGCCCTTTTCATTAAATTCAATTTCCTTACTTATACACATATGTATATACAGTTCAAATTCACTTACCAAGTTCAATAAATGCCCTTAGTTGATAGTTTAACCAAGAGAAAGTCAACATTTTCAAGGCATTTCTAAAGCGGAAATGCAGAGTTTGCTCTGGTGCAGCACTTCGTGTAGCATCCAGTACTCTTTCTCGTACATCTGCCATAACCTTGTTTGTAGGATGTTTTCTTTCCCAGTAGCCTCTCCAAGCAGACTGTGGACAATAAACTATTAGCTTATTTATGCCAACAAACTTACTGTTGGTGTTTTTAAACACACAAGCCGTGTGTAGGCAAAGTTTGAGAGGTAGAACTGGAACTTAAAATTCAATACCAGGAGAAATACGAACTGGTTTGAGAATTTAATGCCATTCTGGCAGTTTGTCACAATAGCTCAGTGGTAGAGCATCCGCCCGGTAAGCGGAAGGTCTGTGGTTCAAATCCCAGTTGTGGCATAAATAAATAATAATTACCATCTGAAGGTTATTTAATCCTGGGATATAAAGTACTTACAATAGTAAGTCACCATTGGGGTAATTTGTCTCTGATGTGAGACTGCCTTTGTGGTTTACCAGGAGAAATATGAACTGGTTTGAGAATTTAATGCCATTCTGGCAGTTTGTCACAATAGCTTAGTGGTAGAGCATCCGCCCGGTAAGCGGAAGGTCTGTGGTTCAAATCCCAGTTGTGGCATTGAATTTTTAAGTTCCAGTTCTACCTCTCAAACTATTAGCTTATTTACGCCCTTGAAAAAAATGCTGTTTTATGAACATACAGGGTGTTAATGTACACCTAAACTTCAGAGATTGTAGATATGACTGAATTAAGTAATTTGAGATAGGCAATGCATGGTCTGTGGTTACACATAGCACAGATTAACATATTAATTCAGATTCTGATAAGTCAGTGTTAAGCAAAACTGGATGAAAAATTGGCTTAGAATGTCTTTAAACTGTTGCTCGAGTATAGATTCCCAGCATGTTATCAGTGTTTTGAGATTTAATCTACAAGAATCTCTCAAATCTTTAACTAATCAATTCACAATGCAACATTGAATATCATTAGTTGCCTTCTTGCATTATGTAGCCTACTCCATAGGAGTTGTTTAACTGCTCTTGCGGCTTAATTCGTAATGCAAAAAGCTGACGTTCTAAAGGTCATGGATTAGTTTCCTGTCATGCAGTTAGCATATTTGTTTTCTTTTTTATTCCATATGAAGAAGTACTGCAATACGTTTACTCAGGATGCAATTCTGATTGCCCAGTGCATTAGCACCCATCATTTCTTCAATGCAGCTCACGGGTTAGTATATTGAGGATTATCTGTGAGACAACATGGAGAATGTGTGCATCTGTCCTGAACTTGGAGATATGCACCTTATTTATGGTGAAATATGAAATAATGGATTAGTTGGTGCTGCACTGTACAGGGAACCAGGCCAAACTATCCTTCCCCAATCGTCAGTTGTCCAATCGTTCCGAAGCCTGTTTTGTTTGTTTACCTTCCTGAGATGAGATTTCCTCAGAACTACTCTCCCTAACAGATTGGCTGCTTTAAGTCTTCTCTTGATAGTACTAAGTGATATTTCCTGATCGTGATTTAAATTACATTCAGCTCTAATTTCATCTGCTGTCAGCATTCTATTTTGCTTGCTTTTTAGCAAGCAAAATATAATTTATCCTCACTTTTATTTGTAACTGCAGGTCTCCCACTTCTTTTTCTGTCTCTATTTGACCCAGTGTCCCTTAATCTGTGTGTGGTGTCAGCAACTGTTGCCCTGGGAATAGTAAACTTTTTTTTTTTTTATGTTTGCTGAATTGAATGACCATTTCGAAGGGTATTCACTGCTCTAATTTTCAATACTTAATTTCTGCTTACAGCCCATATACTGGAATTAAATACATTTATTTTGCTTAATTCTGTGAAATATGAAATTGTTTAAATTTTGAAAATACTTACAATGGTGCATGCTATGACTCCATAAATCATGCAATAATCATGTAATAACTGGAAATATGCACTTATGCATCCTTTTAGGCACAGGAACCACTACACTGCTGCTAGTAGCTTTTATAGACAAAGTGATTCATAACTGAGAATATGCAAGTTAACGTGTCAGAAAATTATTCTCACTTTGCACCTGTGCACAAATGACAACTTGATTGGCATGTATAACAATAGCATGAAGCGTCAATGTCTGTTTACAACACTGAAAGATGTTTTGCCTAAGATCTCTAAACAGAAGTGGTTGTTCAAGTTAAATGCTGAATAGCATTATTTTCACTGGGTGTCCAAACACTTGAGTGGCTGTATGTGTGGTGTGATGTGTGTGCACATATCTAGATCTGTTTATCTATTTATCTAATCAAATTGCGTAAGCTTTCACAGCCAATGTCATAAAATAAAAAATGATTATCTAGGTTTATGGGTCGTGGTCTAGTGGAAAATCTTCCAGACGTTTCATTTGAAGCTGTGTTGAACGTCCTCAGTGGTGTGACCGTAGTACTCTGCTACCCTCGGCGACAACTGATATGAAGCCATTTGGTTTCACAGATTTTATACGCTTAGTATGTGTGGGCATATGATGGTCTGGCCTTTGTTTATCGGTTTGGCTGCTGTATAGATGGTTTAAAGCTTCAGCTACAGTAAATGTCAGCCCATCGACAATTGAGAACAATGGAAGCAGCCCCCTATCTATAAGAACAAAAGTATATTAGTTCTGTGCAAAAACTAAATTGCATTAATAAACCACTGCCTGAAAATGTTTGGTAATGAGAAATTCTACATTTACAACAACAATAAAAAGAAGATCTAATGAATTTTGATATTCCTGGTCGTCTACTACATTCACCAGAAATAGACCATAGGTTCAGCAAAAACCATTACATTAAGCAATTCTGGCCACCTGCTGGTCTCCAGCTGAGCAGCTGAGTGAATGAGCGAATGGTGATGTTTAAGGGCCTGTCAACAACTAGGCCATTAGGCCCCAATGTCCAAAAATAAAACAAGGAACCAACTAATAAAACCTCATCCCTAAAAAGTTCAACTTAAAAAAAGGGCTCCCTAAAAAGTTCAACTTAAAAAAAGGGCTGTTAAAAGAACTAAAAAACAAGAGTCAAAACAGGCAAAGCTAAAATCCGGTAAAACGTAAGCTGATAAAACTTTAAAAGTGAAGGTATAACAAGTAAAACAGTTTAAAGTCTAAAACCAGCAAAATAAAATGCACCTTACCCCCGCTTTCCAAAACCAATATTTGCAACGAATCCCAGTACTGTAGCTACAGCTATTGGGTCATTGCCTAAAATGGCGCACAGTGTAAGACCCAGGCCAAAGGACCGTCGTTCATGAACGTAACGCAGACAATCAACAAGGACATGTGATATAGACAGTTGAACAAAGCACAGATAGGCACTGGGTCACCACGTACAAGGTGCCCATGAGTTGCTCTCTCCAGCTGAGGTTAGTAACAAATGCTCTCAAAAATAGTAAGTATATTACTAAGAGATGTTTCGTTAACATCTGACTCTACAATTGATTACTGTATTGGCCCAAATATAAATGGCCTCACGTAAAAAATGACCCCAAATTTTTGGAAGGCTTTCACAAGAAAAATTACATAAATACATGCAATTAAAAAAAATCTCTCCTGCATAAACTGCAGCACATATAAAGCCTGTGAAATTCCCCTTTCCTTTACCAGTGTTAAAAAAATTTTCTCTATGTTTCTGTCAAGATTCTATATGACATTCAGAAACACTGAACTTCATTGCAACCTGCACATTAATATCTGTTGTACAAAACCCAAAATTTGAAGTTCATAACTACTAATCCCTCCTTTATTTAACTGATGTGATGAAGAGACATCACACTACCTGCTGTGATAGGAACATTGACCAAAACTGAATACATTAATCCAATGCTGTCAAATCAAGCAACAATAGATCATGATGTAAGTAATCAGCATAGCTTGAGAAATTTGGGTTTACTTGCAACATTGAGCTCAGCTGTAATGCACATGTTGACTTCCACTGCTCAAACTACTACGGTCCTTCATGAAAATGAGTTTAGGCTATGGTGCTTAAGACATTTAACTTTTAAAAGCACATTTTAAGGGGAAAAGCATCATCTTATATTTGAGCCAATACAGTAGTAACCCATCATTGTTCACCACTTATGTATTGAGGCTAAATCTATTGTCTTCACACAGACAAATGAGGCCAACATTGGTTGTTGCCAATGTGTGTTTTAATAAAGAGCTACCACAAAAACTGATTCTTGAGACAATTACATTACCTGGATTTTAGTAGCAGCCCTTGCTTTCAGTGTATTTGCAGCCTTTGGCTGCTCTTCCTGGATTGCAACTGCAGCCATGCTTTTTGAAAGGGAAGATTCCTTTTCTTTCCTTAGCTGCAGGATGCCACGGTACCATTGCTGAATGCTTACTGCAGCTTCTTTCTGCTGCAGAAATCTTGCCCTTAACTTCTTCCTCAGCAGTAAGGCACGATATCTCTGCTGAATCAAAGTTGCAGCCTCCTTCTGCTGTATGAAGTTTGCCCTTACTTTCCTCATTAGCAATATGGCACGATATTTCTGCTGAATCAAAATCACAGCCTTCAACTGCAGGAAGGTTTTCCTTTCTTTCCTCATCAGTTGCACTCTGTACCACTGCTCAATCACAAATACAGCCCTCTTTTTCTGTAGAAAACTTGCTCTCTGTTTCCTCATCAAAAGAATTGCATGGTACTTATGCTGGATCAGAATTGTGGCTCTTTTCAGCTGTAGGAAATCTGTTCTTTCTTTCCTCATCAACCTGATTGCCTGGTATTTCTGTTGAATGACAACAGCAGCCCTCTTCAACTGCAGAAATTCAGTTCTCTCCTTCCTCATCAACTGGATTGCATGATATCTCTGTTGGATCACAACAACAGCCCTCTTCAGCTGCAGAAATTTTGTCCTTTCTGTCCTCATCAACTTGATTGCATGGTATTTCTGTTGAATGACAACAGCAGCCCTCTTCAACTGCAGAAATTCAGTTCTCTCCTTCCTCATCAACTTGATTGCATGGTATTTCTGTTGAATGACAACAGCAGCCCTCTTCAACCGCAGAAATTCAGTTCTCTCCTTCCTCATCAACTTGATTGCATGGTATTTCTGTTGAATGACAACAGCAGCCCTCTTCAACTGCAGAAATTCAGTTCTCTCCTTCCTCATCAACTTGATTGCATGGCATTTCTGTTGAATGACAACAGCAGCCCTCTTCAACCGCAGAAATTCAGTTCTCTCCTTCCTCATCAACTTGATTGCATGATATTTCTGTTGAATGATAACAGCAGCCCTCTTCAGCCGCAGAAATTCAGTTTTCTCCTTCCTCATCAACTTGATTGCATGATATCTCTGTTGGATCACAACAGCAGCCCTCTTCAGCTGCAGAAATTCTGCCCTTTCTTTCCTCATTAACTGTGTTGCATGGTATCTTTGTTGAATCACAAACACAACTCTCTTCAGTAGCAGGAATTCTGATATTTCTTTTCTCATTAACTGGATTGCACGATATTTCTGTTGAACTACACTCACAGCTTTCTTCAACTGCAAGAAATTTTCTCTCTCTTTTCTCATCAATCTGATTGCACGGTACTGCTGTTGAATTACAATCACAGCTTTTTTCTGTTGCAGGAAGTTAACCCTTTCCTTTTTCATCAAACAGTAGGCACGATAATGATGCTGAATCATCAGTGCAGCCTTCTTTTGCTGAAGATAATTATTCCTTACTTTCCTCATAAGCACAGTAGCTCGGAATCTCTGCTGGATTAACACTGCTGCCCTTCTTTGCTCCACAAACACTTTCCTGTATGCTCTCATGAGCAGTGTTGAACGGAATTTAGCTTGAATGATAAAAGCAGCCTTTTCTATCTTCATTTTATGCTGTTTTACACTTAAGTATTCTCTATATAAATGAACTATTAAAGTAATTCTTCTGCTTCTTTTCTGATTTCGATACCAAGTCTGAATCCTAAGGGCCGCTGCTGTTCTTTGCAGTTCTTTGAGTCTCTGTCTAAGCATATAGCCTCGACAAAATGCTTGTATTTTGAGAGTTGCATTGCGTTTTCTTATGTATTCATACCGTTCAGTTCGCATTGCTAAAATACCTCTGTACCATGACTGAATTTTTCTTGCTGAGGCTTGCTGCCGTTTCAAATTCAGATGTGAATGATATATGCGCCAGTTTCTCTGAATCACTGTACATGCTTTGGTGAGTAAAGCATGTCTTTCTTTAGCCTGTTCCTTCATGACATGGATTTGCTGTCTTGTCTTGTAACCTCGCCAGTATGCCTGTATTACCACAGCAGCCTGTATTTGGAAGGCTATTTTCCTTTGATGGATGCGACGAGCTATTTCTAGTTTCAGGTACTGACGACGCCACCATCTTTGAATTCTTGTAGCGGCTACTTGAAATCTAGGTGCCTGGAAAAAGATTTCAGGGTCTTTAGTATTGAAATAAAAGTTTTTGAGAGAGAGACAGAGAGAGAGAGAGAGAGAGAGAGAGAGAGAGAGAGAGAGAGAGAGGGAAACACTTAGTAGTGAATCTTACTTGTAACTGCACATTTTCATAAAAATAACACTGTTCAAAACAATCCTAAGAACTATTGTAACTTATGGAAGTAATTAGCAAATAGTGATCCTATAATTTAGGGAAAAGTTCAACATTGGCTTGCAAGGGAAAGTGAGACAAAACTCATAACCTCTTTCACCCAATTCCCTTCCTTTTACCTGCCTGTGGTGCAACCTGCCTTGGGAGGGGAAAAAAAAAAAAAGGGCTCTGGGACTGAGTTGCAATGGTATATCTACTTGTAGGGACATCAATGACATGACATAGATGCTGCTGCAGTTGGTAGCATGACTGGAAATGTTAGTCAGTTGTCATGATTATTATTGCAAATTAACAACTAAATATCTTGTGAGTAAAAAGGTCCAATTTTTTCATGCCTGTGTTATTTCCTAATTCAATGCTTTATTGCTACCAGGTATGGAAGGAATATATCGAAATATAAACAGGTACACTGACTTACCACAAGGCAACGTGCTCAGCACACTTTTTAATGTATTTACTAATGATCGGCCATAAGAAATAAAAGAATCAGGCATGAAGTGTGCACTATTTGTTGATGGCTTAATAAAGTGAACTTCAACACTAAAAAATAAAAATACAGAACTAGAAACAACCATGCAACAATCCTTAACCAACCTACGAAAGTGGACCAAAGAAAACTTAATGACTTATACAACAAAATCAAACCACGACCCTCTGGATAACGGACCTGACCTGACAATGACATCCCAGTTGTACAAAAATGGCACCGGCTGTTGGTGGTGATTTCTGAGATGTTTCCACATGCTATCCTTCGTATTGTTTTCTATGCCTTTGAGTTATTGTTTGTTATAATAATTCCTATGTAAGCGAGTGTTTAAAAACTTATTTGTGCAGTATAGGGAACGGGAATAAATCTAATAACATGTTGACTGTGCCATGTGCTCTCCATGTGTTCAAGTTGTGTTCCATCTAAGACTATGGCTATATTAGCTGTATAGTGTGGTTAATTTATCTGTTTGCAAGTACAATTTGTGTCACGATTACAGTGGTGAGAGGTTGTTGAAGAAAAACTGTTCCAGTAGTGTATGTTATTGTTGATATAGTACCTAACCTAAACATCACAGTGCCCCGTAACTGTTGCATTCCCAGATGCAACTCCTGGACCAGATCACATACATCCAGAGTTCATAAAAAACCTTGGAAAAACAGCAAAACAATTACTAAAACTCTACAATCTATCCTGGAAAACCAATGTACCTGCTGAATGGCGAAAAGCAATAATTGTTCCACTCTTGAAGAAAGATAAAACAGCATCAGAAATAAAAAATTATAGACCAATAGCTCTTACTAGCATAATAGCAAAAGTGATGGAAAGAATGGTGTCAAACAGGTTAAATTGGTTTCTAGAATCACAAAATTTAACATCCCCATGTCAAGCTGGATTCAGAGAGTTCCACTCTACAAATGAACAAGTTTTACTTCTCAGTCAAGAAATCAAAGACTCCTTCAATAGGAAAGAAGATAATGTATCAGTTTTTATAGATTTCCAAAGTGCATATGATTCTATATACAGAATCAAACTACTAAAGAAAGTAAAAAAAAAAAAAAAGGGATACAAGGTCCAATGTTTTTGTGGCTATGTCATTTCCTAACACAACACTTTAATGCTACCAGATATGGAAGAAATATATCTAAATACAAACAAGTACACTGTGACTTACCACAAGGCGCAGTGCTCAGCACAAAACTTTTTAATATATTTATTAACGATCTGCCACAACAAATATAAGAATCAGGTGTGAAGTGTGCACTATTTGCTGATGACTTGGTAATGTGAACTTCAAAACCAAAAAGCAAAAGTACAGAACTATAAAAAACTATGCAACAATCCTTAACCAACCTACAAAAGTGGACCAAAGAAAAGTTAATGACTGTTAATACAACAAAATCAAACCACCAAATCTTTTCGCTAAGAAAAAAACCACTAAAAATAAAATTTAATTTTGAGGGTCAACAATTACCAGAAACAAAGGAAGCAAAGTATTTAGGAGTTACATTTGATACTAAACTTACATGGACTAAACAAATAGAAAATGTAATACAAAGAGCAGAAAGGCACCTTTCACTGTTAAAATGGGAATGAACTGGGGATGTTCCAGAGCCACTCTTAACACAACATACAATGTATATATAAAGCCATTATTTACTTACTGCAGCAAAGTTCTTATAACAGCAAACACAAAAAAAATTCAAATCTTTCAAATCTTTCAAAACCAAAGTCTGGGGCTAATTACAGGTGCTATCAAAACCACACCAATAGCAGCTATGGAAATACTAACCAACCAATGCCCCATTGAATATGAAATAGAAAAAGCAGCTCTTACTCAACACGAAAAGTTGATCAGTCTCCCATTCAATACACGGAACAAGAGGAATTTTACACATCCACTAAAGACTCAGGAGACCTTTCTTTCCAAAATTCAAGACAGCAAGAAGAATGTATACCTTCCTAATTCAAAGGAAAACTTCATATCTAAAGTTAATCCGATACAAACATTAGACATCAAATATTATTTACACGTGACAGAAGAGGTTAAGAAAAGTGATACTCCAACTAGTGTTCTAAAATTATTGGCATTAGAGACAATCCATACTAGATTTCCAGTACACGAATGGCTCCATATTTATACTGATGGATCATTGATATCAAACCGAGATGGAGCAGGGGCTGGAGTCACGTGTCACCTCTTTTCCTATTACAAATCCTTAAGTTATGGAACTACTAACTTTGATGGAATAATTGAAGCAATTAGAATGGCCCTACAAAATCTTTTGTACAGAATTTCACATTTTCAGCAAGCAGTTATTCTCTCAGATTCCAGGGTGGCAATTATAGCAATTACTTCCCAGTTGTCACCAAAAAACCAAACAATTATAGAATGTTGGAAAATCCTTACCCATCTAACAGCACTTCAAAAACACCTAGTCTCCCAATGGATACCAGCTCATGTGGACTGAGTGGTAATGAGAAAGCTGATTTTCTTGCAAAAAAGGGTACCAGCAGTGTACAAAAATCTATAGTTTTATGCATTTTATGCAGTTAAAAGATTAGTCAACTCTGAATTCAAAAAAATTATTGCAAAATATTAGTATGAAGAAATCAAAGAATAAAAGATGGGAACTACCAAACATTCAAACAGTAATTCCTGAGTATCCTCGAAAAACGGCAGTTGGAACCTTCAGGTTGATTACAGGACATGATTGTCTGGCAAAACATTTAAACAGAATTGGGATACATTCTTCACCACTCTGCCCTCTATGTGATCTGCAAGAGGAAATGGATCGAGACCACCTTCAAATATGCTCGGGCACTTCTAGTGGCCCATCAGTGAAAAATACTGGAGAGCAAGAGGATTAATGACTTCATTGTCAGAAATCCAGCATTAGCTAACAACAACAACAACAACAACAAAAAGAATTCAAATCTTTCAAAACCAAAGCCTGAGACTATTTACAGGTGCTATCAAAACCACGCCAATACCACCTATGGATATACTAACCAACCAATACCCCATTGAATATGAAATAGAAAAAACAGCTCTTATTCAACACGAAAAGTTGATCAGACTCCCATTCAATACGTGGAACAAGAGAAATTTTACACATACACTAAAGACTCAGGAGAGCTACCTTTCCAAACTTCAAGACATCAAGAAGAATGTATACCTTCCTAATTCAAAGGAAAACTTCATATCTAAAGTCAATCCGACACAAACATTAGACATCACATATTATTTACATGTGACAGAAGAAGTTAAGAAAAGTGATACACCAACTAGTGTTCTAAAATTATTGGCATTAGAGACAATCCATACTAGATTTCTAGTACACGAATGGCTCCATATTTATACTGATGGATCATTGATATCAAACCAAGATGAAGCAGGGGCTGGAGTCACGTGTCACCTCTTTTCCTATTACAAATCTTTAAGTTATGTAACTACAAATTTCAATGGAGAAATTGAAACAATCTGAATAGCCCTCCAAAATCTTTGGTATAGAATCTCACATTTTCATCAAGCAGTTATTCTCTCAGATTTCAGGGCAGCAATTATAACAATTACTTCCAAGTTGTCATCAAAAAACCAAACTATAGAATGTTGGAAAATCCTTACCCACCTAACAGCACTTCTAAAACACCTATACTCCATTCATCAAGAGACTAGAGGAGATATAAACAAAGCACCGGTTTGTATCACTCCGCGGCCAAGTGCTTTCACAATGACGCAACACAGTTACCTACCGCTACGTGTAGGTATAATATGCATTTTACACTACTAAAGGATATATTTACGTGATCCAAATAACATCTAAGACATGGAAATTAACTGCTACTTACGTCATCTCTGTCCACAATAACACTTTTTCATTTCCTGCTCACAATCTCAAAACCAATCTCTAGAAGCAGCTTGTGGAGGGAAGTTCGTTTTAAATCTGGAAGATCGGGATCAGAGTTAACTACCAACAGCACTTTGTTTAAGGTAGTGGTTCATTGTTAACAAAGAACTGGTGAACTTTTCGACGGATTGCAGATGTCACACTCACAAATTCGTCGCAAACTACATCCACCATTTATCTAGCACGTGGTCGTTTTTACCGGTATCTTCACCAACAGACGATTTTTCATTGGGTGTACTGTAAATACTTGCAACTGACACATCAGTAAACTCGGATGTTAATTTCATCACGTCTTCGATAGAAAGCTCGGGATATTTCTCGTAGAACTTGTTAAATATGTTCAATATTGTCTTTTCAGCACTTCGCAACGGTATGCCGTGCTTATGTTTTACAGCACTCACTTGTTCCGCCATGTTACTGTCATACCGAATAATGCGCACGCAGAATGAATTAGGCTGGTTACAAATTCACTTAACTGCATATTCTTACAGTTTAACTATGCCTAGTACACTTAGTTCATGCTTTAGCAAACATTAAATGACATTTCAGACCTCAGTAACATTATTTCTTCAAGGGACTATTTACACGGCGAAAGCGTCAAGAGGGCGCGCTGTGGTCAAAACGCATGTGGCTTTGTTTACGTCTCCTCTAATCTCTAGATGAACAGAGTATAGTCTTCCAATGGATACCAGCTCACCTTGGACTGAGTGGTAATGACAAAGGCGATTTTCTTGCAAAAAAGAGTACCAGCAGTATACAGAAATCTATAGTTAATCTACCATTTTATGCAGCTAAAAGATTAGTTTACTCTGTATGGCAGAAATTGTATGCTGAAATGTATCGGAGAGAAGATTAATGTCAATATTAAATATGCCGAGTTGTTTAGACATAACATGTAAATATTGAATACGCAATGTAATTATCAAAATTACATTTCTTAAGCCATGTCCCGAATCTATTGTGAAATGAAAGGAAATATATTCGAGGTCGATCTGACCATATGATTGAAGCATCAGTCGAATCAATAAATGATCAATCATGGTTGCTATGCCCATAACTAGGGGAATAAACAATTACTCCTATAGAGAGGTAATGAGTCATTAATGGTGATGTATGTGTCGCTAAAGACAGTTGCATATTCGTACTGCAGAATAATGGAATTTTTTGGCAATCCAATGATGTTAAATTATATCACCAAAGGACGTGTGGTTGAATACTACATCCTCTATGTGATCTGCAAGAGAAAATGGACCAAGGCCACCTTCAAATACGCCTGGCCCTTTCTAGTGCCCCATCTATCAGTGAAAAATATTGGAGAGCAAGAGGACTAATGACTTCATTGTCAGAAATCCAGCATTAGCCTACAATAGTTATCTACATTAACAAAAATATATAAGCATTTAATTTCAAGCTTCAATGTGTCCTTTCTAACTTTTGTCCTGCACAAGCCTAGTAGGGAAGAATAATTCAGCAGCTATCCCAGATAATTTGGTGTACACAAACCACAAAATTTTACACTTCAGTGCATGAGCTACTTAAATTCATTTTACCTGGAATTTGTATATTATCTGCCACAGTAATGAAAGTGTCTTCTCTCTATGTCCGTTACAAATATCCTTTGCTTCTATGTCTCCAGTCAGCTCATAGCCTGCATCTTTCAATGCAGACAAAGCTATGTCAACATTGTGTATTTTCTGCAGTCTTGAAATTGCAGGAACCCTTAGTTTTTTAGAGAGTGTCCATTTTTCCAATATTATCTCCATCACTCGACTGATATGGAAACAAAAAATGTTATACAACTTAATATTTAGAAAACACATATTGTTTATTACCTTGCAATATTTATACAGTCTTATGTGCATGAAAAGTAAAGAATCTTATACATTACAGTTGTAGCCCAGTTTCAAGTAATTTGTATTTTATGTAAATTTTTGTAGGTCCCAGCAAAATGTAATCTAGAAACGTGTTAAAAGAACCTTGTTTATACATAATTCACTGTTATACATATTAAATTTCAGTGAAACACAACTGAATTTTATGTAATTGTAATGAGTATATGGCATAAGTCATCTTAAAAGACACTTGGGGCATGTTTTCCTTATTTCTGTTGACAAAGACGCAAGCTGAGTGGAGGGCTTTTGGCAGCCTCAGCATGACAGTGTCATTGCAACAAACGAAAAGTAAAGATAAAAATTGCCAGTATTTGGTGCTTATTGATTAACAACAGTTTTGTCTTTCAGTTCTCAATTGCTTCTAATCAGTCACAGAGAATAGAAAAAGGAAATGTTACACACTAGATCAAAAAGTAAAATTCATACAAATAGGTGGAACTTAATCCACACAAAACCCAAACTGAACCGATTCAGACTTAGGAATTTCTTATACCATACTACGTACAGTCAATAATAAAATGAAGTGCATGCACTTAATGCAAATAAAGTTAAACAAGCCAAATTAACTGATTTGTTTAAAGCAGGACCAAGTTCAAAATAATGTTCTCTTTGGTCAAATTGTGCAAGGTTTCACAGGCGGTGTCATAAAATAGAAAATGATTATCCGGGCTTGTGGGCCGAATTCTAGTGGAAATTCTCCTTCCAGACGTGTCATTTGAAGCTGCGTTGAACATCCTCAATGGTGTGACCATAGTACTCTTAGTCTTGGCGATGACTGATATGGAGGCATTTGGTTTCACAGGTTTTATATGCTTAGCATTTTATGGTCGGTCTGTCTTTATTGGCTCAGCTGCTGCATGAGCTGGACTAAAGCAGAGGCTGCTTCCATTGTCTACGATTGTCGATGGGCTGGCACTTACTGTGGCTGAGGCTGTTGACGGTGTGTGATCCTGAATTTGTCTCCGGTCAGGTTTAGGCATGCTTTGGATAATGCTGAATGTCAAACTTTATTTAATTGCTTTGTTTCTTCCTTCCTCTTGAAGTTATCTTTATGTTTGAAAATCTCTATGATTTTGCGACTTAAACGGATATAATAATGAACCATGGAAGACAGGATAACTGTGTATGAATACATACATGTGTAATTATTATTTATTTATGCCAACAAACTTACTGTTGGTGTTTTTAAACACACAAGCCGTGTGTGGGCAAAGTTTAAGAGGTAGAACTGGAACTTAAAAATTCAATGCCACAACTGGGATTTGAACCACAGACCTTCCGCTTGCCGGGCGGACGCTCTACCACTGAGCTATTGTGACAAACTGCCAGAATGACATTAAATTCTCAAGCCAGTTCGTATTTCTCCTGGTAAACCACAAAGGCAGTCTCACATCAGAAACAATTACCCCAATGGTGACTTACTATTGCAAGTACCTTATATCCCAAGATTAAATAACAATCACATGGTAATTATTATTTATTTATGCCAACAAACTAAAAAAAAAATATAAATAAATAATAATTACCATGTGATTGTTATTTAATCTTGGGATATAAGGTACTTGCAATAGTAAGTCACCATTGGGGTAATTGTTTCTGATGTGAGACTGCCTTTGTGGTTTACCAGGAGAAATACGAACTGGCTTGAGAATTTAATGTCATTCTGGCAGTTTGTCACAATAGCTCAGTGGTAGAGCGTCCGCCCGGCAAGCGGAAGGTCTGTGGTTCAAATCCCAGTTGTGGCATTGAATTTTTAAGTTCCAGTTATACCTCTTAAACATACATGTGTGTTCCCCTGGCTCTAGTAATGTATGTTCTGCGACTGCAGACTTTTTCTGTTTGTCCCAAATGGCAACACCTTTTGTGTTCTGCAATGCATGTGTTTACCATGTTGAGTGGTCCCTATATAGACAGAGCCACATGACCACGGAACACTGTAAACAAATGCTGAAGAACGTACAAAATTTTCCCGAAAGTATGAGAACATCTACGGTACAAAAAGATTCAACCTACGAAGGAGGGTGTGCAATTTTAGCTGGCCATGGTCCTTTTGATAATTCAAAAAGATAGGAAGCAAAGATATGGATTATTATGAGATCTGACACATCATAGATATGCCAGAGTATGTGATATTTGAATGTTCAAAATATAGCACGTCATTACAAGATGGCAGAAAATCGTTGGCAGGAAAAAGAGTCTGGGATACAGTGAGAACAAACAAAGACTTCTTGATACTAGAAGAGATGACCAGGGTCATTTCCACTGCAGTTGTGGAACATTGACAACTCCAAGGAATAAAAGCAGAAGAATAAGAATTGAACCTGAAGAAACAATGCTTCTGTGGCAGAAACTGTACGTTAAAATGCATCAGAGAACAGATTAATGCCACTATTGAATATGCCAAATTGTTTAGACATAACACATGCAAATATTGTGTACAAAATGTAATTATCAAAACTGTATTTCCTAATCCAAATTTTGATCCTATTGCGAGTCAAAGGGAAATATGTTCGAGGTCTATCATGACCATACAATCAACGCATCACAATCAAATTGATGAATAGCCAATCAATTGCAGTTGCTATACCCATAACTAGGAAAATAAACAGTTACCCCTATACAGGTAATAAATAATTACAGGCAATATATGCATTGCTAAAGACGGTTGCATATTCGTACTGCGGAATAAGAGATTTTGTAGGCAATCCAACTATATTGGATTATTTCACCGAAGGATGTCTGGTTGAATACCACATAAATATTTAGTACATGCAAATATCGTAAATATTTTCAAATATTTACGAAAGAAAGAAGTGAGGATTTAACTCATACAAAACCATTAAGTTCCTGAACACAATAGCTTTGGGACCTAAAAGAGTGAAAATATCTCTAAGTGTTGCAAGTTAATGGCAATCAAGTAAAAATAGCAGAAAATTTGAATATTTATAATACTTCACCCTTATTTCTCTGCTTGTATCCAGAATGCCCTGGAGATGAGACTCATTGCTGCATCACTACATTGCTAAAATTAAAAGCACCTTCATAAAAACAAAACAAAACGATACATTTGGCTATCCAATCGCAGGGCTTGAAAGGCGGACAAAAATGAAGACTTTAAAAAACTTTGCAAAGAAACGGGCGAGATGCAAATCATCTGTGGAGACATCTCCTCACCCCACAGATAATGGAATTTAAAGGCCTTATCTCCAGGACCGGATCTTCAACATGTCCTGAGGAATATGACCGAGCATTGAATCCCAGGACCTCAGGATCATCGCAATGGAAGGAGCGTAAGAAAAGAAGATGCGAGAAAGTAGGACAAAACCTTTTTATTTCTAATAATATTTGTTTTTATTAATGAAATTACGAGACGGAAAAATAGTCAACCTGTCAAAGATGAGTAATGAAAGTGTAGAAGGTATGGAAACAGGTGCAGTAGGGGAAATGGTTGAGATATCACAGGCAGTAGAAAGGGACATTAGAGAGGAAGGCCCACAGAAATAGCTTAGCAGATTTTTAGTCTTATGGAACAAGATCATGACTCAAAAATGACTGATTTATACTAAAAAAATCTGATGTGTTGCACTCACATGACTTTCTCTACTCTTGTATAAACCATTCTTACAAACTCTTATTCCTATATCTTCTTCGTGTTAGTTAAGATAAACATTTGTACAACTTATCTTATTGCTTATTTCCTGGTAGGTGCAAGGGGAACGTTAGAATACAGTAGGCTTTGTGCGATAGTCAAATGTTTTAAAGCTTTGAGATTCTGTTGTCATTGCACACTTAATATATAAAAAACTGAACAATGATGATCCATTTCACAAAAGTTCTAAGTTTTCCGAAACTCACACACATAACAAGCAATATCTCTGAAATGGTTCACGCTACAAGAAAATTTATTTAGACATAAATTGTGTATTTCGGCAAGATCTACATTTTTTGTACAGTAAGATTTGGTCTATTACTAACGGTTTACCAGTTATGCAAAAGTTGTCCAGAATAAATATGACTACAGGGGCTATAGCCAGTAAATTCAAGATATACATTTCATTTGTGATAATATCTGAAACATATGACTTTTAATCAAAATCGTTAGAGCCATTTTCAAGAAAATCAAAATTTTCCATGTAAAGGGTAGTTTAGGGTGGGGCTATTTTCTTCAAAATCTTTGTGTCGCATCCTTGAAAGACATTAAACCTAAATACCAACTTTGGTTTTTAACCGACTTTTCGTTTTTGAATTATGCTGTCCACAGACTGACACACAGGGACCTTTTTCTAAAAATGCTTTTTTTGGATTCAGGGGGCCTCAAAACATTTCCGGTGAAATCTTGACATCAAATTTTTGGGTGGAATACAATACTTCCCCTAATTACCAGTAGAGAAAGTAAAAACAAATGGCTTAAGAGTAGAAATTATGCAAGAAATTAGGGAAGAAGTAACTGAATTGAAACAGGGCAGGTAGAGTAGAAAAACAAAAAATTATCTGAAGAAAGAAATAGAACAGGGTAGGAAAGAATGTAATAGGAGTATGATAGCAATGGAAAATAATCTGAAAAACGTCCGCATGGAAATTAGTGAGATTAAGAATGCCCTAGAAAGTAAAAGAGAAATAATAGGAATCAGAATAAGTATGAGAGGTAGAACTGGAACTTAGAAATTCAATGCCACAACTGGGATTTGAACCACAGTTCCAGTTCTACCTCTCAAACTTTGCCCACACATGGCTTGTGTGTTTAAAAACACCAACAGTAAGTTTGTTGGCATAAATAAATAATAATCAGAATGAGTAGTTTGGAGATCAAGATGAAGGAAAATAAAATCTTATTAGAGGAAGAGATAAATGTAAAGATGAAATTGTACTACATAAAACTAACGTAGGAAATGAAATAAAGAATGTGAGAACAGAACTAGTTGGGGAAATAGAAAGTTTGAAGTCCGCACAAAATGACTACAAAACAAAGTGAGGAAGTGAAAAAGATGGTAAGTCAAGAGATAAAAAGTGTTAAGATTAAAAATTTAGATAATGCTAGCATAAGAGAAATTGAGGGGGTCAGTGCAACAGAGGTATAACCCATCTTTTCTAAATATGGAGAAAAAATGAGTTAAAGTTAAGCACACCTGGTTCTTTTTAGGATAAGGAAAAGCTCATTTGATCATATTGATTTTGCACTGATACTTTCCCAGCTTATTAAACCACAATGCACTGATCAGTGCTAAAATATTTTTGATACGTAACAGATTTTGTGGTGTGCTGCTAATCTTTTTCCTCTGAGGGAAAATATAGGAGCTTCAATTTAATATAAGGAATGGGTTTTGGTCTAAACCATATAGTGGGAAGATAGTTCACATGAAAACCTCACAGATGGCCTCAATATTGCAAATTGTGTATTGGGAAGGGTTAGACCACTGTTGCGCTGACCCCCTCAATTGTAGTAGCAGAAATGAACATGCTGTCGAATGTGATGCAATCACACGAAGCAATTCAAGAAATGAAATTAGTTCAAACTAAAGTAAATGAGGAATTAAAGTCAATAAGTCGAAAGATAATGCACAAACAAAACATACAAGAAAGAGATGAAGTTGGTCATTGGATTACAAACACAGAATGGTACAGAGATTGCTCAAAATGATGTGGATTTAAATTGCATAAATTTAAGTGAAAATGATGAAATATATAGCAAACTCTTACACACGCACACATGTAAACAATGTATTAAACGAGATCACACATCCGATGTTCGACGAGGACAAATGGGATGATACTAAACTTTTGATAAGGGAAATCAGAGTATTCAAGGTGAAAAAGATTCCAAGCAACCTAAGGATGATGATCGTCAAGAAAAGTCTGAAAAATAAAGCCTTGGCTAAGATTAACACTTACAGGACACAAAACGTACTCTTCATTTAGGAATTTATTTCTATTGCGATATTGGGAACCCGCCAAACAAAACCAGGAAAGAATAGAACTGATCACAGGTAGATATGATCCATCGAGAGGGTTGTCCATGGTGCATTACTTCATGAAAGTAGCAAACAGGGGAAAATTGATAGTGCATGTCTCAAACAGAATTAATCACCAGCATAACCAGACATTTCCCAAATGCCATGTGCACAAGATTAATAACAGCCAAGATTTTGCAGACGTGATAGACCTACTAATTAGTTTTGAGACCCAGAATAAAAAACACCACTAAGAAAACAGGAACAGAAAGACAACATTCAATTCCAAAAATAAGTACCAGGGCATGCCAACCCCAATTCAAGAGAAACACCAGGAGAGGGCAACATATAGGCTGGGCCAAGAGAATAAAAGGGCATGGCATCCCGAGAAAATGACCATAACATGTGGACCCAAGATACTAGGGAAAGATAGAGAGAGGCAATGCCCAAAAGGGAGTCTACTACAATGATAGGACAAAGGAATTCCACAATAACAGGTATGGCAGACAACCACCAAATAAACCATATAAACTTTTGCAAGTAGTATATGAGAAACCAAAGCAATAAGAACACCCGAGCTCCCAATACTTAGGTGTCGCTCAAAATGAGGCACCTAACACAACCGACAACGTATGAATTACACAACAGTGCAGGCAAGATGCTAGGAAGACATAGTTAAAACTCTTTAAAGAAAATAAAGATCAATATTTTTAAAATATCCATAAAATATTCAAAACACCGACAACACTGTAAATGAGCAAGTAAACATGTTACAACGGGGGAAGATTTGGACTTGTAAACTAAAAATTTGTGAAATAGTAATGTATGCATATAAGAGGAACAATAACCATGTTACCTTTGTCTTGAGAATGGTAACAAAACTGAAATACTAATCATATGAATGCAACATGATTATAGGGCATATATGTGGCAGAAGTTGTATGTTAAAATGCATTGGAGAAAAGATTAATGCCAATATTGAGTATGCCAAGTTGCTTAGACATAACACATGTAAATATTGTATACGAAATGTAATTACCAAAACTGTATTTCTTAATCCATGTCCTGAACCAATTGCAAGTTGAAAGGAAATATGTTCGAGGTCAATCATGGCCATATGATCGATGCATCACAAGTGAAACTAGGAATGTAAGTGCTGAGGCTTTCACGGCTGGCGTTGTCAACTATGTAGTTGAATCTAAGAATAGCCAATCAATCGCAGTTGCCATGCTCGTAACTAAACAATTACCCCTACAGAGAGGTAATAAATCATTACTAGTGATATATGTGTTACTAAAGATGGTCACATATTTGTACTGTGGAATAAGAGTTGTCAGCAATCCAACAATATTGGATTATATCACCAAAGGACATCTGGTTGAATATTATGTGTAAACATTCAATTCATGCAAATATCGTAAATATCCTAAAATATTTATGAAAGAATGAAGTGAGAATTTAACTCAATACGAAACCACAGAGTTCCTGGACACAATAGCTTCGGGACCTAAAAGTATTACTTCTTATAAAAGAGTGAAAATAATGTTCAATTGTTGCAATTTAATGGCAATAATGTAGAAATAGCGGAAAATCTGAATATTTATTGGAAATAATTATAATACCTCACCCTTATTTGTCCACTTGTACTTGCAATGCCCTGGAGATGAGACTCACTACTGCATCACTACATTGCTAAACATAAAAACACCTTCATAGAAATCGCTACACCTTGAAGATCAAATAGAACCACCCATCCTTCGACAGTTGTTCAACAACTGGAAGTGAGATTGCTAGAAGTAGGACAAGAAATGGAACCACTAAAAGATGGAAAATCTAGAGTGAACAGGAGAAGAGAATATTGTACTTCAATGGGAAGATTAGATGCAGCAAGAAGAAGCAAGGCTTGAATTTGATTTCATAGCTTAATGTAAATGAGCAATAATTATCTAGATTTAGTTGCTTGTTTCCCTAATCTAGTGGTTATTTGATCTGCAAGTGTACTCGTGTACAAAATTGAAAATAAATGGAATAGAAGTAAAATTGCTGGATACTATGTCCAGGCGTAAACTCTAGATGCCAGGATTATAGATGTGCAGATTTTATTTTTATTTTTTTGTAAACACCTGCAGAAGATATTTTGGAACTTTTGCTGAATGTAGCACACAACAAATACAGAACATCCTAAATTCAGCAAAAGATCCAAAAGAACCCCTCTCTTCTGCAGGTGTTTAATTACTAGTGCCAGGGGAACACGTTATATATATATATATATTCATACACAGCTATCCTGTTTTCCACGGTTCGTTATTATGCCCATTTAAGTTGTGAAGCCATAGAGATTTTCAAACAAAGATAACTTCAATAGGAAGGAAGAAACAAAGAACTTAAACTTGGCATCTAGCATTATAGAAAGCACGCAAAAAACCTGATTGGAGACAAACTCAAGATCATATGGCATTAACAGCCTCAGCCACAATAAATGCCAGATCATTGACAACAATCATAGACAGTGGAAGCAGCCCCCACTTTAGCCAAACCAATAAACAAAGACCAGGCCAATGTCAAAAGTCCATACATGCTAAGCGTATAAAACCTGTGAAACCAAACGATTCTGTATCAGTTGCCGCTGAGACTATACTCCTCGCAAAAGCTAAAGGCATGTGAATGCTGGCCAATGCTCAAGCGGAGCGCTGTTGCCAAGTGTAGCTCGTGTACAGACAGAGGTTCTGTACATAAGAGTGCGCGAGATGTGTGTACCACATTCGGCAGCACTGATAGGAGGGACAAGTTTAGGATTCGCTGGAGTCTGCAGTACCACCCACCTCCATATGCCTTTTGCGAAGATTGTAGCAGAGTACTACGGTCACACCACTGAGGATGTTCAATGCAGCTTCAAACAAAACGTCTGGAAGGAGAATTTCCCACAAGCCTGAATAATCATTTTGTATTTGAATGTTTTCTTTATACATATCTCTGTTTGTAAAATTTTATATATGTAGGCCCACTACGTTGCTTTTTTGAAAAAACACATGATGCATTATCAAAATTTCATTTGTAAGTAATTCTGATTTACAAGTAATCTCTCTTCCCCTTGATATATGCATATACCAGGTTCAACTGTATTTCTATTACTGATTTTGAACTGTTATCAGAAGCTTAAAGCTACATTATGGAACTTGAAAATACTACAAAAATGAACATTTTAAATCAGTTTCTCAACTCTGATTAAGTTCTTAAGATGGCTGCTCACTTTTCAGTGCTAAAGGATAATTGAACACTCCTATCCCTTAACTACAAATATTGTAAGTAATTAAAGTCATCATACATAGCAGAATCTATAGGTAGATATGCTTTTTCATTCTTACTTTTCATTCATTCCTTGTGGTCACATGGTGAGACATAAATAGGTACTAAGAAATTTTATATTTGTAACACAGTATATTCTTGATTATCCATGTTAAAAGAAAAGGAATGCCTTTGTGAAAGAACAAGAAGCGGAGACTTGAGCTACAGCTATATAGCTCAATATTAAGTACAAGTGAAGCATAAATTAAATTATTTTAATTTAAGGAATTTTCAAGACATTTGTTTTGTGGGAAATTTATCCCTGCTTCAGGATACCAAGCTTCAGACCTTGCTTTTACGCACACTTGCCCAGGGTTGTTTTTACAGTGGTCTTCTGTTAAAATCACTTCTTATAATTATGTTGCAAACTAAATCAAAGAGTCATGTGCAGGGGAAACAAAGGAGAGAGAAAAGGAGCAGATATTGCTAACTTGACAGCTGAGCTTATTGGTGTCTGCATTAAGCACTAACTTCACATGCAGTAAAAGGTTAAAAATAAAAGCAAGTTATCCATGACCAGAAAATCTAGGAAATGCAAAAATCTAGTGCCTGAAGTTGAACATTATGAATTTGCTTAGAAAACAGTGATTTAAAAGTTCAGTTCTTCCATGATAATGAACCACCTACAATAAAGAAAGTACTTGCATTTGTGAATGGTGATCCTGACCTGCCTATGTGCAAGCAAACATCCTTTTATAATTATTTATGCCAACAAACTTACTGTTAGTGTTTTTAAACACAAGCTGTGTGTGGGTAATGCTTGAGAGGTGGAATTGGAACACCTGCCTGGTAAGCAGAGGGCCTGTAGTTCAAATCCCAGCAGTGGCATTGAATTTTTTAGTTCAAATTCTACCTCTTATCCTTTTATAAATTTAAAATATTAGAACCTCCACACAGGAATCTAGCTCTGCCCACCCATGCCAAGCAAGTGAAACCAAAAGGCTCTGTATCAGTCATCACTGAGACTACTGTGCTTTTCAAATGGGAAGGAGTCTGTCCTTGAACACCTCCAGGCTGGCAGCCAATTGGAGTCCTGCTGTGTTGTCATATTGCTTTCCCCTTAAGTGGGGCTTGACGTGCACCAAGAGAATAGTAGGACAGCGTGCGAGAGAGAGGGAAATATGAAAAGAGTGGGGGTAATGTGCTTGCAATGCTATGCATGTAAACGTATCTCATTGGTTGCAGATCAGAACTCTTCCCATTTGAAAAGAACAGTAGGAGAGTACTATGGCCACACCACTGAAGATGTTGGATGCAGCTTTGGACGAAACATCTGGAAGGAGTTTTTCCATTAGACAATGGTCTACAAGCCTGGATATTCATTTTCTATTTAATGATCATTGTATGTTTCAAATTAAATATGGCTGAAATGTCAAAGAAGAATGGACATTTTAAGTAGGTACCGAGAAGTATAAGCTAAAACGTTAAGTTTTAAGGCATTTTTTATTATGTACATATTTATAATCTATGCAAATCTGATGTCTATGTGGCATGTGAAGAATGGATCATAATTAGAGATGGGAGTTTAATTTTATTGTATACAAAATACAACAATATAAACAAAGAATTTCAAGGAAAGGGTGAGAAAGGTCACCAAAAAGCAGTAACGGTATCTATGCTTACCAGAGTGGTGAGTATAAAAAGCATTTGTCTACATGTACAATGGCATAGCAAGGGGAAGATCATTTACCAGTTTTCATAAAAATAATTAATTTGAGGTTCTACTGTATGCTTCAGGCACTAAACTTTACACATTTTTTATTCATATTGAACTACTTGGTTGCTGTACTTCACTTACCATAAACGTATCCCATCACGAAGATCAGTTCCCAATGATCTCACTGCATAATCAAATTCATCAAGGTAAGTTTGTTTATGGGATACTATATACCCTAGACTTTTTAAATGTTTTGTAATATCTCCAACTCCAGAAAGAAGTTCACGTGAAAATGAAATTAATATTTCTCGACTCTCCTAGACAGGAAAAAGTTAATTTTCTTTTTAGAATTACAAACAGCTTGCAAATAAAATATTTTTCAACTATTACTTCTGTTTATTCTAAATCTTAAAGTACATACAATCAAAGCAGAAGTATTTTGCTAAAGGAATGCATAACTGAATTACATGCAAGGAAATGTCTTATTTTCCATAAACTTTTCAACTATAACCATAAAGACTGCAACCATAATAATTATCATGCAAAATAGCATAGTACTATTTATGGTAATGTATTAATGTTTAAGCCTTGATTTGCCTAAACATGCCAAGATACAGTCCTCAGAGTTCTCTTCTCTCCAAATGGCTAAGAGTTATTTGTATTGTAAGTGTGCTTTCCTACCATGTGGTAAAAACGTGAAATGGAGTGAAAACCACAATTGAAATGTAAACAAAGTGTCAGAAGCAAACAATTGTTTAATGCTAAGAAAGAATGTTCAACTCACAGTTGCAAAGTATACAGTAATGGAGGAATCCCTTTCGCATTGAAGTCTGATTCTGTGATGCAAAGTTCATTGTTTTAGCATTTTTTCTTATATTAATGTCCTCCAACAATTTCATATCAAATGATGAATGAATGAAATGGGTGAAATGCTCGAATGAGCCTGAGGTCCATAGAGCTTAAAGTTACCCGACATTCATCTTCTCAGGATAAGGGAAAACTTCAGAAAAAAAACTTATCCAGATAACTCACCCTAACCAAAATTTAAACTTGGGAACTATTGGATGTGAAGCAGACATGCTACCACGACACTACAGAGGCAAGCAGTTTTAGCACTGTAGTTTACCTGTAGATTGCTCTTTACTTTATCATGCAGGGTTCAAGGCATTAATACCGAACTCAACAAATCCAAAGGTGCAGCAAGCTACATGTGCACAAGTCCGTGTATCTGTTTTACAAAACAAAAGTAGATAATTTTATTTTTCTCTTAAGCAATTTGTAAAACTGATCGGCTGAAATTAACCCTAGATCGTTAAAACTTAATTTTGGCAGTTAATTTTTAAGCAAAACCTATGCACATCAATAAGGCAGTTTTAACATGATCATACTTGCACAATAGGTTTTTCTATTGCAACTGCACAACTATAATTCAATCACAGCTAATAAGTATCTGCCACAGTTCAGAGGAAGCTTCAAAGTCTGTTATACAGCAACTACCTATGATGCATGAAAAATGTGCACTTTTAACCATTTATAAACATCACAATTGCAATGCATTTTAACAGGTAACTGAACTTTTAGCAATAAACACCAAAATGATATGAACATGTACCCTCTTCAAGTTTAAGTTAACCTTCCACCTATTTCATAATTCATGGAATGAAAATACAGTGCCATGTTTTTGACCGTGATCTGCACTGCCAATGCAGTCAACTATTCACCGACCTTTAAATTCAAGTGCATAGGTTTATCATGCAAATGATAATTACAATAACTACATACCTTTATCACAAGAGGTGTTAGAAATGATGTCCCTGTGCTGCCACACATTTATCACACCTTTTAAGAAAATTGGATTGACTCACATTAATTCGTGTTCCAAAGTTGCAGCAATTACTCCTTATATAGTGTCTTTCAGTTCTTCCAACATATGACGGTTGTTCCGATGTACTTTATTCTTTAAGTTCCCCCATAAATAAAAATCACATACGGTAAGATCTGGGGATTGCACTGGCCATATTCCTTTACGGATGAGTTACTGATTGTTTTCAAAAACTTCAATTAATTGCAATAAGGGATAAGTTGTATGTGCTGTAGCTGAATCTTGTTGAGAATATGTCGGTTTACATGCATTGTCACACAATTCTTCCAGGAATGGATGATAATGTTCTCCCTGTATCTCTGCCCATTAACTGTCTCTTGAAAGAATATAGGACCTATAATTTTATTCTGGATGCATTCACAGTGCACCAAACACCAATTTTTTGGTCATGCAATGGCATTTGGTGTACAAGATGCAGTTTTTCTGCACTCCGGTATCTCGTGTTTGTCTCAATATTTAAAAAAAAAAACCATGCTTTGTCCATAAAGAAATTTAAATGTGGGTCAATTGTGTGATCATTAACTTTAACACCCTATTACAGAAATTTACTCTGACATTATTGCGTGGTTAAAATTCATGAAAGACAATATACCAAGAGAAATTGCTGCAATTTCAGAAGTTGAATTAATGCGAGTGAATGCCAATTTTCTTAAAAGGTGTGACATGCGTGGCGGCACAGGGACGTCATTTCTAATACCTCCTGTGACAAAGGTATGTGATATTGTATCATTTACATAATAAACCTATGCACTTGAATTTAAAGGTCTGTGAGTAGTTGACTGCTGGCAAGCAGCTACCCATCTGCCACTTGAACCCTCCATCGGCAGCACAGATGACGGCCGAAAATATGGCACTGTAGATAGTCTATGCACCCATGTAGTTACGAGAATTTCTCTCATCTGCTTATTAAAAACAGAATGCTCTCGAGGTTCTTTAAACAAATGAAAGGCAAGTATTTTAATTAGAGAATTTATTTGTACCCCTCAAGCAGGAGCTAATAGATAAGTATAGAAGCACAACCTTTTGGTTATATGCGAAATAAAGCAATGGGAAATGGTATAAAACCAGTAAAGCCATGGGATTGCAGGGATGAGTGTTTGCCATGTTAATAATAGCAACGTGGTATGCTAGGTGTGGCAATAAAGAAATAAGACTTAATTTAGTTAGGTCTTGCCAACCAGAGCTATAGATATGAGGTGCATGCAAATAAACAATTGGAGCAATATACGTACATGAAAGGGCATATAAATTTCCACTCAGTCCCTAAATATTGCAATGCCAATGATGTCATGCCTCTGATGGTATTGCATATTTACTACAGTAGTATGCTACCAATTTGAACCATTTTAATACTTAACACAAACGCTTAAAGTCAATATATTGTCATACTTGATGAAAATTTACCTAATCTGAATTTTTGCTAATTTGAACAGGGTTTGTCCCAACTAGTTCGAATTAGTGGAACTCTACCGTACTTGACTGGGCAGTGATTTAATGAAGCCCTGTCAGCTGAGAACACAGCACAATTGTCAATCACAAGGTAATTTCTAACCGACCATAGTTCTGTTTCAAACAGTAGTCTTCCTTTGTACATTTAAAGATCCCAAGAAAATGCAAACAACAAGAAATTAGTACGTGTACTTGTACATTAATGCCACAGTATTCTGGTATGTGTGGAGATTAGTTCTCAAATTTAAATGAGACTCATCTAGCAAAAGGCATATGCACATAAAATTAGATTGCCACAATGTGTTTACTGCTGGATCACAGATTAATAACTTAGTTAAGTACAAAGCTGAAATACATTAATATTCGACTTATTAACTGATGACAAAAAGCTTATTTCCATATGGTATATGCCAATGCTGCATAATGGCAACACACAAAAACCTTTGAGTTAATCTAAGTGGAAACTTACATATGAGAGTAATCCCAAAACTAAGGTCTCCAAAGTGCTGGGAAACTTTGCATGGATGTTGGCCATACTGCTTCTTTCCTTGCCCCCCCCCCCCCCCCCCCCCCCCCACTCTCTATAGACACCACTACACATCTGCTGGGGCTCTCAGTCTTGGCTTGGCAGCCAGTTGTAATGGAGCTCCCGTTAGTGACTACCGCCAGGTGCGAAGTTCACAAACTTATTCAGTTTTTTAGTGCAAAAGAGGTTAAACCAATTGAAATTCATCGACAGTTGGTGGAAGTGTATGAAGAGTCTTGTATGGATGTCAAAAATGTCTGCAAGTGGTGTAGAGTTTGTAGATGGTCGCATGGAAATTCATGATGAGGTAAGAAGCAGGAAACTGCCAATTCCTAACGAAACAATCACAAAGGTTGAACAAATCGTGCTTCAAGATTGGTGCATCACTATCGATGAGCTCTGCATTGTTGTTCCTGAGATTTCTTGAAGCACCATTCACAGGACTTTGACTGAAGAGTTGAAATTTCAGAAGTGTGTGCAAGGTGGGTCCCAAGAATGCTGACAAAAGATCACAAAGGGCAACGCGTTGAAAGTTCCTGCCAATTTCTTCAATGCTATGTTGACAAAAACAACAACCTTTTGTATTCAATAGTCACAGGTGATGAAACTTGGGCTTTCCACTTCACACCCGAGGCAAAACAACAATCGTGTGAGTAGTGGCATTCCAGTTCACCCAAGCCATGAAAGTTCAAAAGAACACAGTCTGCCGGTAAAGTCATGGCAACTGTGTTTTGGGATCGAAAGGGGATATGGTTGGTTGACTTTATAGATCCTGAGACAACAATCAATGCAGACAGGTATTGTCAGACATTAAGAAAGCTCAGACGGGCAATTCAAAACTGAAAAAGAGGAATGTTGAGCAAGAACATCAGCCTTCTCCACAATAACGCTTGCCCCCACGCTGCCCGTCAAACTGTGGATCTCCTGCATCAGTTTCGATGGGATATCATCACCCACCCACCCACCCTATAGTCCGGACTTAGTGCCCAGTGACTACCACTTGTTTCCCAAATTGAAAGAACATTGCCTGGAAGGCACTTTAGTGACGAAGATGAAGTCCAATGCTTCAAGAAATGACGGTGGAATGGTATAACATGGGCATAAAAAAAACTGCCACAGCGTTTACAAAAATGCATCGATCAAAATGGCATTTATGTGGAAAAATAGAAAAAGGTGCAAGCTTAAAATTTATGCACCATTTATTGTCAATAAATGTTTATTTAAATTTTAAAAAAATGCCAACCTCAGTATTGGGATTACCTTCATATGTACTGATAAGAGAAAAAAAATAGTGTTACAATTCTTGATAACTTTTTGGAAGAAATCAACTCAACAAATTAAAGAACTCTTTAACTTAATTGCTGGTGCAAGTGTTGGCTGTGTTAAAACTGGAAAGCTAACTGTATAGTTAATGAACTGTATAGCTCTTCTTACAATAGTAAAATTGAAATCACTGAATCAGACTCGGAAAGGGTACGAAATATGGTACTAGCAAGCAGTCCATGATTTAAGTTGTACCATTAAATGACTTTTCACAATTAAGATGTATGAGTGCATGTTACAATTCTGTCATAGCTATGTCAGCAATTGGTCCCACAGTATCCACATGTTAGAAAATAAGCACTTTATGGCATGAAGAGCTTTAGCCAAGGTAAAGCTAACACAGAGTAACACACTTTGCCATTATTTAAATCTAAAAGTAACCACTGCATTTCTCCACAGAAATATTTCACATTTTTGTATGTTTACATGCAGAATAAGCTTAGAACAAACAGGGTTTACTAGATACAGTATAATCTGTGCTTGTGGGCCGTGTCTACTGGGCTTCTTTCCAGACATTTTGTCTGCGACTGCAGTTGACATCTTCAGTGGCGGCAAGGTCAAAGTAACCTGTTGGAGATTTCAACAGTGACTGTACTGGTTGCACTGTGGACTGCAGTATTATATCGGTGGCTGGGAGGGAAGATCTGTAATTGGCCTGAGTGGGCAGTGGGCTGGACTTATGTTGCTGGTGTGCTGCTATATGCTAGCATATGACTGGCCTGGGTGGAGTTCTTGACCTTGACTTTTGTCAGTGCTGTTTGCCATATTCCATTTAGTTTAAGGCCTTCCTCTTTGCAATTGATGTTTTCATGCTTCTGTATTTCAATGCCTTCATGGAATAAGCGAGAATAGTAATGGGATGTTGAAGCCAATACAAATACTGCAGCCCACAGTGCAATCAGCAGTCACTTAAAATCTTCAACAGGGTACTTTGACCTAGCCACCACTGAAGATCTCTACTGCAGTCGCAGATGAAACATATGGGAAGAAGCCCAGTAGAACATAGACCATAGCCCACAAGCCCAGATTATGCTGTACCTAGTATTGACACCAGCTGTGAAAGCCTTAGAACTTTGATAAACAGGTTTGTTTCACTTCACTGCAAAATGTGATTGCTTATATTGACAAATAAAAAACTCAAACAATAGGATGTAACTAAGAGTTGTATTGCACCTACTGGTGCCTCTCTTCAACACCCAATGTACGACCATGAAAATTATAATAAAGGAAAATTTAATGTCAAATTGTGTAAAACATTTTGGTTTTGGAGAGAGAGAGAGAGAGAGAGAGAGAGAGAGAGGGGGGGGGGGGGAACTAATCAATTTAGTTTGAACTATCTATTGACTTGCATGTTTTTGTATACTAAAATGCATCATAGATACAGATATACATGCCCCTCACAAACCAATGTTTCATGGTAAATCTAACAGGAGATAAATCTCCGGTTTTCCCTGTCCACATCCTAGGTGCTCGCTGCTGTCTGCCACTATCATAGAAAGGTGCAGATGAAACCATACAACATTTTAAAAACTACTTTTAAAGGCTTTACTTACCAACTTTATGGAACCGGATACTGAAATTAGCCACTGTAATTAGCCATATATTATTGGCACCTCCTTAGGAGGTATTTATCACTTGCCATGGTTCATGTTGAGAAATGCTGGCAATTTCCTGGCAGATATTTTGTTTTAATTCTTCCAGGGTGTGTGGATTTGTCTTGTACACTTTACATTTTAAGCTACCCCAGAGATAGAAATCACAGGGGGTTACGTCGGGGGACTGTGGGGATCACAACTCTCTACTAATAATTCTGTCCTGAAACACTTTCAATTGTTCTCATCAAAAGATTGGCCATATGAGCTGTTGTAGAAGCTTGTTGAAAAAAGGTAAGATCACACTCCCTGTCTGTTAAGTCTCTCTTAAAAAATAAGGGGGGGGGGGTAGGCAAAACTCCATTCATTATGTACAGGCGTCAACAGTTCACTCCAAAACAATTGGACCTACGATTCAAAACTAATATTGTTCATGAAGTACCTACCCCTTCATGATGAAAAAATTGGTCTATGGTGCACCATTAGTGGAGAAAGGTTTCTCAGAGCTCCAATAAGAGAGGGTAACCTAAAACAAAGTGTAGAAGACAAACCCATACACCCTGGAAGAATTAAAACAAAATATCCACCAGGAAATTGCCAGCATTTCTGAACATAACTAAGGCGAGTGATGGATAGTTTTCTAAACAGATGCCATAAATGTATGGACAATGATGGACAGTTTCAGCATCTCCTTTCATAAAGTTGGCAAGTAAGGCCTTTAAAAATGTATAGTTTCATCTGTGCCTTTCTATGATAGCAGCAGATGGCAACAAGTGCAGAGGATGCAGAGAGCCGGTTTGCAAGATTTTTGTTCTCCCAGTAGTACTCAAATGATACAGGCTTCTATAATATTTCATTCACTGTAACATGTACAATCACCAGCTAAGCAATGGACACCTTCCATTTTGTATATCTGTAGAATTTCCTTTACCAATTTCAGTTTCAATGCTACTTATAAGTTTTTCTTTTTCTTTCTCTGTAATTATAGATATTATGGGAATATTTCTTAAAATATATTGTCTGAATTATTCATTACCTTATATTTTGCATTTTTGCAGAACAGACAAGGATCATGTCCGATAAGCTTCTTTTGTTTAGCCTGGTCCAAGAAGTACACCAACAGCAGGAACTTCTTTAATGTGAACTTTTTCATTGCAGGTGCAAAGCCTGGGGTGGGCAAGTTTCTTACTGTAGGATGGGAGTGCTGCTTGAATATGTATGGGTCATACAACAGATGATTTGCAATAAAATGAGTTAAGCCAAATACGTCAGAATTAGACTGAAGGTGAAGGTTTTCTCCATAGATCGTCTCCAATCCAATGCGCAGCCATAGAGGATTGTAACACAGCAAGAGCTGAGTCACCATACATTTTAGGCCTATAAACATTTAATGACATTTTATTATTGTAAGCAGAAGAGTAGTTCAGTAATTGAGCATTTTTTTAAAACATACTTATTTTTCAACAACAGTTATGTGTGCCAAAAGTAAGTAATTGTAAAGGGACAGTTCTTGATTGTACATATTTTAATCTGGAAATATGTGCCAACTTCTCTTTCAATGTGTTCCAACTAATTACATACAGTCAAAACTATCTAATTTTCCCACATTCATTGTTCAATTTACATGGTCCTGAGTAGTTTACATTATGACTTATGTAAATAAAACCTATATTCATCATTCCTCAACATATTGTTTTCCCCACATTATTTGTTAAAATATTCTATCCTTGAAAGATAATTTTTAATCTGGGTTATTCAGAGCAGCAATTACAGTTTGCAATATAAAAAGCGGGAGTACTAGATACTAGCGAAAATGTAAGTTTTAAAAAGAGCACCTTAGTTTTATGCTTTGGTGGTAACTTCACTCTTTTCCAACCCCCAAAATGCCTGGAGGGCCACACCTGCTGTTGGTTAGCAGCCATGAGGATTATCAAAGTAAGTCCACTGACCTTTTCCCCTGTTTACCAGATAGGGGACACTTTATATGCCATGACAGGTTCGCATATTGCTGATGTGTAGAGTGATAGGTAAGATGAGAAGATCCCCTAGGGCTTGAATACTCTAATACATTTGGGATAGAAGAAAACAACAAGTCAGTCAAGGGAGACTGGATAGTAAAGAAGAGGAAGCCTGATAAGGAAAAGGAACACCAGGTTTGGTCATTAACTCATTAAGCTGACCAATGCTAATTGAGGAGTAGCCCCTCTCATTAGTTCACCATGTAAGAACACGATTACTAATAGGTGCACCATGTGAAGGATTGAGATGGGACACTAGGTAATAGTCCAAGCTGGTTCCTTTAAATTTTCAACAAAGTATTAAAGGCTCTCACCCCTTTTAGATAACAATTACCCTTTTAAAGCAATATATGTGGCATCATTGACTAAAAAATACTGGAGAGCAAGAGGATTAACGATTTCATTATCACAAATTCAGCATTAGTTAACAACATTTGCAATATCTGGAGCAACATGTTTCAGGCTAGAGAGGAATTCAAATAGCAATGTTTATGCCTTCTTGGTTATGATGTACTAGGTGTAGTGTGTGTGGTGAGAAACAGAGCAGCTGTATGACAAGGATGAGGGGAGTGAAGAGCAATGGCCGAAGAGGTGCTGACTTTTGCCAAAGCTTAGAGAGTATAAAAGCTAAGGGTGTTTATGTTCATGAGTAATGGAAGCAAGCAACAGAATGGGTTGAACATGGGATGTTCAATGTTTACATTAAAAAAAGATCAGCTATGCAGCAAATTTCAATCAAAACTTTCTTTTAAAAAGAAGTTCAAAATGTTTATCATGTAAAAGTGAAGCAAAAAATAGTGTTTGCTTATATATTGCTTTTATTAATCTTTTTGTACATGACTGCGAGTTTTCCACACCCATAGGTTTTATAGTCAATTTTTTAGCCACTCTCTCCGAAAATAATACCTTGAGGTTGGACTGTACTGCTAAAATAAATGAACAAATGCAGCACATGTGTTTTCTCTTTTCCTTATGTCGCTTAGTGTTTTATTAAGTATTTCTGTTTATCGTTTAAGTTTGGCCACAATGAAAAGCCAATTATTTTGCCCCCTGAAAATTTTCAATTCATTTACTCAGTTAAGGACAAACTAAATCTTATTTGTAAACTATGACTTGCTTGCAATTTTTAAAAAAGTGAATATTTTATTCTGAAATGGAAAGAGCTTTGTATCATATAAAATCCTTGTCCTACCCATGTTGTTTTTGTGTACTTAACTGAATACTTAAGTAAAATATAATTCACATTAAAAGTAGTATACCTGCTGTGAACTAAAAGCTTTTAAGAACATATTTAATATTCCAAAAGGAAACAAAATAACACAAAGCTGTTCTATCTGCTCTAGAAACACTGGATTATTTAGAGGAAGGTATTTGGGACTCATCCCTTCACCAAAATTGTAAAGAAATCATGCATAATTAGAAGCATGCACAAAAATTTAATTCTGCTCATATTAGAACTGAATGGCGAAAAGCAATAACTGTCCCACTCTTGAAGAAAGATAAAACAGCATCAGAAATAAAAAATTATGTTGTTGCTGTTTTCTAGTGCCTTGCATCTGGCAATGAAGCCATTAGCATTCGTGCTTTCCAATACTTTTGAACTGTAGTTTCTTCTGATCTTAATGCTTCACAGGTCTTCAAGTGGTCTTCGTTCATTTCTGCTGGATCGTTACACAGGACACATACTGGTGAAGCTGAGATGACTTGCTAAGCAGTCGTGATTTAAATAAAAAATTATAGACCAAAAGCTCTTACTAGCATAATAGCAAAAGTGATGGAAAGAATGGTGTCAAATAGGTTAAATTGGTTTCTAGAATCCCAAAATTTAATTTCCCCATGTCAAGCTGGATTCAGAGAGTTCCACTCTACTAATGAACAAGTCTTACTTCTCAGTCAAGAAATCAAAGACTCCTTCAATAGAAAAGAACATAATTTATCTGTTTTTTTTTTTTTTTTTTTTTTTTTATTTCCAAAGTGCATATGATTCTATATGCAGAACAAAACTGCTAAAGAAAGTAAAACAAATAGGGGTACAGGGTCCAATGTTTTCATGGCTATGTCATTTCCTAACACAATGCTTTTATTGCTACCAGATATGGAAGAAATATATCTAAATATAAACAAGTACACCGGGGCTTATCATAAGGTGCAGCGCTCAGCACTACACTTTTTAATATATTTATTAACGATCTGCCACAACAAATACAAGAATCAAGTGAGAAGTGTGCACTATTTGCTGATGACTTAGTAATGTGGACTTCAAAACCAAAAAACCTAAGTACAGAAATAGAAAAAACCACGCAACAATCCTTAAACAACCTACAAAAGTGGATCAAAGAAAATTTAATGACAATACAACAAACTCAAACTACCAAATCTTTTCACTAAGAAAAAAAAAAAAAAACACTAAAAATAAAACTAAATTTTCAGGGTCAACAATTGCCAGAAACAAAGGAAGCAAAGTATTTAGGAGTTACACTTGATACCAAACAAATAGAAAATGTAATACAAAGAGCAGAGAGGGGCCTTTCACTGTTAAAATGTCTAACAGGAATGAACTGGGGATGTTCCAGAGCAACTCTTAACACAACATACAATGTATATATAGAGCCATTATTTACTTACAGCAATGAAGTTCTTGTAACAGCAAACACAAAAAAAATTGAAATCTTTCAAAACCAAAGTCTGAGACTAATTACAGGTGCTATCAAAACCACACCAATAGCAGCTATGGAAATACTAACCAACCAATGCCCCATTGAATATGAAATAGAAAAACCAGCTCTTACTCAACACGAAAAGTTGATCAGTCTCCCATTCAATACATGGCACAAGAGAAATTTTACACATACACTAAAGACTCAGGAGAGCTTTCTTTCCAAAATTCAAGACATCAAGAAGAATGTATACCTTCCTAATTTAAAGGAAAACTTCATATCTAAAGTCAATCCGACACAAACACTAGACATCACATATTATTTACACGTGACAGAAGTTAAGAAAAATGATACTCCAACTAGTGTTCTAAAACTATTGGCATTAGAGACAATCCATACTAGATTTCCAGTACACGAATGGCTCCATATTTATACTGATGGATCATTGATATCAAACCGAGATGGAACAGGGGCTGGAGTCACATGCCACCTCTTTTCCTATTACAAACCCTTAAGTTATGGAACTACTAACTTTGATGGAACAATTGAAGCAATTCGAATGGCCCTACAAAATCTTTTGTACAGAATTTCACATTATCAGCAAGCAGTTATTCTCTCAGATTCCAGGGTGGCAATTATAGCAATTACTTCCAAGTTGTCACCAAAAACCAAACAATTATAGAATGTTGGAAAATCTTTACCCATCTAACTGCACTTCAAAACAACCTAGTCTTCCAATGGATAGCAGCTCACTGTGGACTGAGTGGTAATAAGAAAGCTGATTTTCTTGCTAAAAAGGGTACCGGCAATGTGCAGAAGTCTATAGTTAATCTACCATTTTATGCAGCTAAAAGATTAGTCAACTGTGAATTCAACAAAATTATTGCAAAATATTACTATGAAAAATCAAAGAATAAAAGATGGGAACTACCAAACATTCAAACAGTAATTCCCGAGTATCCTCGAAAAACGGCAGTTGCAACCTTCAGGTTGATTACAGGACATGACTGTCTGGCAAAACATTTAAACAGAATTGGGATATATACTTCACCACTCTGTCCTCTATGTGATCTGCAAGAGGAAATGGACCGATACCACCTTCAAATATGCCCGGCCACTTCTAGCACCCCATCCATCAGTGAAAAATATTGGAGAGCAAGAGGATTAATGACTTCATTGTCAGAAATCCAGCATTAGCTAACATATTTGAACCATTTTAATTGACTTTGATATCCAAAAATATCAGTAAAACTAATAGCTAAGTATCAGTTAACTAAATTTAATCTGCATGGTGCCACTTAAAGACATAAGAAGCCCTTATTGGTTTGATATCACCATCTATGGTGCCTAGGGAATTTTTAAGCACAACCTCATGTTTCATATTGTGAAATTGCAACAGTTTTTCTTTTTTTGCCATTACCCCTCTGGTGTGTTCTTCATGCAATACAAATCAATAGGCAACAAGTCTGTGAATCTAATGAAAAACAATTTTAAGCCAGATGTTTAACCTATTATTTAGTTGCAAATGAGAAATGTGTATCATGCTTCACTACTAGCATCTGAAAACTAATCAATAACACAGCTTTGTTTTCTTCAAAAAGGCATTTGATCTGTTACACCTCAGCAAACTCGCATAATCAGACATGTAATAGATGGATATGCTACTTAATATGATTTTGATACATGAATTTCAGTAGCCATAAAGTAGTCATTTCTGAAAAATGATGCTAACATTAATAACTACAAGCATAGAGATTATCTAATTAAAGCATTTACAAATCTTCATAATTTTGAGAAAAGAAATAATTAAAATAAAGCTCTAACCAATAATATACATCTAACTTAATAAAAGCATATGGCACCATGTCAACTTGAGTTGCTTATGTCGACAGCGTCCTTAAAGACTGGCATGAAGGAACTAAAATATTGCGATATTTTCTCCAATTTTCACTGTCACTTCATTTTTCTTCATGGCACAGCAGGGATAGAAATAGGCTTGATGCAGTCTCTTCCTTAGATTTACAAGACATCTCTTGAAGGAGAACCATTCACTGTGTCATGCTGTCACCACAAAATTACTTGTAGAACTGCACTTTGGCGCATCAGAAACACTTACCGACTCACTAATGGCTCACGTGAACATTCTGGCTTATACAGCTGCTTGAATTTTCCAGATTTCTAGAATGTTCTTAGAAAGGGAGGAAAGAAAATTCCAGGATAATCTCTTAATAATGCTTCTGGTGTTCACACTTGGTGAAAGTGCTATTGCATAAGGTTCTCTTTCCTGTCCAGTAATCTACTGAAAATGGAGGTCCATAACTGCATCTCTATCTTTCTGTAGTTTCAAAACGTCACAATACAATATTTTCTGTTAATTTGAGGATCAACTTTTCAATGAAAATACTGTTATTAGTATTTGTGCATGTTCCCAATTTTATTACCTGTCATTAGAATTACTCTTCCAATACAAAACCCTTCCAAGTGTTTTACTTGTTCGTAATAAGTATATGCATCTAGTGGAATATAATTGAATCTCCTGTTACACACATTTTATGCACTCCATTAGTTTTTTTAATACTGCATTTTCAAGTTTCAGCCTCATGTTTTACCCAACATTACTTCATATAAGTTAATAAGAAAGCACTACTTAGATGTAATTGTACAAGTTATAAAGTCCATTACGGATTAGGTTCCTTAGCATGTTTCAGGTCATGTTTATCATAATGTGAATGAGCAGAACTGTAAAGTACTAAATGTACAATAAAGTTATCTTCAATAAAAAAAGTTATTGATACACACTTAAATTATACAAACTAAATAACCAACTTTATTTTTCATATTAGTTTACGTCAGGTGTACATATATCAATTTAAAATTAAATAGTGAGTTTTACTCTAGAATTTAATTTAAGAAATTTTACTGTAATTACTTAAAAGTATCATCTACGATTTCCAGAGTTCTTTCTATCCTATGCTATTTCACTTCCAATTGGTTCTATTTAGGGGATATTCTTACCAATATCGCGGTGCAGATCTCTATCATCCCGAATTGTTAGAAGATTCTTGTCTACGTGCACTAGTGTCTTAGAAAGCACACTAGCTATTTCATTTGAGCGGAACAATGACATTGCAGCTTTCCTAAGAGACACCAGGCGATGCTGTGTGTGGTATTGAGACGAAACTGCCTCCCTAGAAGGAGCAGGTTCTACTTGTTGCTGTCTACAACTTTCCATGTATATAGCAGCTACATCCACTGAAAAAGCAAATTTATTTATATTTATATATCAATCATATTCTAAATCTGACATTTTATGCCATTTCACATTAACCAGAGAAGACACCAATGATAAGCACATAATGTAATCACAGAAGAGGTTTACTAAGCTATTTTAGACCTTGGCTACAGTAAAAGCATAAATGTGAATTAACTCTGTGAGTATGAAACTGGCAGCTTCAGATTGTAACCTAGAATGTCACTTACTAATAATCAAATAGTTAAAATTCAAGCACTTAAATGTTTAATGAATAACTAAACACTTCAAACATTTTTAATTACAATTTAAAAAAAAAGAGAATGACAACTACTGACAATTAAGCATGATAGCAAACACAATCTCTAACAAATTAACTTGTATTTAGAGTCCAAAAATCTTATATCACCAACACATCCTCACTTTCTATAACTACACTATCAATGAACAAATCGTATCAATCAGCCAAGAAATAAAAGATAATTTCAACATGAAAGAAGATACATTAGCAACATTTGACTTTTAATCAGCGTATGATTCCATTTGGAGAAATATATTACTAAAACTCCAGAAGTTATACTTGGGGCCAATCAAGAAGGTGATTGTCAGTTGCTAACCACATGGCAGAAATGTTTAAACGAAACGGGAGGTGTTGGGTATGTCATAGTGGTCATCTTAACAACAAAAAACTTAGTTGGGAACATCACATAAATTACAAAGTGACAAACTAGCTTGAATCGTATTTCTGTTATATAAACTCTGCCATAACATCAGTGAAAAGCTTCTCATAGATGTGTGCTATACATTTTTTCATTCTTGTCTAACATATGGGATACTTTTATGGGATAATTCTGCGCTATCACAAAGGCATTGTACATTTATCACTCAGTAGTCTTTATAAAAGAAAATTTACAAAAATATATCCTTTGACAAACAATTCATGGCTACCCAACAAAATAATTCCTCCCTGGACTTACCTTTTCCAAGATTATCAAAAATACATAGCAGCTACAAATACCAAGGATTAAGTATGAACAACAGACTACCAAATGTCACCTGACAAAAGAGATGCTAACAGCAGTTAAACTTGAAAAGTGGATAAAATGTGGTTACTCACACAAAGGATCTAATAAATACAGCATGGGAAAATTAAGAAGTTTTGGAAGAAAGGATTCTGTGGGGAGTTCCAGTGACACCAAGTGATGCAAGTAATTTGGATATCAGTGGCATTTTCCCATTAGAATAAGCATCAATATTTCAGAGGTATGTCTTCTGTTAATGCAAAGTTTTACACTGACATATATTTGCAGTTTTATCCTTTACATATGCATTCACTATTTAACTATTGTCTTCATTTGCGAATATAAATACCAGATCTACATTCCAAACTCAATCCCATTGTTTCAGTATACATAATCCTAACGTGCTCTCCACGTGGTTGCAATAAGCGGCAACACTGCCTCTCTCTCTGAAATGCCTACCCCTTTCTTGATTGGCACCTATTATAGGCATCTTCTATAACATGTACAGGTGGATATCAATTCTTCAGTCAAACATTCATTGCTACTAAATTCAACAACTCATTATTCAATTACAAACATTGAGGTGCAATCCTCAGTTCAACTTTATTCAATATTTATATAAATGACTTACCTTCCTTATTGGAAGAATTAAACATGAAAACAGCAATACAGTGGTCACTACGAAACTTTTGAGATGTAAGAAAATGAAAGCTGACTCACTTGAACTGAATGCAGGATGGGGTAGCCCCCTCCTTTGTGACTAAACTGGTATCATGCAGTGACTTCTACTAAAGAATTTCAGCAGCACAAGAATGAGCAACCCGGTGGTATGTTTAGTATAAAAGATGGTGTTCTTTGCTATTGTTTAATATATGCATTTATCTGTGGTACCAGGAAGAATTTCAGCATGTGTGACAATACAGCAGTGTAGACCAACCATGTACAAAAATGGTCGTACATATGGTAAACATTCCACAGCAATGGAACACAAGATAAATATGTGAGGGGATAGATTTTATAGTTCATGTCATGCATTATTGAATGTTGGCACCAATTTACAGCTCATCGGTTACTGCTGGTTATCACTAGGGGTCATTAGTGGTGCAATCAAATGCTAATTTCACATAACTGAGCCCACATGTCATGCATTTTGTTACAACCCAAAAGGGCAACAGTGATTAAATAAGTATAATAATAATAATAATAATAATAATAATAATAATAATAATAATAATAATAATAATAATAATAATAATAATAATAATAATAATAATAATAATAATAATATTTATTCACCACTTAGATCATGTTACATGATATGGGTTTCGTCAAAAGAACAATTTCTATAAGATTTACAGAACTAATTTTACAAATAAAATATCAAATATTCACTTATTAAATAAAGATTTACAGAATAATATCATATTTACAAGTTACAATGTCCAATATTCACTTACTGAATAAAAGGTATGTTGTAGTAGAAAGGATTTGTTGAATTTTTTTATATTAGTTATTTCTTTGATATTTGCTGGTAGCTTATTATATAATTTAATGCTTAAGTGTATCGGATCATTTTTTTTAATATTTGTTCTGCATAACTGAACATGAAGGTAATTTTTCCCTCTAGTGTTATGAGAATGGATATCCATATTTGCATCTAGTTCTCTTTGATTTCTCTTAATGATTTGAAACTTCAGCTATAAAGGTAAACACTAGTGGTAGGATGTTATGTTTCCTAAAATAAGATCTACAGGATGTACTATTGTCTATTCCACTTAAGATTCTTATAACTCTCTTTTGGATTATAAATATTCTTTTGCATCCCCCCGTCTCAAATTTTATCCCATATTTTAGTCAACTATGAAACTGGGCAAAATATACATTTTTCAGTCCAGCAAGATTTATTGTACAGTTTAGATATTTGAGAATATAGCACACAGAACTAAGTTTACTTGCTAATTTGTGAGTATGGCTATCCCATTTAAGGTTTTCATTCACGCATATACCTAAGAATTGTGTTTCTTTCTTGTAATCGATATTATTTCCTTCAAAAGAAATTTGAGGTCTGATACAGTTTTGACAGATTATGGTTAGATGCAAAGATCAAGATATGCTGTACATTTGAGCTTTAATTTTAAATTGGCAAGAAGTCCAAACATAATTTAATGTTTGCAACATCCATGATCGAAGTCTTAACATTTTGAATCTTTCTTTAAAGCTGTAAAACTGCCTCCAGTACCATAGCTTCCACAGTTTTTATAGACACATTACAAAATTGATCAAGTATGGAACATTAATGGCTTCCAGTTAAATACTTCAAAACACTATTTAATCAACATTCACTTAGAATTATTTTTGAGATACTCCATATAAAGCAAGCTTTAATGAACTGGGAATAAAATACACAAGGCACCACTAACCATGGTAACACTACCCAACATGATTTTTGCAGCAAAGCATCTGATTAGTGATTTTAACTAAATGTGTCCTGGTTTTAGAAATGTCACTGGTTTTCCTGTATCACATAGTTTTTTTTTGCTAATTGCGATTTACTGTCTTAATTGCAGCTATGTGCTGCTTTGCAATAACAGCAAATTGACTGTTAGTGTGGCAGTGCTTTGCCTTGTTATTCTTCTGCGTGTTTGTCAATCCAACACCATTCCATTGTATTCTCTGACATCAGTCTATTTTTAGAATTGTTACCAATGAAATGCATTGTTGAAATGCAGAGTTGCATTTTTATAGTTTGTGGTAATGGAAAAATTCTTATTGCTGTCTAGTCCAGTGGTAATCAGTTATGTTGTGAGTGTGGTGAAAGCTTGACCTGTTTATATTTTTCTACTGTGAAAATGGCAAGCATCAGGAATTAGAAGATGTGTGAATAAGAAAGACTCATTTTGTTACAGCATGAGTGCTACGTAATGAAGCAGCAGAGATGGCCAATAACAGCAGTGGAGATCAGGACAAGGTATGGAGTTCCCATGTAATTTTAAAACATGCCTTGAAAACCTACAACAGTGAAGCCAAGGGAAACCAGGCCCTTCCATTCGGTATAGGGATGGTTTGGCACTAGGCTCATGTGTAAAGTGACTGGATTTAATAAGAACAAAGACAGTACTGAGTACCAAATTTAAAGTCAGCGATGACACTCCCTCATGAGCCAGAAATTTGAATACCTTCACCTCCTGGCAGTTTACTTGATTCTGGAGCTTCCTCAGATTCTGCTGACGAGCAAGTTATGGTTTTTTCAACAGCAACAAAAACAGCAAGCCCATAACTGTTTAACCATTTGGAGTCGAGTAATCTGATACGATAATGATCATCTGCAATAGACAGCTTAGGCAGCCGTAATGAGAAATAATTTCTAAATACTGTGATGAGGGGTAAGAGGTATGTAAATTTGATTGATGGCAAGAAATCAACTACTAATCTTTCCAGCACTTTGAAAGAGATTTTTGCCACACTTTTTGAATACTAAAAAAATGATAGCTAAAAAGATTACACTATCCTACTCTTTTTACAAAACATGACAATACAGTGCACAATCTGTAAATTGTGGAACTGCATCCACTATAAACATCCAAAGTAAAAATAAAAATTATTCCAAATCAAAAATATGTACTGTAAGTTCTCCAAATTTATATGCTAATATTTAAAACAAAAAAGCTGAGCACAGGATTTTAACGAGTTTACCTGTTTGGGGCGCAACATTTGAATTCAATTCTGCTGGAGGTGTAAGTAAGCGGTTGAGCCATTTTGTGTATTCCTCTTGCTGCTGCATCAGCCATTCTTCATCATAATACACAGCTGATGTTGTGAATGGTTCTTTTACAGCAGCAACACTTGGTCTGGCCAGACTAACTAGGAAATGCTCAGGATTCTCCTTTTTGGCACTCCTTTCTTCTTTCTTCTTAGACAGTGCAGATAATTTGGGCTTTTTAGCTCCATAAGATAACTTGGATTTCAGCGCTGATAGGTCATAATCTACAGAATAAAATACACATTGAACTATAAACATTCACAAACCGGCATGTTTTCAGGATTGAACCTTTAGTTAAACAGATATTTACTAACAAATTGCTGTAAAAGGTCACCTTTAAGTGATTCAATGTGATATTCATTTAAAACAAAAAGAAAAGCATAAATCTGATGAGTCCCACTCACTTGGCTTCCTCTACAAACTATTCTTGCAAAATTAGAAGGGGTAGAGTAAGACTGAAACATTTAGGGTCATGTCCTACACACGGCTATTGTGTGGAAGAACATTAATTACATATTCTTGCAAAAGTTTACTTTTCTGTCTACTTCCTATTGATGGAGCAAACATCAGAAATGCACATTGTTGTAGTTACAAGGAAAATGGAAGAAACTGAATCAATATTGAAATGTTTAAAAAATAGATTATGTACTGATCTTTAAGTCTCATACTCTTTCAATGAAACTAACACACAACTGAACAGCAAGAACACTTCTATCTGTTATGGTTTATACGTTATAGAAAATTCCTTCCAAATAAAGACCAAGACTATTCCCAGAAAATTCAACATGTACATTTTATTTCTCATATAAGTACCCTAAATACCTATAATCCCACCAGCCTTAAAGGGGGAACTGATGTAAACAAAAAAGCGCACAAAATACTGGTCTCCCAATGGGATTACTATGGCCTGGAAGGAGTATAGCACTATTTGAGGAGACAGGTTCTGACCGAAGCACTTTACTGGCATATGCATATCAGAACTGTTTACTTCTGTACGATTATTCACATATTAAACCCAATTGACCGTCTCCATAGTGCAGTTGGTAGCGCGCTCGTCTCTGGCATTGAGGACCAGGGTTCGATCCCCAGTACCAGCATGAGAATTTTTCCCCCACTTGGGAGGGGGAGGGGTCTGGCACAGGGTGCACTCAGCCTTGTTAGGTCCCAGAGGGACCAACTGAGGAGCTACCTGATGGAGAAGTAGTGACCCCAGGTCGCAAAGGCTGCATTACTGGCCAGGAGGGCTCGGGGCACTGACCATGTCCAACTCTTCAGTACTGCACCCCAGTAATGATGCCTGTAGTAGGAAGAGGTGGGGATGCAGCAGCTGGGCGGTAAGCCTTGGCCCTTCCTCGGCTGTTACATTAGGGGTTTATTTTATTAAACCCAATTTCCTTCAGTAGAATACTAAAACTTCTTCTGAAGTTAGGAAAAGTTTGATCACTATTAACAACTGCTAGCACTTTCCTAATAGTTGACAGTTTATTGCCCAAGTAATCCTGATCCACTTACAATACACAAAATTTCTTAGTCATCACATTTTATGCCAAGCACAGCTTTTTTCGCATTTCCTTTTCTTTGAAGGATAGTGGTTTCTCAGGTTTTTTTTTTTTTTTCACGCTAATGGAGTTGACACTTAACAAAAGCTCCAGTAAACTAAGAGGTTAAATTAATAATTCATTAATGGCTAACTCTAGATTCTTCTCACAAAACTTTATGAACATGTTCAGTATAAGTTTTTCATCACTTTTCAAAATGTTTCCTTTGGGAAGTTTCACATATACATTATTAACTGTAATTATTAACCTCACTGTAGTAAAATAAGTGCAACTAAATGCAACAGAACTATATTTTAGTAATAGAAAATGGTGCACACACACATACTTCCATTCTTCAAGCTTTTACTAATTACATGTTTTTAAATGCAGTATGAATAAAAATGTAATATTCCAAAAATACTTTTTAACAAATAAATTGATGAAGAACAAGACAAAGTTAATCTCCTAATCTGATATGATTATGTTATAACCTGCAGATGATGCACACAGCTTGCTACCCACTTTTCTTTGCACCAGATTCCCTTCTACGGCTCCAAGTATTATTAGCTGTTAAAGTAAAAACTTATAGTCGTGAGGGAAGACGAGCGATTCCCTTAGCTGCACAGTGGCAACTCTTCGCCTGAAAGGTTGCTCGTGGTGGGAAGTTGCACAATAGTATATGTGCAGAAGTCATAACATTGCTGTCCACGAAGGAGTGAAGTTCACTAGCATAGCTTTCATGCATATTGCTAGTGACCTTACAGATGTATAAAAATTAGCTTTATAATGAACAAAGTAATTTCGCTATTACTATGGCCATGTGCCAACTATTACTTTCACATAAACTGCAATTGCTTTGGCTGCACGCTGTTGTGGTAGTGTTTTTACATGCGGCAAGTTGACATCTATTCCTTCCCCTCAGTTGTTGCAGAAATGAAGATAAGGAAAGCAGCTTCCCCTATGCACAAGAATTGTTCATGTCTCTCCTCACGACCTATGCCCTTTCAAGATTTTAATGAAACATGTCATTCACTGCACACAAGAACTTTGACTGTGGGACTGAAGATAATCCGTTAACAAAAACCTTGATAATCTGGAAACAAAGTATTGAATGAATGTAAACTACTAATCTACCAAATGTGTTTTGGCACTAATATGAATATGAAATAACTTTTTGGCACTTACACTGAACATTTATTCACTTTTATTTTCTGAACTAGTGGGCAAGTTTTTTTGAATCAAATTTGTGCTGCATTTGAAAAACAAAATAACCAAAGCAAGCAAGCAAAAATTAAATCTGGATAAACTGGAATTCTGAATCAATGAGGGCCAGATAAACAAGGTTCTTGTGTTAAATAAGGAAAAATTGAAGCTATTAACAGTGAAGCAACAAGATCTAAAGTAAGAACAAATTAGAAACTAAAAACTTCACTTATCTTAGTATGATTTGCTGAAACAAGATAAGTGAAGTTTTTAGTTTCTAATTTGTTCTTACTTTAGAAGGTTCTTGTGTATTTATATATTAGTAGTTTATTACTTAAATACATTATACTTCTAGAAGTTAGTCTGCAAGTATTTAAAGTCTTTAAACAATTGAAGAAAAATGAAAAGTGGCTGAATATACTAAAATACACCACTTCTATTGCATGCTACTTGGAAATGGTTCACCGTAACTAATATGCAAAGACTACTACCTAAAATTGGCTACATACCTTTAGTTGCAGATTTTGCTTCACGTGATCTGCATTTCCCAGAAGTATTTGACCATGATACAGTTTTATTCAGCACTTTAGTTGTCCTTGGGGAAGCAAACAAATCATTGTGTTTTCTTTTAGGAGGGGATATGCGGAAAGCTGTGTTCTGATTCACAGTAACACTTCGCCATGATGTAGTTTTACTCACACTTTTCGATATGCTTGCAGATTGGCTGAAATTACTATTTCTTCCTTTAGGAGGAGATATCTGGAAAATGTTCTCATTTAAGGTAACAGTGTTTGAAGTCTCCCTGATGCAGCTTGAGTGACTCTCTTTAGATTCTGTACATTCTTCTATAGCGCTCAGATTTCCTGCACATACATTTGCAGTTTTATCATTTTGTTCATCCACACCTTGCAACTGTGTCCAAAGCTCTGGGAAAGAAGATTCAGACTTTACAAATGTATCAGAACTTACGTGTGTTATGTCAGGTGATGACAATGAAATATTATTAATACCACAAGAGGTTTCAGTTTCAGCCTCATTGCACTTCTCAGATTCCACATCAGAAAAGTCAAGTTCATGCAATCTTTTCATTATGCTGGGTGAAAAATTTGAAGTTTTCCCATTTATAGCAGAGATTTGTGACAATGGAGTGTCAAGCCTTAGCTTATTAAGTTTATCTGTTAAATGTGTGGCACTATTTCCATTTTCTGGATTAGAAATGTAAGGAGTGCTGTTTGAGAATGAGCTTCTCTCAGATTGCACTGGACTCTGGTCTGTGACCAACCTCCATTTATTAACTATATTATCAGTTCCGGTCTTTTCACTAACAAAAACATCCTCCAGACTGTCGCTGTAATTCTCACAATTGAAATCTTCCTTCAAGTTTAGTTCAAATGACATGTTAACACTTGAAATGGAGCATGTTTGCAAATGAGATTTCAGGAGTTCATGATTAAATTCGACATTTTCTAAACTATCACTCAAAGTCTCGGATCTAAAGGTCCTCTTCTTGATCTTTTTTACTGACGAAAATTCAAAGGTACTGGATGTTTCTGAACATGATTTAACAGCGAAAGTTTTTCGACGATCAACAGAACTATCACTTGAACTGGAAGAATGACTAGGTTCTTTCTTGCAATGAGAAGGTTCAGGAAGAGGGTGTGCTGCTACATTTTCTTTGTTTTCTTCAGTTCTGAAAATACTATAGGTCTCACGTCTTGGAGTAGTAGAAACAACACATTCAGGTAACTGATTACCAAGAACTGGTGAGAACCTTTCTGTTACGGAGCTTTTCTTTATGGGCGAAATTTTCTTCAACTTTGTGGGAAATTTTTTAAATGATGTACTCTTTGTTGAAGGTTTTAACACAGGTGGTGACTTATGGCTTGTTTGCTTAATTCCAGATTTTTTGGACACAAATGCTGAAGTTCTAGATCCATTGTATGATTTTAATGGTAAACCAGTTCTCTTTTTAAGCTGAAAGTTAAGAAAAAGAAAAACAGTTAAGTTTCAAATCATGCAATATGCATTTAATATAACATTCATATAAACCATAACGCTTATGCAAAGCAAGTGATTAAAAAACAAATTAAATTATTGCTATGAAACTTGATATACAGGGTAAATCAGAATAACGCTGAATAATTTCAAGACATGATTCAGTGGTTATAATTGAGTATTTTCTTCCTGGAAATGTATGTGTGTAACTTCATGTCGAGTTAGAAGGAATTAACATTTTTGAATAAGTGACAGGTTAGATGAAATTCTGTCACAGTGGTCACCTTTTTACTGCAAAGCATTAGGAGAGTTTTGAAACAGAAGTACTAGCACATATTTCATTTAAACGATATAAAACTCTTGTAAAACTTTACTTTTTTATAAGGCATTAAATCTATGTGCTCTGAAGTAGGTCAAATCTTATAACCAATCTACAACATATGTCATTGTAAACATGTGCAAATACTTCCATTGCTCGTCAAATTTTCTCCATCATTGAAAGCCTTCAAGTTTAGTTAAATTAAGGAAAAAAAAGAAAAAGAACTGAACATGTGCATATATTAAATAAGGAAAATTGAAGCTATTAACAGTGAAGCAACAAGATTCTAAAGTAAGAACAAATTAGAAGTGCATATATGTTTATAAAAAGGTTCAAAGTGTTGACTTGAACTTCGAAGTATAGTTGATAATGTGCAGAGTGATTTTGTTGTTTAACACTGCTGTCAATTGTCAGGATCACATCAGCGTCGCACACTTAAAAACCATTGGTCTGGGCCGGATTTGAGCCCACGACCTTATGATCAGTAGACCAGCGTCTAAACAACTGAGCCACCCAGACTGACAATGTTGCAGAAATGATTGTCAAGTTCCTTAGAAAAATATCTGGCATAGCACAAATAGCATCAAATGCTATAAACATGCTGGCCATTAGTTTCCCCTCACTGTTAACTGGCATCTCTTACACAAGAGTCTGGACATATCCTGAAACGAAAAAATCCTAAAGATTTAGATTGGATAAATGTGGCCATATACTGGTGCTCCTCTATCAGTCCAGTGATCAAAATAAATTATACTTAGAAAATTCCTTATACCACTGGAATAATGTGCAGGTGCCCCATAACCTTGGAACCACATTAACTGATGTATTCCTAAACGAACATCTTCCAGTAGAAGTTCTGACAAAGTATGGTGTAAAAACTAGATAAATATAGCCCGTCAAACATGGAGGTAGTAAACAGGCCCCATGAGTGTCATTCACAATGCCAGCTCCAATGTTCACTGCAAACCGGGGTTGGTTACTTGCAACACCAATAGCTCTAAGGTTTTCCATGCCTAAATGTGACACATGTTAAACATGTTCTCTCATGTAAAAACCTTGTTGCCATCCACAATATGATTATAGGAAATCTTGGTTGATCAATAAACTGTTCAGGGTGGAAAGTCATCTGGCCCCAGTGCTTGAACTCTGGGCAAGATAACACAGATGTATCTGCTGTTTATGCAGAAGTCTAGTAAGTGAAGACTGACTTCCATGCGTGGCATACAATATTGCTCTTGTGCTTGTGGATGAAGAATTATAGACTTGGTCAAGAACTTCCACTTCTAGAGCCACTGTTCTTACATTTCTCGCAGTTGTTGATGTACAGCAGTAAAAATACTCAGATGAGGCAAATGTCTCCCTGTGTAAAGATCAAATGCCCTTTTAGCATCTCCCCAAGCACCACCATAAACATAAGCATCACTGCTCATTCACGTAAGTAAAATAGAATACTTTTTTATGCCAACAAACCAATTGCTGGCCAGTTGGGAATTTAATGTCATGCTGACAAGTTACCATGGTAGCTCAGTGGTGACAGCAGCTACACATGAAGTGGAAGATCTGTGGTTCAAATATTGGCAATAGCATTGCATATTTCAGTTCTGATTCTACCTCTGAAAGTGGAACATTTTTATGATAGGCAATAAAACTTAAAAGTCCTTCCAGTAAATGCTACACTTTAGTACATTATTTATGCCAACAAACTTACTGTTGGTGTTTTTAAACACACAAGCCGTGTGTGGGCAAAGTTTGAGAGGTAGAACTGGAACTTAAAAATTCAATGCCACAGCTGGGATTTGAACCACAGACCTTCAAATCCCAGTTGTGGCAATGAATTTTTAAGTTCCAGTTCTACCTCTCAAACTTTAGTACATGCTGACAGCTGAGGTTGATAACTGGAACCACGACCTTAATGTCTATAGTTTGATCACAAGATGCTTACAGACACACATTTCTGATATGAAAACACTATATAAATGCTGAATCATGCCTTAAAATTACTCAGTGTTATTCTGACTCACTTTGTATATTAGAGGTTATGTTCCACTTATGAAGTGGAATCCTTTAATATCTAACTGGATAAATGCAATAGTATTAATCTGTAGTTAGTTTTAGGGAATTTGGGAAAACACCTGCATAAAATTGGATATACTGATCTCTTGTACTCCAAAGAGAAGGAAATATATGAAATGCATTGTATGTGGTTTATTTTTAACATTTAAAGAAAACACTGAAGAGGCAAGAAGAATTTACTTAAAAATATTCTATGTACAATATCCAACTTGCAGCAGAGCAGATTTAATTAGGGGTCAACAATACCTGGGTAACTCAACTGATAACTATAATACTAATGTAAATTAGCTCGCTTATGTGGTGTGAAGGAAACATGTCTGTCTTGCTTCAGAAAGTCCCAAGTTCCAAATCTACATTAAGGAGAATTACCTATAGTCAGTTTACTGTGAAGATAAAGTAGATGTAAGCAGAGCATGTGGCGGAGATGAACCTCATTGGCTGGTGCGTTTTAATTCTACTGTGTTTCAAGGCCTATTTAGCATCTTGCTTTGCTCGCATTCAGTAAACCACTTAAATTGTTGTAATATAGAATATAACATTGTAATGTAATATACTGCAATAATACACTTAGTACCTCATCGCCAATTGCAGAACATCCAGTTCTCAAGTTTTTAATACCAGTCATCAACCGTAGGGTTTGTCTGTTGCCTCAGCGCCATCGTGGCATGCAAAATGGAAGCAAGATCGGTAGAAGTGGTTTTGTTTAACTTCTACGAGGAAAGTTTTTAAGGAGAAGTGAAATATGTTATTATATTGAATATATTCAATAAGTTTTTAGTGAAGTATCCTACTGTGGCTATAAAGATCTGGTAAAGCGTGATAATGGACAATGCCACTTACCATCCAGTAAGAGCGGAGCACATTCCAAATGCATGGAAAAAGGCTGAAGTGCTATCTTAACTGAGATCTAAGAATCCTTACAATGTGATGCAATGGTTTATGCAACAAAGAAAGCAGTTAAATTCAGGTTATCTGAACAAAGTAAATTGGGCAGTGGCAACAATAATACTGTTTACATGTGCAGATATTATATTAATCAATAGCATGCTAGAGGTGGAGCTCAGTGTGGAGCACGGAGGACTACACTACTTTGTTCTAAGAGCAAACAATTTTAGATAGGTATTTTCCAGGGTTTTCTAATCCTCATGAAAATGAAAGTTGAATAAGTAAGCTCAATGGAACCCAGTTTTATTTTAACTTCTCATCAATTTCATTCACTCACCACTTAATATGACCCATTAAAGGACGTTAAAAAAGAGGAACACACAAATTTATTCATGACATAGTTTTCTGTTATTCAGAATTCTCTAGTCTTTCAAAATCTATTAACAATAAATATCTGCGACTTTCTCTACTCATTTATTTTATGTAGTTCATATAAATTATTTTTGCCTAGTTTATTCTATAAACATTTGATAAATGATTGAGGTAGAATTGGAACTGAAAAATTCAATGCCACAGCTGGAATCTGGACCACAGACCTTCTGCTTACCAGGTGGAAGCTCTAACCATTAAGCTACTGTGAAAACCTGTCAGAATGACATTGAATTCTCCACCAATTTGTATTTTTCCCAGTAAACCATAAAGGCAGTCCCACATAAAAGATAATTACCCCAATCATAGCTTACTATCTTAAGTACTTTGTCCCGGGTTTTTCAGTTCTGATTCTACCTCTCAAACATTGCCCACACACGGCTTGAGTGTTTAAAAACAACAGTAAGCTTGTTGGCATAAATAAATAACACTGTTCTGCATTTCAAAACTTATTTTTTGTTTTTTTGAATTTGATACATGATCCTAAGCAGATTTTTGTGCTGAATTCGAAAATTGTCTCCATTTTCTATTATCACATCAGGTTTTCAAAATATTCATAAATAACAGAAATGAAATTAAAAATTGTTGAGATGTAATAAAAATTACTTTCAAAAGAATTTTATACGAAAAACTAGGCCATAATTATAATTTGTTATTTGTCACTAATTAATAATAATTATAAGCATATTCATAATCTTACCTCAATATTGCACTTAAAATTTTCTCCTCTGACCTCCTTGCATATTGTTGCAAGCAGTTGCTTTTTAACATCCAACAACAGTCCGCCACCATGTGAAAACTCCACATCCCTTGACACCTCATTTCTATATTTTTATATCCTGGTGAAATCTTTTGCCCTATTTCTCACTAAGATCTTCTAAATTACCAGGGAAATAATTAAGATGGGAATGAAGAAAATGTACTTTGACATTCGTGTTGCGATCAGTTTGTTTGAAATTTTGTAGCATCACTTTCATTATGTTAACATAATTTGCATCTTTTTGATTTCCAAGGAAATTAAAAACAACATTTCTGAAAGCATTACAGGCATCCTTCACTTCTCGACTTACAGTATTCTCATACTGACTGTCCATCAGTTTTTGAATTTGTGGGCCAACGAGTACCTACACCAGCTTTAATTTTTTTCATTGAATAATGAAGGAAATGTAATGTAAAGGTATTTAAAGTACTAACTTTCCTTATCTAGAGTTTTCACAAATTGTTTCATTAAACCTGATTTCACACGGAGAGGTGGCAACAATACTTTTTAGGGATCAATAAGAAGTTTACTATTTTATTTTTTTTGTGGCCTGATGTTAAATTAGTCCTTTGTGGCCACTGTTCCCTTTCCCAGTGTACTGACCTAGCTCTGCTATTCCTTTCAAATAAGAAATAAGGGTATTTTGTGAAATCAGCCTGCTGATTAATAATAGTCCAATAATCTTGAAATCTCCACAGGCTAGCCTGTTGATGATTTTAGTACCATAGTTTTTGTAACAAAAATCTGTTTGTTGTTAGCTAATGCTGAATTTCTGACAATGAAGTCATCAATCCTTGTAACAAAAATCTAACATTGTCATGTGTCTCCTTTAAAAGAAAAGTGAGCTACAGGAATGGAAGGATGGCTGTTTCCATTATGAAGCAAAACACCTTAAAGACTTTGAGAAGAATCTATGAAGAATCTCTATTCTTTGGAAACTATAATGTTATACAATTTGAAGACAGCAGGGGTGTCTTGGCAATACACCAAATTTTCTTCTTCAGCAAAAGAAAAGGGACAAGTTCCTTTTCATTATGCCTTACCATGAAAAATATGTAACCTCAGCCAAAACTTTTTCTTTTAACCTAGAGCCTAAAAGTTCTGCTGATTCTTTACACAAATTTAAATCCCTCACTAAATCATTAAGCTCACTTTGATTAAAACATCTATCACCAGAATTGTTATATTCTGTAGTAATAGTTATATTATTTCACATTTTAAGTAGTAAAGTTGAAATTATAAGCTGTTGAGCCATTCTAACAAATGATAAGCATGCAGTGACATTACTACAGTATGTGCAATATGAAAAATATTCAAAACGTAACATTTTGAGTTACAAAAAATTCTGATGTGGTACGCGAAAACTGATTTCAGTTTTGCAATTAGTGTGAAAACGTACTGTTGAGCCATTCTAACAAATGATAAGCATGCAGTGACATTACTACAGTATGTGCAATATGAAAAATATTCAAAACGTAACATTTTGAGTTACAAAAAATTCTGATGTGGTACGCGAAAACTGATTTCAGTTTTGCAATTAGTGTGAAAACGTACTTCAGAAATGCTCATTCACTTCAAAAAAACAAAATCCATGCAGAACGGTGTAATAATTTGTATAAATTTTTCATTCATTGTACATTTATTTATATGTATAAAGCAAATTTTCAAAACATAGCCCATCCTGGGATGAGGGTTTCTTTGAAAATATTTGTGGCAATCGGTTCAAATCCCGACTGTGGCACTGAATTTTTCAGTTCCGATTTTACATTTCAAGTATTTCAATATCCTCTTAGTCACTAATCCTCTCGCTAACCTTACCTAACTCTGTCCAGGTTCCTGCATTTGCTGCATTGCAAGGCATTTTAGGCATTAACAAAAGGTTCTTAAAATTAAATCCACAGTATGCCATCCCTCATCTATACCCCAAATCCCATCCATCGAGCCTCAATTAAAACAATATAATCATTCAAACCATGTAATGTTCATACCTAAGTAAATACTAAAATTACCAGCTGTAGTTTTAATTTTTATTGCCTTACCTTCTTTTCGTATTTTACCCTATGTATTTAAATGAGCAATGCTTGTATGTATGTATATATATTTATTCCATGCAACTTGATGACTAACAATTTTGATCAAATTTTGTATTAAGATAGGCTTTTGCTTTTTAAGTTCAGCTATATAGGTGTAATTCTCGAAAAAACGCAATTTTACATAAAAAAATAATATTTTTATTCCTACTTCTACAGAGCAATTCTTGTATATATTCCTGGTATTTCAGAAACGGCTCTAAAGATTTGGTTCAATTTTTGTATACATGCATATTACATTCAAAGCGTTTTCTCTACTAACTTTTAGGTAACGTAACACATTCACATCTCTTTCTCTACTCACTCTTCTATAAACAAGTTTTCATAAAAAATGTGATTTTGCACCAAAACACATTTTTATCCCCACTTTTAAAATAAGTCATGTATGAAATAGAAATGCTATTATTACATTCACACTGTTTTCTCCTCTCACTTTTAGGTAACACATTCACGTCTTTCTCTACTCACTCTTCTACAAATAAGTCATACAATTTTCTGTATGTTCGAAATAGAGATGCTGCATATTACATTCACAGTGGTTTCTCTACTTACTTTTAGGCAACACATTAACATCTCTTTCTCTACTCACTCTTCTATAAACAATTTTCCATAAAAAAAAAAAAAAAACGTGATTTTGCACCAAAAACATTTTATCCCCACTTTTAAAATAAGTCATGTATGAAATAGAAATGCTATTACATTCACAATGTTTTCTCCTCTCACTTTTAGGTAACACATTCGCATCTCTCTCTACTCACTCTTCTACAAAGAAGTCATACGATTTTCTGTATGTTTGAAATAGAAATGTTACATATTATATTCATACTGTTTTCTCTACTCAGTTTCAGGTAACACATTCACATCTATCTCTATTCACTCTTCTACAAATAAGTCATACAATTTTTCTGCATGTTTGAAATAGAAATGCTGCATATTATATTCACACTGTTTTCTCTACTTGCTTTTAGGTAACACATTCATAACTGTTTCTCTACTCACTCTCCTAGAAATAAGTTGGTGCGGTTTTTGTAATTATTAATGGTGTTGTGTCTTTGAGCTAATGAGATCTTTGTGATCTCAGGGCTTGGTAACGGATGGAATGAAAAATCACACGATGTTTCTTCACCACAATGTATTTTATTAACACTTCATCAATACTTTACATTAAATAATTCCTTTCAGCACCATTCTAAATGATTTAAAATGCTTCCACCTTCTCATTTAGTGGAACCAATGCTTGATGAAAGTCTGGTGAAAGTTCCATACCCACATGTCACACCGATATGTCCATATGTCTTGATTACACACACGTGAACGGACAGTTTATGGCATCCTCACGTGACACCACCTATTTCGTATACATCCGCGTATGCGTCCATCAAATAGTTCTTTCTTCTAAAGTTAGAATGTTGTTGCTTCACTGTTAATAGCTTCAATTTTTCCTTATTTAGTTCTTTCTTGTTAGGGAAGCGATCCCTAACCATCCTCCCTTACTTTTATTATGGAACACATATAATTCTAATATTTATACATATATATTAAAAACAAATATGGAAATATTTATGACATCTTTGGGCAAACTTAGTTGTTCATAACAATGAACATTTTTAACACGTTTTCGCCATTTAACCAACTCATACCAACATCAAAAAACAAATTACACTTTCAACAAACATTCACATAAACGATCTCCCTTTGGGGTCTTCCAATATTCTGTCTCAAAGTCATACAATTTTCTGTGTTTGAAATAGAAATGCTGCATATTAGATTCACAGTGTTTACTATACTCACTTTTAGGTAACACATTCACATCTCTTCCTCTACTCACTCCTCTACAAATAAGTCACACAATTTTCTGCACGTTTGAAATAGAAATGCTGCATATTACATTCACACTGTTTTCTCGACTTGCTTTTGGGTAAGACACTCATAACTGTTTCTCTACTCACCCTCCTAGAAATAAGTCATAGAATTTTCTGTATGTTTGAAATAGAAATGCTGCATATTACATTCAGTATTTACTATACTCACTTTTAGGTAACACATTCACATCTCTTTCTCTACTCACTCTCTTACAAACAATTCATATCATCTATACAACTTGGATGTTTGTATATATCTAACAATCTCAAAAACCGCTTAACTGATCACCGCAAAATTTGGCACACATATGTATTTTTTCATGGAGAAAGTTTTTATGGCAACAATTTTACTACACAACATATTACCTTCAGATGGTTTTCTACTCGCTTTTCTTTTACGTAGCACATTCATGTATCCTCTGTTTGCCTTTCAACATACAATTCATATAATATTCATGATTGAAATATAAATACAACATATTACACTCACACGATTTCTTCTACTAATTCTTCCTTTACGAGACACCATCAGTCTTCTTTCACTACTCGCCCTTCAACATACAATTCATACAATTTGCTGTGTGTTTGAAACAGAAATACAACATATTACATTCATACTATTTTCTCAACTCACTTTTGTTTTACTAAAAATTCAAATGTTATTCCCTATCGTTTATCAACTTCATACATACCAATGCCTATACATATTGTATGTTGAAGAGTGAGTAAATTCCAAAACAGGTTGACCGATTGCCATGAAAAGTGACATATCTAATTGTTTTCATGCCGAAGATTTTTATGCAATCCATTTTACCACGCAACGTATTACGTTCACATGGTTTTCTCTACTCCCTTTTCTTTTACCTAACATACTAATCCCTCTTCTACAAACAATCCATACATTCTTACATACACTTGAAATATAAGTGCAACGAATAACACTCACACTGTTTTTCTACTCATTTCTCTTTTAGTAACTACAATCACATTTCTTTCACTATTCCCGATTTGACAAACAATTATGAACAATTCATACAATTTTCTATATGATTGAAACAGAAATGCGTAGTACATTCACATGGTTTTAGCAACCAGCTTTTCTTCCTGTAGTATTTGTTATTGTTCAACAGTGCTTTTGCTTAGTGTCGCTTTGGTGTTTTAATAAAAAAAGGTGATCACAATTGGTGTCAGGAGTGTGACGAAAAGCACGACATGGAACAGTTGATGAAACAAATGTTAGCCAAGATGGACGTAATGGGAAATTAAATGAATTCTGGAATGTGGCAGAGGAAGCAAATATGAAAATCAAACCAAATTAAAAATGTAAACTATGAAACAGAAAAGATGAAGACAGGAATGTCTGATTTGACGATAGATCTGTTGGAAAATAGCTATGGAAGAACTCAACAGAAAGATGAAGGACCTTGGCCAATGTGTTAACGCTCTGGAGTCAATCGCAGCAGCAAAGAACTGAACTCCATAATAGAACAAATGCTAAACGAAAACGTCAAACTGGGTGGATATCTATTGGGAGGCCTGCATTCAGCAGTAGACGTTTTACAGCTGAAATGATGGTGTTTATGAAACATTTGTATGTATTTCTATATCTCTTGTATCTCGGAAATGACTCTTAGTTGCAACAAAAAAAATTTATTTATCTAAATAAGTATCTTCTCCCACAAAAACCTGATTTCACAAAAAACAGAGGCAAAAAAAAAAAAAAAAAAAAAAAAAAAAAAAAAAAAAAAAATACTGGGCGAAGCTCGGTCACCCGGGTACTATGTTTAAACGAGCAATTCTTGTATATAAATATATTCCACACAACTTGGAAACGGCTCTATTTCGATCAAATTTTGTATTCAGATAGGGTTTTGCTTATTAAGTTTATCTATATAGGTGTGAGACAGAATATTGACCAATGGAGGGTCGTTCATGTAAATATTTTTGTAAGAGTGTGTAAATTTCTAATTCTTTTAATTTGGGTGTATCAGGGACTTATTTTTCAATATTCAAGATAGCCAATGTTTTCTTGTCACTTCGTGTTCAACCAATGAAAACTGTTGCGCGGATGAATACAAAAGAATGGCGGTGTTGCGTCATACCGACGCCAGGAACTAGATTCATTAGCGTCTGTATGCTCATGATGATCAGACGTATGTTTGGTAGTGTGTGAACATGGAACTTTCACCAAACCTTTATACAGTGTAGATTCCTGTGAAGATTGTTGAATAATTAATATGGTGCTAAAAGTGTAAATTAACGAATAAATATGTTGTGATAAAGGAACGTTGATTTATGCATTCCATTCCGTTACCACAACCCTGAAGATAAGAGTCGCGTCTGATATCAAACTATTTCTACATTCAGTAAGAACATTATCTCCGGTATGCTATGTAAAGAATCTATTCCTGCTGCTATGAAAAGACTTATAATAAAATCCGCACCAGGTGTTATTCCTGAAAAAATGCCATTTTATGCATAATAGTCACAATTACTCTAAACCTTATTTTAGACATAATTTCTCTGTTAATGAGCCAATTTCAACAAACAAGCCAGGATATTAAAGGTCTTTCAGGGAAACGGCTCCAACAATTAGGATGAAAATTTATATTTTGTTAACATTTTGCTTTACAAGTTTATCTAAATAAGTATCTTCAAAAAAGGAAAAGAAAAGAATGGCAGAGTGAAGCTCGGTCACCCAGATACTATTTAATTGAAGAAAATTACAACCCCACATTAACCTTAAAAACTATTGGACACCAATGTTAATGACGCTGTCAATTACCAGGATGTCAGCACTGCTAGTGTGCTGGAATTTTGTCCCACGGGAGTTTGTTTACATTCTAGTAAATTTATTCATGTAAGGCTGTTGCTTTTAACTACACTCAAAAACCAGCCTGGACCAGGTAAGAACTCACATCCTAGGGATCAGTAGTCCAGCAGCTACCAATGAGCCACCTAGATAGATATTTTGCGGATTTCAGCCAGGAGTAAAGCATTGCAACTGAATTGAAAGTTTTTAAGTAATTACTGAAAAGAACTACAAAGAGCATTTTTTATTACCAAGTACAATCCACCTTGTATATTTGAATCAAATAAAAAAATCTCATACCAGCTCAATTAACTGAGTGAACCATAAGCTAGAGCAATGCGATTGTGACAGTACCAAACAGTCCTACAAGAATTTGCTGCAAAATTTTGCACTATTTCATATTCTAATTATCTTGAAAATGGGAGCTGTAAATGAGTGGAAAGTAAAGTCCCTTAGCAATTACACTGTTGCTTACCTGGGGTGGGCAGATAGCCTTTGAAAGGATTACTAAATCCAACTTCAGATTGTAGCTATTGATTACTTTAACTACATTTCTCTGACATCCTTCTTTAGTAGGTGTCCATGATACCTGGACTTCAAAGTTTGAATGGCCATTCACAATAAAACTTGTGGCAGAAAATGTAAAGCCCTCCTCCACTTGAGGCAACTTTGTAAACTCCACCTGAAACAATTGAGTTGTTCTTCCTTTCATAGAAGTTTGAAAACAGTGTTGTTTTAATTAATTTAATTTAAAAGGTGAGTTAATTAATAACACTGAACATCACTTACAATTGAGATGTTACTTGGAAATTGAGAAACTCACCTTGTTAAGCTAATTAATTTAAAAGATTACTGTTTTTACTGAAAGTACACAGCAGTACACAGCTGTTATACTGCAAGGAACTACTAAGGCTATATTTACATTGAATATGCTTACGAGGGTTGTCTGTAAAATAAGATTCCCAAGGATCTGCAGTCGCAAGGAACGATGTTGCAGGAGATATGGAGTAGTGACTGAGTTGTGTTTAAGGGCCCGTCGACAACTAGGTCATTAGGACCCGAAGTCCAAGAATAAAAACAATCAAACTACTAAAAGCTCACCCCTTCAAAAATTAAAAAAGAAATCTAAGATTAAATAGCTAAAAAGTCAATGTTAAAACCACTAAAATGTGAGCTAAAAACGGCTAAAAGTTAAAACAGATAAAGCATGATTTCCTAAAAAGTTTAGCAAGTAACAGTTAAAAAGATAAAAACACCATAATTAAAACGCCTTAGAATTTTAAATCCGCCAAAATAAAAGCATCTTATACCTGCTTGCCAAAATCAATCTTGGCAACAAACCGCAGTACTGTATTTACAGCTACTGGGTCGTTGCTTAAAACAGCACAGTGTAACACCCAGACCAACATACTGGCACTCACGACTATATTGGGGACAATCAAAAAGGACATGTGCGACGGAGAGTGGAATGTTGCACGTCGCACAGATAGACTCAGGATCACCATGCAAAAGATGTCCATGCATGGCTCAAGTGTGTCCTATCCTCAGGCGGGTTAAAACCACTTCTTCCCGCCTGGAAGCCTTGCAACTGGTCTGCCAGGGTTGTGCAGTGTCCTTTATTGTCCGTAACTGAGTGCCAGCTAACGCTTCCCAAGATTGCTGCCAGTGAGTAAATAGATGGTGACGAAAATATTTCTGCACATCTACATATGGTAGCGTACGGGTGGAATACTCCAGAAGGCGGCATACAGACTTTGCAGTCGCATCTGCCGCCTCGTTGCCTGGAATACCCACATGGCCTGGGATCCGCGTAAAAACAAACTGGTATCCGCGAGACAGTAGTTGCGAGATCAACGTCTGAATTTTAATAATCAATGCCGAGGTGCCGATAAACTGTTGCAGGGCCTGGAGAGCACTAAAAAAGTCAGAACAGATAATAAAACTTCCAGGACCTGAACTGAAGATAAAAAGAAGGAAATAAAATATGGCAAACAGCTTGGCGGTAAATAATGAACTGGCGTCTGGAAGGCGGTACTTGTGAACGTCGCCATGGTATACAAAAGTGGAACCCATCACACTACCCATCTGTGAGCCATCAGTAAATACCGGAGTATAAATATGGTATCGGCCCAGAACTGCGGTGAAAAGTTGGTGAAACACCGAGTGAGGGGTAGGTAACTTCGCACAACTCGACAGCTCCAGGTCAAAGCGTGCACGCTGGAGCTGCCAGGGAGGGCATCGGCCAAGTGAATGCTGCTCTACAGCTGGTAGTCGTAGATCACGTGCGGTCAGCAGTTCTCGAAACCTGATACCGCTTGGATGGGAGATAGATGTATTCCACGTATAACGGTACACTAGGTCTGGACACAATACAGGTAAGGATGACTTGGATGAGCAGCCAACCTATTCACATAGGAACATAGTAACAACGAGCGTGGGACAGACAGTGGGAGTTCGCCAGAATCAGCATACAGACAGTCCACTCTACTTGTACGGAAAGCCCCAGTAGCGAGACGGATACAGTGTGATGTATTGCATCTAAAAGACAGAGTTTAGAGGTGGATGAGGAGCCATGGATAAAACAGTCGTAGTCTAATTTGGACCGGACCAGTGAGCGATACAATCTCAACATGACTGTGCGATCGCCGCCCCAAGATGACCCAGATAAAACCCGGAGCACCCGAAGCGAACGATTGCAGGAAGCATGCAGATAACGAATAGGGTGCTCCCATGTAAGTTTAGTGTCGAGGTGTAAGCCCAGGAACTTCAGGTGCGGAACAAATGGAAGACGCGTGCCACGCAAACAAAGATCAGAGGAGATATGGAAACAATCACATATAGCTTGGTTTTCCCTCTCCCAGTACCCCAACCTGTGAGCTGTCTGCAACACTCAAGTCTTGGCAGCTGTTAGAAACGGAGTTCCACTCGCTTCTCCCACCAGTTGTGAATTATGCTATGTGATGTGTTTTTTGTGTGCAAAAAGACTGCATCGGTGGACATCATTCCCAACTATGTGAAGTGTACGGAGAGCAGTGTACGAGCATACAACATGTGCGTAAATGGTGCAGAGAATTCAAAGATGGACTACAGATGTCCAGGATGACCAGCATTCTGGATGGCCACCAGTTTCAGATGAAACGATTGTGAAAGTGGAAGAAGCAATCTGAAAGATTGAAGGATGGCAGTTCGGGAGACCTACGAGATGATCCCTGATGTCAGCAAGACCCACATTCACAAAATTTTGACAGATAATTTAGGGTATACCAAGGTGGGTGGAGGCTTGTTCAAGAAGGGAGTGCACTTCCATCAGGACAATGCCTATGTGACAACTAATCTCCATCAACAAATTTGGATGGGATACTGTCATACACCTTCCTTACAGCCCAAACCTAGCCCCAAGTGACTACCATCTCTTCCCTGACTTGAAGAAACACCTGTGTGGGATGCATTTCAGACCCGGAGAGAAACTGAAAGAAACTGTTTTAAGCTATCTTTGCTGTGCAGCGGGAGAGTTCTACGATGCAGACATACAAAAGATGGTACACCAGATGCAAAAATGCATTGATCAGAACGATGATTATGTCGAAAAGTAGGGAAAAGTCCAAGTTTTCCAAAAATGTATTCAATGTCAATAAATGTGTTCATTGTGAAAAAAAAAAAAAAAAAAAAAAAATTGAAAACCTTATTTTACAGACAACCCTCGTATTTATACCAGATGTTTTAAAATGAATATGGGGTTTTAAGGCTTTGTGGTTTGTGAAGTTGTTGCCAGTACTGCTTTTAGTAGCCAATGAGTGCAATATTGTAAAGACTTTGATTTCTTGCTTCTAAGACTACAAAAGCACTACTGTAATTGAGGCATTCAATTTCAAATGTACAATCTTATTTTACCTGAGCAGGGTTGTCACCAGGATTCCTTACAATTAAGTTCTGTCTCTTTGTTGCTCCTACTTTAACATTTTCGAAGTGGATCTTTGGAATGTTCTGGAAAGGAGCCAGAACAAGAATTGTATCTTCTTCTTTTATTTCTTCTACTTTTTTTGGTATGGGGCTCAGTTTTATCTGTGAACATAGAAAAACAAACATGGATTTTGAAAATTCCTTCACCACTACCTTCTTGCTGCCAACAGACATAGGCTATATGACAACTTCCAATTTTAAACCCTAATTAACGAGCATTCACACAATCTGTATACTAGAATGCAAATATGGAGTCTGAAAGAACATTGTTGTAGAGGTTTTGACTTTTCACTGAACATTTGAAAAAGTACAAGGTAATGGTTGCTAAAAAGAAAAATCAAGTTAAGACAAAAGCAAGGATGCTTCGTTTCAAACAAAATACATAATGGTTTTCATTTAGTCATTGTGAAAGTAAAAGACACAAAACACAACCACACATACAGACAGTAGAATATGCACGCTGCATTTCTATGAAACTAAAGGGGCAACCCTATTATGCTTTATTTAATGCATTTCTTTCATACAAATATACTTCAGTATCTTAAATGATTTGTGATCTAGAGTATGTCTTACAAAAATAATGTAAAGTTATACAAGAACATACTACAATACGAGAACAATGCTAAAGAATGAAAATCTAGTCATTTATGTCACTCTCATCTCCAACAAACTACAGACGATTAATTGCAAGCTCAGGGAGATTCAGAATTTTCTAGTGTCAGACATGACCATTTAGAATTTAAAATTCAACTGAGCTTAGAAAAGCTCATCAACTGAAGTACATGATAGAAGAACCATTATTACTTTCATTGGTAGCTAGGCATCTTAGCGGAAGGTTTATACCAGAAGGGTAAGCTCAGTATTATGACATTTTTTTCCCTGTATCTCAGCTATGATACAGGATACATATGATATCAACATCATAAGTTGATATTTCTTCCACCAGAACATCAATGTTAGAGAAGTGTTTCAGTTCATCTGCTCAGGAATGGCTAATATTGAATCTAAATTTGGAACTTCATTCCAGGAACTGCAGGATGGTATTCATTCATATATGTATATAGTCTTTTACATGCTATACCAGAGTAATTATAGTATAAGTGGGCAATGGAGAGTACTCAATGGCTCTCACACTTCAACCTAAGAGATCTTTTATGCTATCTCCTATGAGTCCAGTGAATTGACCACAGGAGGAATACCTGGGTTTAAAAGTCTAGAGCTGCCAAGCTCTAGCCCACTGCAACATGGTAGGGGGTTGCCACACCAGAACTTTAACCCATTAACATCCAACTTATTTTTTTTTTCAAAAATTAAAAAAACTACATAGTAATGTATTGGTTCCACATACAGTATCCCAACAATGTATTTTGTTTCCCTTTTTATTAACCTAGTGTCCCAAAATCAGCTGGTCTATAAATAGACCGCTGGGCATTAATGGTATCAGAACACACTGTAATGATGAATACATTTTTGTCAAGTTCATGTATTTTATGAATAAACTTTATTTCTTAAAGCAATTACAGATATTCTAAAGCCAAGCCACATATTAACTAAACCATTTGGAGCGGTAAAAGCTTTTTATCAACTGTGATAAGTTTTAAAACATTTGTAGCAGAGTATTACATCACATTTTTTGCAGAACCTCAAGTAGCGTGCAATCCTTCAAACTTGTTTTCACCATTTTTCATTTGAAGCATGATTATTTTCTGGAATATTTCTGTACATTTGTTGTAACTGGTCAGTTGCAAAGTTTTCTTTTTTAGTTGACTTTTTAAACCCTTAGTCATTTGTTTCCTGTATGTCACTTTTCAGAGACAGTGAAATGCACTTCAACTGGACCAGGAACATAATTTACATTTACTATACCTGTACTGCTTCATCTTCACCAGTCAAGACTGTCTGAATCAGGAGGAAGAATCACAATGTCAACTGTATCACAATCATAATGAATTTCACTGGAAAAGTTATCACTTACGATACCCAGTGTAACTCATTTGAATATGGTGTCATAATTATACGCCATATCTCTGAATGTAATTTAAAAATAATGAAAAGGAACAAAGAAATAACAGACTCTTCTGTTATTGTTTGCATTTTTGTTAGTGCAAAATAGCAAAATTATCCCCAAAAGTAATAACTATAAGACATGTACTTTAGGAATCCATGTGTTATCCTCGCTTCAAAGAATACAATATACAATACTGTTAAACACAGTTTGCTCTGTTTCAAACAGAAAAACTGTAGAAGATAAAACACAATAGCAGATGCCGGCATATTGTTACAGAAGTAACAATGTTGCTAGCTGTTATCTCATGCGAGGGTTTCCATGTGCCAACGTGGGAACACATATGCCCAGTGGTCTATAAATAGATTGCTTGTTTTTAGGCTTACTAGAATTGCTTACAGTGGCACGTTCTTGTGTGATGCAATAATACAAACCTTTATCAACAGTTTATCGTATTACAGAAAGTTGGGAAGGAAACATAAGGAAAAAAACATGCTTTCACACGCACTGCAGTCATTTGCACCTTATTATTGTACATTGAACTACACAATATTCTAGTTTTAAAGCTACAATGTGTTCACATAATCATATCAATTATGACATACATGGTCAAAATAAATCTTGAGAATTCATGTAAATCAGGGTTGCCAATGTTTAAAAGTAAAATTATCGCACCGGCCACTCAAAATTATAGATTTGGATTCAAAATTATCGTACATTATAAACCAAATGCTACAACAATAAATGTATCAGCATAACACATATGAAAATGTAATAGTGTTCATGTTTATGGTATCCACTTACAAGATTGATGACCTCAGGCAGTATTACAACTTTAGTACTTATGTTTCCTGCACTATTTATTCCAAAGTTCATCATCCTCAACTGTTGCAACATTATACAAATTTGTTGTTGAGATAAGCTTCATCTCGGTGGCTTGCAGATTTTCAGACCCACTACATTCTTTCATAAACTGAGACGACCGAATAAGTCCATTTACCGTATCTAGCGCCAATCTGCTTCTAATTTTGGTTTTTATTAAACCTAATTTGGAAAAAACTCTTTCACAAGAAGTGTTTCTGTGGGGGCAATGAAATTACTGATAATGGAACCTCCGCCAGTTGTTTGAAATCAGTATTTCCATCAAGGTGACATAAGTGTTTAACAGCACTCCAGAAACTGCAAGGTTCAGGCATGTGCTTTATTTCACATGGAATATCACGTATTTTGGATTTTCTCCATTGATCAGTTTTCTGAACAGTGCCTTCTTCATTGAGATTACCAAATCTGGGCACACTGGCAACAAAAGGATAAAGGGTAGAAGGATTCGTAGGATATGAAATTGTTGCCTTAGAGGGGTGGAGACAGGCCATGAGGGCAAAACTGGTGTCGCTATTTGTAATTAATTTCATTTCGCTGATGTGACAAACCAGTGAAAAAGATTTTTTGCCAGTATCGAAATTATCGTACACCCCCATAATTATCGTACGGGTTGACAACCATGAGTACAAACATTTAAATTATTGTATGCCCCATAATTATCGTACGGGTTGGCAACCCTGATGTAAACTAAATAAAAAATTATATCCGAAGCAGTCTACAAATAGACTGCTGGATGTTAATGGGTTAAAGCACATGAAGAACTGAAGATAGAATAAGCCAGATCTGTGTTGCATCAATACTGCCCAATTCCAAAACCTGTATTTGTTTACAAATACCATCTGAAATTACAGATATAGTTATGAGTTGAAGTTGAAGGATTTCATCTTCAATTGTTTCAAATTTGTTACTGCACCATCATCATCATCATCTGGATCAATGTTTTTATTGTTGAAATTCCTAGCTTTTCAATGTTGCTGGAAATATGTACTTCTGCACTGAACATATTGTTAGATTTTAAACAGGCAGTTGATTTCCAAAAACAATGTTTTATTGCAGTTTTAAAGCATCTTTGTCCCAGGCCCTTGGATCTCCTAGATTATGTTCTGCATAGCAACTGCAAGCCCTATGCTTTTGGCTTGTCCTATTATTAGCATAATAGGTAGTCAATGTGATAGAATCTGTAACCCACACACTCACCCTTCCTTTTTAGCATATAGGTGAGTAATGGTGAAATGATAAGAAAAAGGGTGAGAACTCCACTACAGTGCACATGCACTGGGTACTAACTTAAAAGATAAGGAAAATTCACAAGATAGGCAAATTTAAATTTCCTCAGACACACACAGTATTACAATAAGCTGCCTTTCTGAGAAAGTTTCGTGAACAAAGTGGTTTTATTTTCAGGCTGTTAAAGTGTTCACGATGCCACTCATGGCTATTGTTATGAAGAGAATAAAGCAAATATATTCCATATTATACTCATATTTCAATTTTCATACTGGAGATAATTTTGTTGACTAATAGGAATCAAATTATTATGCTGTATTTCCAAATTTTTTATTGACATCTTTTATGGAATTTATAGTATGTTGAACTTCATTTAAAATACCTTTGTATTTCAGCAAATTCTGTTCAGTCCCAGCAGGAAGAATGTAGCAGAAATTATTTTAATGATTGAAAGTGCATTACACAAGTTGCAATAAAATCACAAATAGAAACCTCTGAGTGCATTCAGCATTAATTTTGAGATTAACTATTGTCATATTCTCCATGCATCATCGAATACATCATTCGAAAATATCCACAGTGAGCACTGCTCAACTGACAACAGCGCAGTATCCAAGAACTCGCATTCTAATAAAGCAATGGCATTAGTGAGCAATTGTAGTATTCTAGAACCTGCTTTCGAATGAAAGAAGAGTATTTGAATACAGTTTGATTCTTGAAAATATTTGATACTGCCCATCACTACTTAAAAGTTCAAGGCAACATATAAATGGAGTATTAAAAAATGAACAGTATTCGTTTCAAGTACAAATGATTTTTCCTCTAGTAGCAATCATTTAAAATAACTAATAAATCTAGGGTTACTAAATGTGACAGTGAATCACGAATTTATCACTTTAATGTGAATTTCTTCCTTTAAAATAAATTAAGATGCATTCATTTCATATGGACATGATCCTTTCTTTGTTCCAATCCTTTAAATAAATATAGAGTAAGGAAATATTGGTGGAGCAGTCATATGGTCAGACTATTATTTTTTTTATTATTTTGTTGTTTAACGATGCTGTCAATTGCCAGGATCACATCAGCGTCGCCGGTGTGCCGGAATTTCGTCCCGCAGGAGTTCTTTTACATGTCAGTAAATCTACTGACATGGAGCTGTCGTTTTTAAGCACACTTAAAAACCATCGGCCTAGGCCGGGTTTGAACCCGTATGGTCAGACTGAAAGTAGTAGTATTGGAGCCACATGGTCTGTGTGGAAACAGTGTTGGGAGAACCAAGTTGGTAGGAGGGGAGGTGATAAGTGAGGTTACCTTGGCCAGGTCCCAGATCATTATTACTGGTTATTTTCCTGACAATTCCCAAAATGGTAAACTTAGGGGCTTGGATTGGGAAATTAGCAACACTTCTAATACCTCCCCTCTGACCATGATGGTTCTCCCACCATTACTTCAAATCCAAGTCATATCCCCCACCCCTACTTTTCCTTGCTGTTACACCAATTACTTTTTATTATTTTTCCTCACACTGCTTGCCATGTGTCGTCTGAATTCAATATTTACTACAAGTGTACTACTCTGAGCGTTTGTTGGTGAAGAAACAGCATGAATCATTCTAAATTATAGGGGCGTTTAACACAGGGTTATCAGACAAAGCAACCACACACTTATCGGTACCTCTTCTCAGGTGTGTGCCACTCGTCTGTTGAGAATGTCATTTCCGCAATTGCATAACATATGGTGTAACCTTCTGACTCACACCATGTATGACAAACGAAGATAGCAGATAACTCTCTTTGGTGGTGTTCGGTTACGTGTTAGTCCAGTTAGGATCAAATTTACTATAGAACAAAAGAATTCATTTATTGGAACTTCACAAATCATAAATCTCCACCTGTCTTAGAATATTTCAGGAACATTTTCCTGATGGTAATTATTATTTATTTATGCCAACAAACTTACTGTTGGTGTTTTTAAACACACAAGCCGTGTGTGGGCAAAGTTTGAGAGGTAGAACTGGAACTTAAAAATTCAATGCCACAACTGGGATTTGTGGTAGAGCAGCCGCCCGGTAAGCGGAAGGTCTGTGGTTCAAATCCCAGTTGTGGTATTGAATTTTTAAGTTCCAGTTCTACCTCTCAAATTTTCCTGATATTCATCTGCCTACCAGTGTTCATAAAATAGTAAAGAAGTTCATAAGTACGAGATCAGCATTTGACTAGAATAGAGAAAAAGAATGATATCAGCGCACAGTTACAATGTTTGACACAAAAGTCAAAGACAGTCGAAAGAAAGTGTATAAATCTAATTTCCAAACATAACTACAAAATAATATACAGAAAGAAATAACCAACATACCTCTAGAGAAACTGCAACAGTTTTTGATAATCTGTTAAGACGTTGCAATACCTGCCTTCGCACAAGGAGAACATTTCCATCTTCTTTGAGCAGGTAAACAATGTAAGGAATTATTATTTATTTATGCCAACAAACTTACTGTTGGTGTTTTTAAACACACAAGCCGTGTGTGGGCACCACAGCGGAAGGTCTGTGGTTCAAATCCCAGTTGTGGCATTGAATTTTTAAGTTCCAGTTCTACCTCTTAATGTAAGGAATATTAAATATTGTAATTTGTGAAAAAAATAATGGTTGTAGTTGACCTTATCCATTTGTCTTATTTGTTTCAATGCAGAAAATGGTTCACACGGGGAAAGTGTCAAGATGTAAGTGGACATATGACTGCAACTCAGGTACCATTAGAAGTGTGGCTGCTTAATCTCACATCACACTACTAAAAAGGCAATTACATTTTTTCAGACTAAAGGAACACTGAGATACACCCCATGTGACAACATGGGATGCGAGTAATGAGGTTCTCCAAGGAGAAGTTCACAACAGCATGGTGTGGCAGCAACCTTCACATAGACAGAAAACGGTTAATCAGATGTGGTTCTTTCCTGGAGCAGCAGAACATCTGGCTGGAGACCTTCCTATGATAGCTCACTTTCGAACTTACTCGTACACATGTCTTCACACCATGGGATCCAACTTTGTGGCAGTCACCTAGTACTACAGGAAGTAGTAAGGCTAGATCCACAAGGTGTATTATTTTGAAGCAGTGGTGGGAGAACTGAGTGTACATTTGTAATCAGTGATGGGTGAACTGATTTGGTCGCAAGTGAACTGTCTTAAGTGAGGTTACCTCAGCAGGCCCAGAAACTCCAGTATTACCAACAAGTCTTCAGTCACTCTCCCTTCATTAAATTTTGACGTCAGTACATTATATTTTGTCAAACATCATACTTAGTTTATTTCCATTCCATCATGAGTATGGTATTCTTTTCTAAGATAATTCAGTACTCAATAAGAGGATCTTCATCTTAAAAAAATCTGATGTGTTGCACTCACATGACTTTTTCTACTCTTGTACTAAACATTCTTACAAACTCTTATTCCTGTATCTTCTTCATGATAGTTAAGATAAACATTCGTACAAATTATCTTATTATTTATTTCCTTTTAGGTACAAGGGGAATATTAGAAGAATACAGTAGACTTTGAGCGATAATCAAATCTTTTAAAGCTTTGAGATTTCATTCTCTTTGCACTCTTAACATATAAAAAAATGAACAATGATCCATTTCACGAAAGTTCTAAGTTTTCCGAAACTCACACACATAACAAAGAATATCTCCGAAATGGTTCACCCTACAAGAAAATGTATTGAGACATAAATTGTGTATTTTAGCAAGGTCTACATTTTTTGTATAGTATGATTTGGTCTATCTCTAATGGTTTACCAGTTATGCAAAAGTCGTCCAGAGTAAATACGACTACAGGGGCTATAGCCAGAAAATTCAAGATATACATTTCATTTGTCATAGAAATATCTCAAACATATGACATTTTAATCAAAATCGTTAGTCATTTTCAAGAAAATCAAAATTTTCGAAAAATTTTCCATGTAAAGGGTAGTTTAGGGTGGGGCTATTTTCTTCAAAATCTTTGTGTCGCATCCTTGAAAGACATTAAACTTAAATACCAACTTTGGTTTTTAACCGACTTTTCGTTTTTGAGTTATGCTGACACAAGGACCTTTTTCTAAAAATGGTATTTTTGGATTCAGGGGGCCTCGAAACATATATTTCCGGTGAAATCACATTGAATTTTTGGGTGGAATACAATACTTCCCCTATTTACCAGGAGAGAAAGTAAAAAGAGCATTATGAATTTTAGGTTACACTGGAACTCGTCAATCGTCATTGTTCAAGAAAATGGTACACTCAGGTCAATACATTTATTTACTTATGTGTTACTTGGTTGATAACTATAACATCTTTAAAGTCAATTCTCTTGTACACAACCACAATACTAGACACAGGAATGTCTTGCACAGGCCATGCAACTCCTTGTACATTTATCACGAAAGTCCCTACTACTCCACCATACAAGTATATAATGATCTTCCTTAAGCTTTGAAATTACTGTGCAAATCATAAGACAGATTTAAAAAAGGATTGAAAGGTTCTTCCTCATGCATTCTATTTACAACAAAGGAATACTGTAATATACTTCTTTATCCCCCTGGATTTAACATTCCTCTATTATACTCTATTGTAATGATTAAGCTAAGGTGTTGGGGTGGGGAATATAGCTTTTATATTGCATGGTTGTATGATGTGTTCCATATCCTTGAGTCTGGCTCATTTTTAGCATCGAAAGAACAAGATAAAATGCAGTACAATACAAAGGAACTTTCTGTATTATGTGAAAACATTTAGTTTAAATGAACAGGCAAAGAGAATATATAAATTGTAAAATTTTATCTACTTTTATTATTACTTCAACATTCCGTTCTAATAATTGTTTCAGCATTGTTTCATCGCCATAGGAATAAAGAGGTTGTTCTAGAATTTTCAAAACTGTCAAGAAATGGAGGATATTGCAAAGGCAACATCCGCCTATTATCTGTTTCCGTGAATATGAAGAGATAACGGGCCTATACTAAATTACATTAAAGGGGTAATTTCAATATAGCAAATATTGTAAATCACTATACTGTAAATTCATGAACACTATGGGAGGTAAACGAAATGTCATCCGTTTAATTAGTGAATAACAATACCGCATGCTTTTAAAATACGATAAAAACTGGAAGAAAAAATGCAAATATTCAGCACTACTGTGACCCTAAACTTGGTATCCACGAAGAGGCCGTGGATCACTAAATGAATTACACCAAGATTGTCTTTCCGAATTTTTAATATGATCTCAAACTTACCTGGAAAAAACACGAGTCCTGTTTTCTAGCCATTTCAAGGTTTTATGCAATTGCACTACACTGGAATGACATGTGTCCTGCCCTTTTCCTCTATTATCTTCAACTATAATTTAAGCCAGAAGCAAATGTTGACGGCTTTTCTGAATAACCATTTAAACATATTTAAAAACTAACTGCTGTAACATGACGTTATGCTGTACCAGTCTTATATTTTTTCAAAGCAACCAATCAAATGCCTGCTACCAGAGAACCAACCACAGATTAATACCAACACTGCAATTGCATTCCGAACTATTTAGCAAGAAATCTTAAGTCCCTATATAGCGTACAAATTTCGATCCGTACTTTAATATAACTTTACTTTACTCTCACCTAATGTAATCATTAGTTAAGAACTTATGATTTTTATTTACATATCTAGAACGCCAATTTACTTACTGGTTCTCTGTCATACCACGTCTACTAAGGTTGTCGACACTGTCTGTCTATATTCCATGTTTCAACTAGACAAAAGAGAAAGAGGCGCCAAACACAAATGGCTCATAATAGCAGCATGCAACATTAAATTTTGGCTGACATACTCTCATCTTTCATATTCAAGCTCCTGCGGAGCACAAACTCGCATCCCTAACGATAAAATTCCAAAAAAAAATCTTATGTGTTACACTCACACGACTTTCTCTACTCTTGTACTAACCATACTTGCAAACTCTTATTCCTATATCCTCTTCGTGTTAGTTGAGATAACATTTCCAGAAATTATCTTATTATTTATCTTCCTCTAGGAACAAGGAGAATATGCGGCTGGCCCTGTAACGCATTTGGTAGAGTACCTGCCTGCTATGAAAGGGGTCCCGGGTTCAATTCCCGGTAGGTAGAAATTTTTCTCCAGTCGAGATTATTCCTCATCCTTCCCTGAGTCTGGAAGTATGAATGAAAGTGTGAATGTGTGTGTGTGTGTGTGTGTGTGTGTGTGAACTCAACGTATAAAAACCCCCAAAACCGAAAAACCCACTGTTAAACGTGTAACACCATTTGCCAATAGGCAAGGCCAGCAATATTACTACTGCAGTTAAAGGCAGAGGAACAATTAAAAAAAAAAGGAGAATATGGTAATACAGTAGACTTTGAGCGATAGTCAACTTTTTTAAAGCTTTCAAATTGTGTTCTCTTTGCACAGTTAACATACAACAAATTCTGATGTGTTGCACTCACACGACTTTCTCTACTCCTGTACTAACCATTCTTACAAACTCTTATTCCTATATCTTCTTCATGTTAATACAGATAACATTTGCAGAAATTATCTTATTACTTATTTCCTTGTGGGTGCAAGGGGAATATGGCAATACAGTAGGCTTTGAGTGATAAGTCAAATCTTTTAAGGCTTTCAAATTCTGTTCTCTTTGCATGTTTAACATACAAAAATATTTGATGTGTTGTACTCACATGATTTTCTCCACTCTTATACTAAACATTCTTACAACTCTTCTTTGTGTTAGTTGAGATAAACAGTTGCAGGAATTATCTTATTGCTCATTTCCTTGTAGGTACAAGGTGAATATGAGAATACAATAGGCTTTGAGCGATAGTCAAATCTTTTGAAGCTTTGAGATTCCGTTCTCTTTGCATGATTAACATATAAAAAAATGAACAATGTTGTTGCATTTAGCTAAAGTTCTAAGTTTCCGAAACTCACACACATAACAAGGAATATCTCCGAAATGGTTCACCCTACAAGAAAATTTATTAAGACATAAACTGTGTATTTCAGCAAGATCTACATTTTTGTATGGTATGATTTGGTCTATCTCTAATGGTTTACCAGATGTGCAAAAGTCGTCCAGAATAAATAGGACTACAAGGGCTATAACCAGAAAATTCAAGATATACATTTCATTTGTCATAAAAATATCTCAAACATATGACATTTTAATCAAAATCGTTAGAACCATTTCCAAGAAAATCAAAATTTTCGAAAAATTTTCCATGTAAAGGGTAGTTTAGGGTGGGGCTATTTTCTTCAAAATCTTCTTGTTGCATCCTTGAAATACATTAAACTTAAATATCAACTTTGGTTTTCAACCAACTGTTTGTTTTTGAGTTATGCTGTCCACAGACTGACACACACACACACGGACCTTTTTCTAAAAATGCTTTTTTTTTATTTAGGCGGCCTCAAAACATATATTTTCGGTCAAATCTCGACATCAAATTTTTGGGTGGAATACAATACTTCCCCTACTTAGCAGTAGAGAAAGTAATAATGACCCAAAAGCTGAAATGTATTTAATTTTTAAAATTAGTGTACAGGAAGTTAAAAGTAAATTTATGCATGGATATAGCTACTATAAAGTAGATACAGGTAAAAAAATAATGATGCAATAATTTATAAATCAATTGGTGTGTGCAGTTTTTTTTTTTCAAGCTCTTGTTTAAAGAATCTAAAAGGAAAATTATTTTTTAAGCAAGTCTTGTGAAACTATTAACTGTTTCTTTCAGAGTATATACAGAATTCATTTTTTTCTTTATGCCAACAAACTTACTGCTGGTGATTTTAAACACACAAGTTGTATGTGAGCAATGTTTGAGAGGTAAAATTGGAACTGAAAAATTCAAGGCCACAGCCTGGATTTGAACCACAGACCTTTCGTTTCACATGCAGCTGTCCTAAAACCACTAAACTACCATTGGAACTTGTCAATATGACATTAAATTCCCTAACTGATTCATATTTTCCTAGTGGACCACAAAGGGAATCTCACATCAGAGATAAATACCCCAAGGGCAACTTACAATTGTAAGTGCTTCATGTCCCGGGATTAAGTAACCTTAGGATGGTAAATATATTTTTTATGCCAAAAAACTTATTGCTGGTGCTTTTAAATACATACCCCATGTGTGGGCATAGTTTGAGAGGAAGAATTGGAAAACTTCAATGCCACAGCCAGGATTTGAACCACGGACCTTCTGCTTCAGAACGGCCATGCTTGAAGTGGAAGGTCCATGGTTCAAATCCTGGCTGTGGCATTGAATTTTTCAGTTCCAGTTCTACCTCTCATGCAGTATAATTCTCAATGGCAAATATTGTGTGCATATCTATAATGTACATGTAAAATTCTTACATGCAAACCACAGCTTGTTGGCAATTGTGATCACAACTTGCACTAATTCCCTTGTCAGAATTTATTGACTGCACCACATATGATCAACCAAATTAGAATATTCAAATTTAAAAGAAATAATTTAGCTAAATAATACTTAGAAAAGCAGTATTTTTTCATTTAATGTAAAGCACAAAATATGAACATGCAATATACATATTACAACAATATCGATTGTCACTCAGTTGAGCCGGTGATATCCACCTCTTCTTCCACCACACGCTGTGCTGCATCAGTCACACTTTCTTTCATATCACAAGCACTCACACTCTTAAATAGAAACCTTCCTTCAATTCTTAGTAATGAAAATCTGTTTACGTATCATAATGCACTATTTATTCAACTTGTATTAATGATCAATGATTAATATCTTATACAAAGCTGTACATTTCAAACTATATTATCTATGATTGAGGTGAAAGCTAAAACCAACGGAATTTAATATGGCATTTATATACTTGAAATTAACTATGTCAGACTCAGAATTACATTACATTAAATGACCAGATTGTCTGCAAAGTTTCACACCTTATAAACAATATTTAAATAATAGTGTTCACATGCAACAGTGCTGCAAAATAATTAGCATACGAAACAACACTTATGTTACACTCTTTAATGGATATAAAAAGTATATAATAGGTGATAGTCATCAATATGAAAGACAAAAATGTGCCACAGGCATGTTATGTTCCAGCAGTAACACTAGTTTCAAGAGAAATGAGGCAGTCCTGCTGAAGTTCTGGTCCTTTATTTTGTTTCTTTCTGATACTTTGTGAAGGTTAAAAACACCTGTGAAACAGAACACAAAATTCATATTGAATAACTCTATTCACCCTAAGATAGTAAAGAAGAAACAAAGCCAGTGACAGTGAAGTGAAATGTATGAGGGTGAAGCCTAAAGTTAGTTAAAACAGATTTGAAAACATCAGTGCCTTGGCTGGAAAACTCAAAGCTTAGTTTTCCATGCTAGGCATAGGAGAAAAATTCTTATTCTATAAAAAATAACCATAGGTACAGTTATACAGTTCCAAAATAACAGTGCTATAGCTTTGCACTACAGTGATCAGTTTAATTTCTATAACAATCTGCAAAAGCAGTACTCTCATTGTAGAGAGTAAACTATGTCAAATTTTGAGAGGTAGAACTGGAACTTAAAAACTCAATGCCACAACTGGGATTTGAACCACAGACCTTCCACTTACTGGGCGGCTGCTCTAACCAACTGAGCTGTTGTGACAAACTGCCAGAATTTAATGCCATTCTGGCAGTTTGTCACAATAGCTCAGTTGGTTAGAGCAGCCGCCCGGTAAGCGGAAGGTCTGTGGTTCAAATCCCAGTTGTGGCATTGAATTTCTAAGTTCCAGTTCTACCTCTCAAACTTTGCCCACACACACACACACACAGCTGTTGCAGCCTTCCGACTATTGACAAATCATGACTGCTTGGCAAGTCATCTCTACAGAATAGGTATCTCAGCCTCACCGATATGTGTCCTGTGTAACGATCCAGCAGAAATGAACGAAGACCACTTGAAGACCTGTGAAGCATTAAGATCAGAAGAAACTACAGTTCAAAAGTATTGGAAAGCACGAATGCTAATGGCTTCATTGCCAGATGCAAGGCACTAGAAAACAACAACAACAACAACTTTGCCCACACACGGCTTGTGTGTTTAAAAACACCAACAGTAAGTTTGTTGGCATAAATAGTTGTCAGATTTACTAGAAACAACATATTTCGGGCTTATGGGCCATGGTCTACTGTGCTTCTTCTTCTTCCCAGACATTTCGTCTGTGACTACAGCAGACATCATCAGTGGTGGTGAGGTCGAAGTATCCTAGAGGAGATTTCAACAGCAACTGTGCTGCTTTCTCCATGGGATGCAGTATTTATATCAGTGGCTGGAGGGGAGGTCTGTTGTGATTAGTCCAGATGGGCAACAGGCTGGATCAATGCCCGGAATATATTGTTTCTAGTATTGATACTGGCCGTGAAAGCCTTAGAATCTCAATATGTCAGATTTGTGGGAATTTTTAAAATATGCCTACATATAAGTTGTGATGGTTGGTAATTTAGCAAGAAGATCTTATGTGTTATTTATTTATGCCAACAAACTTACTGTTGGTGTTTTTAAACACATAAGCCGTGTGTGGGCAATGTTTGAGAGGTAGAACTGGAACTTAAAAATTCAATGCCACAACTGGGATTTGAACCACAGACCCTCCACTTACTAGCAGGTGCTCTAACCATTAAGCTACTAGCTGCATGGTCATGACTTGTGAGTTGTGATTCCGTTTTAAGGGAAATAGTGACACAAAAGTAACAACTTGTCATTTGTCTCAATGCTATATTGTTGTTGTTGTTAGCTAATGCTGGATTTCTGACAATGAAGTCATTAATCCTCTTGCTCTCCAATATTTTTCACTGATGATACTGAAGAGAGCAATAGCAGTATTAGTAACCGCTTTTTAGAGAGCACCATATTTTTATGTTTTGGCGGTCACATCGCTCTCTCACAACCCCCAGAATGTCTGGAGGACCACACCTGTCGTTGCTTTACGGGTCTCACCGAACTGACCGGGTGAATTATCAAAATAAATTCACCGACCACATCCTCTGATCACCAATCACAGGACGTATTACATGCCATGACAGGTCAGCATGTTAGGGGTTAAGATTTTATAGAGAAATGGAGAGGTTGGAAAAATAAAGACTCCCTAGCCCTTGGGAACCCTAATAGCATCGGGGTCAGAAGAGAACAAGAGATGACCAAGGTAAGGTCAGATAGCTATATAGGTATGTCTTTAATATTTTTTAATATAACTTCACTGAAAGCAACAAATGCTATATTGTTGATTCTTATGTCAGGACTCGCCTGTTCCAGGGTAGCTTGTCCTAATGAATAATCTTCAATATTGAGGTCCTCTTTGGCACTTTCCAATATTCCAAACATTCTTGACCACTTCTCTGTTGGGTATTCAATGTAATATTTCAGCATACCTTGATATTCTTCCTTTAACTCAGCACCTGAAATAAGAAATGCACATAAAAATAAGGAAGGAAAAAGAATATTGGACAATCACTGTTGGTTGACCAGACGCTGAGAATGTAGGTAATAGGTCCTCAAAACATGACCTGGCAGTAACTTAAGTCCAGCAACAATGCTTAACGTGTATACATTTTCCATAATTTGGCCTGAATGACTTTCAGTAAAATATCATGTCCGGGATATTATTAAGAAAAATCAAAGGTATATCTTGAATTTTCTCTGGATGGAGAAGTTCTGTTCATATTCCTGTTGAATTTTACATAATTTATTTCAACTGGGGTATCACAAAAGATAGACAAAGGCTAATTTCACAAAAACTGTAGACCTCACTACAGTATATGATTTGTGCTATACAAGTATTTTAATAACACTCATTTCAGAGATATACTGTGTGAGGATTGATGACAATTTATTTTCACTATGTGTCATCAACCCACTCATGATTTCAATATGTTAAAAGTTTCACTATTTTGCACCCATTATACCAGATGGAAACAGGGCCAAAGAGCTTCAGCCACCCACAGCTGAGAATGAGGTTGAATGACCTCAAAAATGTTACAGTGTTTCTGACATTTCAAAGTGAACGTGAGTGTAAAAAGTGACTCATAAAAGAAAACTCAAACACAACCAGTGATTCCCCAATTTTCTTCCATCCTGAGTAGTATAGCATCATCTAGAACGGAGTTAGGGAATTTAAAGATTAAACTGTCATCTGCTGGAGTTTCAACTTCATAATTTTATGCTTGAAATTTTTTTATATATGTTCTTTCCATTAGCTCAGTTCTAAGGAATTAAGCAGTGATTTTAGCAGTTCGACCTTTTGTTTTATATTATGACTAGATGTCCCAATGAACTTCGTACCATCTAAAATTGAATTTTCATAACTGATTGATGACCTATGTCAACTCGTCCTCTCCTTGACATTGTAATGAACACTGTAAAATGACACAGAATTATTTTTGCAGTCCCTCAAATTTACTGAGCTTACCTTGAAAGCTTTACAATATTGATTGCTTACTTGAGTTTTGCTAAAACAAAATTGAATGCATTTTTTGTTTATTTCTAAGCCTGCAAAGTCAGTTTACCTTAATAGAATGATTGATCAAAATGAATATTCACAAAATGTAATTAAACTTGATTTAAGCAAATTTATTCACAAAATCCACTGCCTTTCTTTATAAAAGCAAAACCTTATCTGCATACAAAATTTGATCCAAATTGTTTGAGCCGTTTCCAGGATACGCGGAACATATATATACAAGAATTTCTCATTTAAATATATTATATATTGTATGTTTGAGGAAGTGGCATGCCAAATGAAATGTAAATTTTTAATTTCTCTGAATAGCCTGAGAATTTCTATTCATTCCAAGTGAATTTTCCTTAATTTTCCTTTAACTATAAGGGATATACAAAAGTTTACTTCATAAATATGCAGAGCTTATTAAAATATAGAGTTAGTGCCAAATAATTTTTTTTCATAGCATTAGCCATTTAAAAAGTGTTTGTTGTTAGATGTTTTGATTTTCCAAAGTTAGTTTATAATGGGGAATCAATGATGGAAAATCAAAATATGCAGCTCTTCTTATTTCCAAATGAATGTCAAATTTAACTTGTAATTTAACAGTCATATTTTGTTTTTACTCCATGGATGTAACTAAGTCCATATTGCATTATTTGAAATAATTTCTGGGCAAACACTTTCTTTCATTTCCTTCATAAATTTGTGTTTTTAAACCTCATCCAAAGTGACGTCTCAGATGTTGTGCAAGTTAAGAACTGCCATTTCTGCATTGTATATGGGAAGTTGACTTCTAATGCTTAAAGTACCTTCTTATCTTTGTTTACTCCACATATTCCAATAAATGTTGGTGCATAATTTGCATGGTGCATAATTTTTTCTGTCAGGAGCAGTATTGTTTACAATGGCAAATTGTGCTGTTGGGTCCAACAGCAGAGACCCTGATTTTGAAATTCAGGTGCTTAAAAGATTGAATGAAGATGCCAGTGATGATGAAAGTAACATGGATAGCAAATAGTAATTGAAAATGAACCTGATAGAGAAATCATAAACTGATTCTGTGGAAGTGATTGAAAACTCTTGCACTGAAAATGACAAATGCTGCAAATAAACATAAACTGAATTCAGGAAAGGCTATTTGCATTTTAGAACCCATAAATGTACAAAAAGAAGTCTCTGAGATAATATGTTCATTCTCCAAGTCACAGTACTATGTATTTGCTTGCTTTGATTTCTTTTGGGTGGCTGAGGAACAAAGTGAATTATAATACTCCTTTGGATTTTATTGTTTCCCTGAGATGACACAAATCATTTTAAAATGGACCAATATGAAATGGCATATTGATCAAGATTTTAATCATCTTGAGCTGGAAGATTTCCAAACTCTGCTGCTTTTAATTCAATGATAAAGATATTTCATCTACATTACAACAAATGGCAGTTGCAGAGAAATATTCTCTTTATACCCTAAAAGATATTTTCCAAACTTCTGCTATGCTTGCGATTCACCAAACCTTAAGAATGATATAAAGATATCTAAAAATTTTCATAAACTGTAGGAAAAAAGCACCATACAAAGGGCATGCATGTTTTGAAGACTGATTGAAAATAAACACTTTACATTTTTTTATAATTAACATACACTACTGAATCTGAAAACGCCTAGCTTTTGTTTACCTCTGTATACATGATTCTTAGGCAGAAGAAAACATCAAGTAAACATTTCATTTTCTAATTATTTCCACAATAGGGCTATTTCTTTTAATGTTTACAATGATATAATTGTTAAACTTGCTATATATTAAAATAATCCTTAACAATGTCTTGATTAAATAATAATAATTAAAACAAATAATAAATAAAATCTTGAAAAACCAATAAACATTAATTTTGGAGTAGCATAAATATAAGGTGTCTACCAGACGTCACGTCACCAGTTATGGGTTAAAGCTAACTTTTAGACTTATAAATAAACAATAATACAGCAGACAATTATTCACCTAACAGTATTAACTTTCATAATAAACTAAAGTAAGAATAATATTACTATGCATACAAAATAACTGACAAAAATGTTTAAAAAAATTATCTTCTAACTATAAAAGATTTCATATTACAGCTGTTAAAAAGTAAAATAAAATGTGGACTCTATGCCAGGCATATTCTAACCTGAGATTTAACCTAGGTTCAGCAAACTCACTGAAGATCAACATGCTGCTCTTTGTTTCATGCCATAATTTCTTCAAGCTGGCAAGTAAAGCACATCTTAACAAGCCTGATCAGGGAGTCATAACATTTAGAGTTCAAAATTGCAGAGACCTTTGACAATGTGACAAGATCAACTCTTCAATAATGGTTTTTGAAAGCAATGAAAAACATGGTTTCTCAATGAGGATTTAATATTAGCTGAGTACAACTATGTAACAATTACAATCCAATGAATAAATTACAAGTAAAAAGTACTTTCACTTAAATATGATTACATATGAGAATTACTACAAAAGTAATCACTATAGGTAATTTGATTACTTTTGCTTAACTATATGCCTTTAATTTCACAGTTCATGCTTACCTGGAAATGAGGATTCCACAAATTCTTTGACAGAGTCAACATCGTAGTATTCTGTAGTGATGATGCCCATTTGAGATTTAGTGATGGCTATCTGGGATTTACTGACTAGTGGAACAGTAGATTTGCGGATCTTCAAAATAAGCGTACATCCTTTTGCATACTTATTCTTTAGATGCTGCACAGAACCAAGGCACCTGAGACGCCCATTCACCATGATGGCAAGACGAGTACAAAGTGCTTCACATTCATCCATACTGCAACAACAATATTAACTGTTTAGAACTGTAATATTCCTATAGTCAGCAATTAAACTCTTGAGAGTCACGAAGGAACATACTTCATTTAAGTGCACTATATTGTGATTTTGAGCTATATTTTCACTTCTAATATCATGTCGGGTACAGTAACAGAGGATGATTTGCCACACAAATATAAAACTAATGACTGCTTAAATTTCAAACAAGTTATTAGTTGATAAGGTACGTCCACAAGTAAGTTTCCTACTTGTCCCACAACTAGCAAATAATATACTGCGTAAAGCGACTACATGTATGTGATACAGTAATGAAGTGATATGGTGCATGCGCTAACAGAACTTCCTGAAGTATCCTTTGTAGCAGCAGTTGAAGGTGGGGCTCTTATTTCACCTCCCGCAGTATACGAAATACAATCTTGATAAAGATTGCCTAGCAACAATTGAGATTCATTGTCACCCGCACCAGGGCCTAATGTCATGAGCAAGAAGATGATGGTAATTATTATTTATTTATGCCAACAAACTTACTGTTTGTGTTTTTAAACACACAAGCCATGTATGGCCAATGTTTGAGAGGTAGAACTGTGGCATTGAATTTTTAAGTTCCAGTTCTACCTCTCAAGAAGGTGATGCTTTATTGGTACAATGACTTTGCAGCACGTTGCGAAAAGTTCATGATGAGGACCACAGCAGAAGGCCATTCATCATTAGGGGTGATCTTGTGGAGCCTGTGTGGGAATGCATAATGAAGAATCATTGCTTAACAATCACAGAACTCAGCAATCAATGTCTATGCCACTCCTTGTTACAGGAAATTGTCATGGAGCACCTGCTGTTCCAGAAATGTAATGTCTGTGGGTGCCAAAGCAACTGACTCCAGAATGCGAAACTAAGCACATGGGGAAACTTTGACATTTCTGCAGTGGTACTATGATGAGAGTGATTCTGGACTGGGTCATCACATAGTTTGCACACAATACCCTAGAAACCAAACAGTCTGAATTGACCTTTTAATGGCTCTCCTTGAAAGATGAGACTCAAGCAGATTGTATTGGTGCAGAAAGTGCTGCTGTATTCAGTGTTCTGGGATAGACAAAGAGTTCTTGTTGAATCCCTGACTAGAAGTGGGACAGTAAATGATTATGATTGACAATTCAGAACAAGTGATGTGGGATGCTTAGTGCCAGTATTGTCTTACTGCACAACAGTGGTATAGCGTGAGAGATTCACAAGTGTTGCCAATTGCTTCAGACTTAATTTGGGGGGTGCCAGTTGTGAATTCCAAGGGTTTCCAAGCTAATATTATACAGGATGGAAGTGAAATGATCTGCCAGACTTTAACAGCGAATTTCTCATGTTGTGAATAACAAAAAAGTCTAATACCAAAATGTTGAAAAGTTTATAGTTTTCTAGAAAAAATATTTTTATTGAAAAAAATTTATTATCACCTGGCTGAATTATTATTGATTGAAGGTTCTTGATTTATGGCTATATTCATAGAAAATTGAATAAACTACAACTTTTTCCTTTGGCATATTTCAATAGATTCAATAGTTTTTGCGTAAATTAAATTTGTTGTTGTTGTTAGCTAATGCTGGATTTCTGACAATGAAGTCATTAATCCTCTTGCTCTCCAATATTTTTCACTGATGGATGGGGCACTAGAAATGGCCGGGCATATTTCAAGGTGGTCTCGATCCATTTCCTCTTGCAGATCACATAGAGGACAGAGTGGTGAAGAATATATCCCAATTCTGTTTAAAGTAAATTAAATTTAAAAGAACCCATAATTTGTTGCCTTTTTGTTGCAATAAAGCTTCTTTAAGTCCCATGTCATACAACTCTTGGTGAACTTTGTAGACTGCTTTGTTTCAAAATTTGGGAGTTCATTCCTTAATCACACTGCATTGAAGTGCTGTCCATAAGTAAGAAAAGTGTTCAACAAACTTTTTGGGTAAGTCTTGTCATATTCAATTTATTCCATTTATGAATAGTCCAACAATGTGGTGCTGTTTTTGCGATTATTAATACGGATTGTGCTGAGCTATGAGACTTGTTTTATATCTAGGTCGTGGTAACGGATGGAATGAAATATCACACAATGTTTCTTTATCACAATGTATTAATTTATTAATACTTCCTCGATACTTTACACTCTCAGCACCATGCTAAATGCTTAAAAACCTTTACACTTTTTTTTTTACTTAGTAGAATTTATGCTTGATGAAAGTTTGGTGAAAGTTTCATGTTCACACTACCTAAATATGATCGTCTTTTCACCTCGAAGATACACACGCGAGTGAACAGTTTTTTGGCGTCGTTTGACGCGACACCGCCTTTTTCATATTTATCCGCGCATGCGTCCATCAAATAGTTTTTTCTCGTTAGGGAAGCGATCCCTAATCATCTTTCCCTACTTTTATTATGGAACACATACAATTCTAATATTTATACATATATATTAAAATCAAATATGGAAAGATTTATGACGTCTTTGTGCAAACTTAGTTGTTCGTAACAATGAACCTTATCAATATGTTTTCGTCATTTAATTATCTCATACCAACATCAAAAAACGAATTACACTTCTAACAAACATTCACATGAACGATTTTCTTTTGGGGTCTTCTAATATTCTGTCTCAAATGATAGAAACTATTTGGTTTATATCCAACAATCTATTGCTTATTTGGCCATGTATCTTGTCTATGATATCATAAAATATTCGTCAATGCAATGATTTCATGTCAGTTTTTCCTCTATCCAGCCTCAATCTCTTTGAAAATATTGGTGTTTCATGGCAATCTTGATCAGATTCTATCCTTGACAAAATTAATTTGTCAAAATTTTCATGCAAGTCATTCATACTGTTTTTGAAGTCATTGATACTTTGTTTGCAGAAAGCAGTAACAAACATCTTTTTCTGAATGATGTTAAACAAAGAATCTGACTTAGGAAATACAGCGAAAACACCAAAAGTAAGTATCTGAAATCAAAGCTTAGTGTCACTTAGGAAGCCCCATGCACAAGCTCTTGTTTTAGCATCCTCATCTTCTGCTATTAATTTAAACATGATGGCAAGTTCCATCTTCAAGCTGAAAATGACATCAGTCATTTTTCTTTTATAGTTCCATCTCTTGGCAGACACTGATGGAATGTATTTTTTTACTTCAGTGTCTGAATCTTCTGTTCTTTTGAGTGATTTTTAAAAAAATGTAAAGAGTCCTGGCACTGAGGATGGAGAGGATCGTCTCCAGAGCTAGTCCTGTGTTTAATATTATCACAAGTAAGTCGGAGCAAAATGTGTTTCTAAACATCAACATATTTTTCAATGCAGTTCTGATACTGTTTGAAAAAAAATATTCTATACTTCTTTATCTGACTGGTTGATTGCTGCAAAACTAAATTAAGCTTGTGGGCATAGCAATGCACAAATAAAGTTTGTTCATATTTCACTCTAACAATTGACTGTAAACCATTATGCTCTCCAGCATAATGGCCAGACTATCATATGTTTGAGCTATGGGTTTTGTGTCAGATTTGAATTCATCCATGAGTTCGAACAAATGCTTGGGCAAACTAACTGCTGTGTGGTCACTACTGATGTCACAAAACCCTAAAACTCTTTCTTCAACCTGTCCCTCTGGTGTGACATAACACAGAACTGCAGACTATTGAGATTTATTTGATATATCAGTAATTTTATCCATGATTACCGATATAAAACTTGTCTCTCACTTTGTTATTTATTTCATTAATCAAAATGTGAGAAATACGCTCAATAGTTTCATTCTGAATGTAATTTAACATTCCTGAAAACACAGTCACAGTCCAAAGATGTTCCTCTAACTTATCATCTGTTTGAGCAATTAGATGTAAGAGCTTTATGTAGTTACCTCTGTTATCTGAATTTTCGGACTGGTCACTACCCCTAAATGGGAGTTCTAGCTGAGGTGAATAGCAAACAGCATTTTTCAATTGACTCATTATATATCTATATCTTTTCACACCTTCATTATACTTTTCAATTAAATTTTTAAACACTTCACTCAAAGAAATGTCAATTTTTGCTTTCCCAAACTTTACTAAACTTTACAACAGATGAAATATGAGTTTTGGAATTTTCATGATGAACCATGTTATTGACGCCATCTTAGTCCACAAACTTTTTACATTAAAAAAAAAGTAGGCATGACCAACAAAATAGTTTCAATAATTTATCCTAACCATACCTAAGGAAACTCATTGTACCAAGAGCTACCAAAATGCTTTTTGAAAACCTCCATGTGATTTATTTTTTAAAGGTTTAAAATTCAGAGTTGGCTTTCCTGTTGAAATTTGACATTTTTCACCAAATAACCTGAACCCAAGGAGCATTTTAAAAGGTTTTTGATCACACAACCACAGTCACTTTTACCCATAAATTGTGATGCCATTTTCCTTAATGTACTTTTAACATTAAATCATTCACCATATCATTGTTAGATGTGAAGAATTAAAGCTAAAACTCAAGGTTTGCCTTTCCACTGTACTGACAAAGTCATACTATAAATAACAAACTGAGGCCTTGCAGGGTCACTGACAGCCCACACAAGTCTATAAGCTCCAAGTTTGCTGATGAATGCCATTGGCAATGTAACAAGCTATTTAGAATTGGAGTGAGTGAGTAAGTGAGTGGGGTTTAAGGGCCCATCGACAGCTAGGTTATTTGAGCCCTAGGTCAAAATTTGAATTGGAGGATGTGGTCATTGCAGGATCGGCTATTTACTGATCTTAGTGGATTGGTCGCAAATTAACACAATTAAAATCTGAAAGTGAAATTCCTTAGACTTTCTATTATTCTTTGAAAAAATCATGTAAAATTTGGACATACTTTATTCATTTTTATTAGCTGTAGATGGTGGCAACAGGGCAACATTAATGCCATACCTCTGCTGCACAATAGCACTTGGCCACACAGGGCTTAATGGGCAACAGAACTGAAAACATTTGACTAGCAGGTGTTTGATGATCCACCCTACAGCCCAGATGTTGCTCCCAGTGATTTTTATTTGTTCTGGAACCTCAAGAAATTCCTGTCTAGTTGGAGTCAGTATCTTCAAACTGACTGAGGAGTGGAGATAGTTGTCCTATAGTAGTTCCAATCCCAGGCAGAAGACTCCAATGAGAGGGATGCAAAACTTGGTCCCACGGTATGACAAATGTCTGAATTCCAGACATGTGAGCAAATAGCTTAACACTTCCTGTATCTGTTCCAATAAATCTTTCAATTACATTGTGTTTTGTCTCTTTTCACAGACAGGGAAACTTACTTTATGGATGAGCCTCATGTATGCATACATAAGCATCAATCAACCCTATGGTGAGAAATCTATCTCTATTTCAATAACATTCTAATCCTACATCAGTTACCTATGTGAAGTGAGAATTATGCTCTTCCCACTATCTCTCACTTTGCAGATAACATTCCACAAATGTCTTCTTGCAGCTGGATCCATTCCTGAGGTTGGTTCATCAAGAAATATCACAGATGGGTCTCCTATTAAAGCTACAGCTGTGCTCAGTTTGCGCTTATTTCCACCACTAAATAAAAGAACACTAAGATGAGCCTTTATATTCAATAACCAACTGCCTATATCAAACAGTAAGCTTGATTAGGGCAATCAATAACAACAATTTTATTCTAGCAAAATTATGATAGAAATACATAATGCCAAAGTGTTTCTATCATATTCCAAAGTTCACACACATAATATAAGGATAAAATTTTTCTGTTATACCAAAAATTTTCATATTGACAACAATGATATTAAATTTACAAGATAGATCAGCTGGATTTAACATTGAATGAAGAAACATTTTGGCTACCATTTCTGGGCTTAAAAACCACCAGGAAACAAACCAGGCTGAATTAGGGGTTTACAGAAACCCAAATGGAAAATTATATTGAGACAGAATATTGTAAGACCCCAAAATAAAATCATTTATGTAAATATTTGTTGAGAGTGTAATTTGTTTTTGGTGTTGGTACAAGTTGGTTGAGTGACGAAAACGTGTTGCTATTGTTCATTGTTACAAAAAATTAAGTTTGTTTAAAGACGTCATAAGTATTTCCATATTTAAATTTAATATATATGTATAAATAAAATAATTATATGTGTTCAATATTGAAAGCGAAGGGTGAATAACTAAAGATCGCTTCCCTAACAATACAGGAACTATTTGATGAACACATATGTGGATGTACACAAAAAGAAGGTAGCATCATGTAATGCGGCACTAGAATTTGTTAATAGCGTCCATGTCTTTGATATGAGAAGACGTGTTTTTATAGTGCTCTTGGATGTGAGTAGAAAATTGATTAAACTTTCATGAAGCTTTTGTTCTAAAGTTGTTAAAAACTGGAGAGACTATTAATATAATATAAATTGGTGCGATGAAAGTGTAAAGACGAGAAAAAGTGTTAATAAAGTAATATATTATAGTGAAATAAACATCGAGTGTTTGTTCATTCCATCTAGTACCACGACCTGAGATAGAAAAAGAATCTCATAGCTCAGTGCATACAAAGCAACATATTATAAAAACAGCACCAATATTAAAAATAATCAGTTTGGTCCCAAAAAATATGAATTTGCTATATTCGACTGTCTTTTCATAGATTAATTCACATACCATTAAGTTAAACAGAATACAATAACAGTATCATCACATACATGAAGCTACTACTATGAATGTTTCAGAGTACATTCTATTGATAAGATTACCATGAAATATAAGAAACAAAATATGTCAAAGAAACAAGCATATTAGTTGATGCAAGGGATCTCACTTGAATATAAAGATCACCTTTCATCCCAAAATATTTCATAAATTTGAAAAGATGCTCAGAGATTCTGATACTAAACTGGCACTGGCTTCGCTTGGCGTTTTTCGCCTCTGTTTTTGTGAAATATTGCTTTTGTGGGAGAAGATACTTATTTATGTAGATAAACTGAAAGTCAAAACGTTAACTAAATAACAACTTTAGTCGCAATTGTGAAGAGTCATTTCCGAGATGCAAATATTTCATAAACACCATCATTGCATGACAACGGCATTTAGTTTTGGTATATGATCTTTTGTACTTCAGCATAAAAGAAAAATTTTTTTTTCTTTTATTTTCTGCAGTATCCTGTGGCAGTAAATAAATCATACTCAAATCATTTTCACCTAAATTAAAGATAAGAATAAAAGAAATTTACCTGTATGCTTGAACCTTCTTGTCTATATGTTTCTCAAATGATAGATCTCTTGCTAGCTGCTCAATAATATATTTAATTTTCTTTGGAGGTATTCCTGTTAGTAGAGAAAACATAAACATTGTTTCTCTACCTGTCATACTTCCTAACAGTGCATCAAACTGAGGACAGTATCCAATTTGTCGATGTATCTGTTAGACACAAATGCTGACAATTACAAAATATTTGCATAAAGATTTATACATATGCATAAAATTTAGCATTTAGTTTCTCTGTAAATCAAAGCTAAACAACAATGAATTTTTCCTTATATTATGTTTGAAAAAAACAACAAAAAACACCACACACAACAACAACAACAACAAAACGTATTTTATAACTGAAACCTAGAAGAACTCTATACTGAAGAAGACAGCTTCTCTCTCTATCTCTCTTGTGGCACCTATTCTTAAGTTGGACTACCTGAGCATCTATAAACTTGATATAAAACTTCTTTTAGGATTGTTCTATTGTTTAAATGTGGGAATAAATGGTTTGTTTTAAGAAGACATATGTATTTAACATGCAAATCACAACAGACCTCCACAATTGGTAATGTGTGATGTTTCAGAGACAAAACATGTTAAAATCTTAGGTAAAATAATTCTCAACATTTAAAAACACTTGTTCCACTAACTTTAAAACCCAAGAGGACTAGTTTTGAAGAGACTATCATCCATCCTCAGCTGGTCAGCCAACTGATTTCCTCATCAGGTAACCGTCTCCCCCTTCCCTCATTGCCTGATCTGCTTCTCTTCCTATTGACCAGTCATTAAGACATCTGTTGCTGGTACTTCAAAATTCATTATGCAATTTATATTCTTAATGATGAAAAATGTAACTTAGTAACTAAGAAAATTGATAGGTTCAAGTACTTAAATCAGAATAGTCACTTTGAGGACAGCATTTGGAGTTAACACAACTTAGCTCTGTAATAATTTGTGTATATTGTTGAGCATCTGGGAATGTAGATCTTTTGTTAAAAATTTAGAAAGCATAATTGAAGAAATAAAAATGGGGAAAAAATATTGTAATTATTGATGACTTTAATTTTGATTTTAGTAAGAAATTGGATAACTCAATAATGGAACTAATGTCAACATGCAGCTTAAAATGTGTTGAATGCAGACCAACAAGAATGATAAAATATACTGCCACAATTTTAGATCAAATTCTTGAACAAAAATGTATTTTAGAATATCAAGTTGATGTGATCAACACAGGGTTTTTTGACCATTATGCCATATACTTCCCAGGCTAAAAAATACAGTAGGGATTTTAGAGAAAGTAACTTATCAGCACTAAAACAGTTGCTGGTGACAAACATATCCCGAAACAGCAGGCCCAATCAAAATTGTCACCCGCTCATTGGCCAGGGCAACGCAACCCCCTCCCACCTAACATTTTATATATATGGGGAGCGGAAAGCTAACGGTCATTTTTTAATCTGATGAAGGCCATAGAGTCTACAATGGCCGACAGCTCAATGTTTTTAAACCTCACATGGCTGATCACCTGTGAAGAGATTCTAAATGTTATTGATAAGGGGAATGAATGTGCAGTTATTTTTGGATTTACCAAAGACGTTTGAAATGGTTCAACTTCGTATTCTATTACATGAACTGCAGTTATGAGGAATAACAGGAAAGCGGCAGAAATAATTTGTCTCATTTGTGTAACCTCAAACATATGATTTAAATAACAAATACTGATGGGTAAAAGTTTTAGAAGTTTTACCTCCAAAATGCAAAATGCTAATCATAGAGTACCTCAGGGTTCTACATTGGGGCAATTTTATTTCTAACATTTATAAATGTGCCCTTGAGGGGTTCCATGCAAATACCCCATTGGGTGCCTCCCCAGGTGGCAGATAATTTTGGTTGGTTTTGTGGGTTTAAGGGCGCTCAAATTCTAGGTCATCAGCGCCCTTAGAAGATTCATGACAATAGCCAGATATAAATTTCACTCAAAAATAAAAATACTAGCAACAAGAAAAATATACACAGAAAGTAAAACACAGTGGCAATAGCCAGATATGAAACATGTCGAAAAGCATAAAGAGAACTAAAATTTTAAATCATCAAATTGATATTGCACTCCACTACATAACAACTTAAAAACTCCATCAACCGTTGTTTTGTCGTTCGCACGTGGCGAACTGACAAAAGGTTGTCACACAGCAGACATAGAGGGGCAGGGTCCCTTTTAAATAGGTAACCATGCGAAAAATTGCAGTGCCCTATTCTTAATCGAGCCAAACTAACCTCCTCACGGTGAGATATGTGACAGAAAGTTACCCAGTTTATCAGAAGTTCTATCACTTCTCTAAGCTTATTACCGCGGAGAGCTGGCCACTCTTCGTGCCAGGACAACAGCACTGCTCTGCACACTTCAAGCCTAAAGCCTTCCGAAGTAACACGTGAAATGGTAATACTGGATTCTGTAGTTGCCGTCTTTGCTGCCAAATCTGCCATTTCATTCCCCGGCAAACCTACGTGACCAGGAATTCATGCACACACCACATCAACGCCAGAAGCATGTAAAACATGGAGGGCATCCTGGATACGTTGCACAATAGGGTGGGGGTTGTACAGCTCACAAAGGTTCTGAAGTGCACTAAGGGAATCGCTCAAAATCAGGCAGTCACCTAATTTACGACGGTGCACATAAAAAACGGCTCGGTAAATTGCATAAAGCTCTGCAGCAAAAATGAAAGTACTATTTGGAAAACCGAATGTATGTAGTTCAGTTCCATAAACATAAGCACATCCAACGCCGTTGGTGCTCTCTGACCCATTGGTGTAAATATATCGACGGTCAGTGCAGCCTGACAAAAATTCTAAAAAACATGTGCGGATACTTGAAATAGGCATCGTGGACTTCTGGTTTACGGTCATCCTAAGATCTACATGGGGCGTGCCAGATAACCAAGGGGGGTAAAGCTTCTCGCCCTTGGCGAACAGCCTAGGCAGTTCCACTCCAAGCTTCATTAGAAGATCTTGGAAACGAAACCCTGCAGGCTTAGGACTAAGGGTCCTATTCCTATACCGTTCTCTTAGTGTGGTGGTGAAAAAAGAAGCAAACGTTGGGTGCTTAGGCATACATCTAAGCGCACAACCATAATTTTCCAATAGAATCTCACACCGATATTGCAGAGGAGCTTCTGCGAACTTGGCGTAAAGGCTCACCACTGGGCTTATTGGAAAAGCTCCAACTGCAATGCAGATGCCCCTATTGTGGACCACATCTAATCTTCTCAGCACAAATGATCGTGCTGACGAATAAACAATACACCCATAGTCTAGTTTGGATCGGACCAGTGCGCGATACATTCGTAACAAAATTGTCCGATCCGCTCCCCACGATTTGCCATTTAGTACTCGCATGATATTTAGGGAACGGTCACAGTGTGCTCTTAGCTGTGCTATGTGTGATGACCAATTAAGCTTCCTATCTAAGATCAACCCCAGGAAATGCGTCTCATCTGTGAAAGGAAGTAAATCTGGACCGAAACGGAATGAAGATGGTAATTGTCTACTACAGCGCCAGAAATTAACGCAGATTTACTTCTTAGTTGAGAAACGGAAGCTGTTTTTCGAGCTCCATTCTCAAAGGTTGTCCAAACATTGCTGCAGGCGTCGTTCTAAGAATGCCATGTGCTGAGAAGTGCAATACACAGCGAAGTCGTGTATGAATAGACATGATGAAACTCCAGGTGGAACACATTTCCAGATGGAGTTAATTGCTATAGCAAAGAGCGTGACACTTAGTAACAAACCCTGAGGTACTCCCTCATCCTGAACAAAAGAGTTTGAGAAAACCGAGCCGACCCTTACTCGGAAAAGGCAGTCTTTAATAATCTCCTGAATGAATAGCGATAGGCGTCCACGTATGTTCCAGGTGTACAGGGAGCAGAAAATCCCTGCTCACCAGCACGTATTGTAAGCCTTCTCGAGATTGAAAAATATGCCAACGGTTTGACAGTTCCTCATAAATCCATTTATTATCTGTGCCAATATTGACACAAGATAGTCTACAGTTGGATGCATTGTTGAAAACCGCACTGGATGTTAGTCAGTAGGTTATGACTTTCCAACCACCATATCAACCGTCAAATGATCATGCCTTCTATCACCTTGCAAACGCAACTGGTGAGGGAAATAGGATGGTAGCTGAAGGAAAGAAGACTATTATTTGTAGTGTTTAATGCCCGTTTTTACTACATACAGAACCACAGGTGGAGACACTGATGATGCATGGAATGAAGATGGGACACTGGCAGAATGAGACAGTGGGGGAAACCGGAGAACCTGAAGGAAACCTACCCCAATGCCGCTTCATCTACAGGAAAGATGACCATCCTTTCCAGCTTTAAAAATGGGAATAATGGTGGCCTCCCACCAATTTTCTAGAACTATACTGTCAAGCCAAACAGGATTATAGATCTTGAGCAGGAATACCTTACCTTCAGGAGAGAGCTGCTGTAGCATTTGTATGTGAATACCGTTTGGTCCTGGTGCTGATAGCCGCGAAGATGAAAGAGAATGTTCTAACTCCACCATGGTGATAAGGCGATTGTAATCTTCTATGTTTCTAGAATGAAATGCGAAGTGTTGATATGCCACTTGAGTTTTATTGGAAGAAACATGGGGGAGTAGTCATCTGAGCTAGACACTTGTGCAAAAGCACTGCCAAACATGTTGGCTGCATCAAATGAAACAACAACTCCCGTAGTTGTTTTCGAGCCCACAATTGGTATATGGGTCGATTTCCCATCTACGCACCTTAACTTATCCCATACAACCGAGGAAGGTGTATGTCGGTTAAATGAAGCTACAAATTTGCTCCATGATGTCTTTTTGCTATCCTTAATGACTTGTCTGGATCTGGTGTGCATTTTCTTGTATTGGATTAGGTTATCCAATGCAGGATGACATTGAAAAGTCCTAAGAGCATGCCTTGGAGCACAAATGGCATTCTGAAATTCATCTGTCCACAAGGGACGGGAAATGGATGGGAGTGAGAAGTTGACCGTGGAATAGATTGCTCAGCAGCAGAAAATATCCTCTCGGTGAGATGCTGCGCCAAATCATTCACTGAGTCGTGCTCGTTATAAGCAAACACAGCCAACTGGGTGTAAAGATTCCAGTTGGCATGGTTCAAGCACCATCTAGGCATATGTGTGGAGTATGTATCTTGTGTTAAGAGACTAATAAGACATCTAAAGTGCAAATCAGAGATCACATTCCATTGTAAGCAGACTGCCAACTGAGGTGAACAAACTACAAGGTCAAGGTGTGAAAAACTATTGAGGGAGTCAGAAAGAAATGTAGGCTCTCCAGTGTTTAGGAGAGCTAGGTTGTAATTGTCCAAGAAATCAGCAATAAGCGTGCCTCTTGCGCAAGCGAAACTTGAACCCCAAAGCGGGCGGTGTGCGCTGAAGTCTCCCACCTACAGAAATGATGTTGGTAACTGGGAAACCAGATCTTCTAAATCAAGAAGTGTAGGGTGGATGAGACAATGATGTCTAACCAAATTTGGCGATGTGTTCCCAGGTTCTCGACATTTGTATGGGTATGCATTACCGTGTTGGAGATAGATTTCTGCTGGACTCTCGTCAGATTGAACACATCGAAAATGTTTCTTCAGTTTATTCAGAGTCTTCATGTATGCCTCTGAATTAATGGTTGACCCTCTCGGCATCACATCCACAAGAATGATGCCACCACAATCCCAGAAGACCGTCACCATGAGTTTTCTGGCAGAGGGTGTTGTCTTGAATTTCTTCTTTTGTGGTGAATGAGGATGACGCCACTCCATGGACTGCCTTTTTGTTTCCGGTGCAAAGTGGTGCACCGTCTCAAAACGCTCCAACAATTCAGATGAAATGGCCTTTCTTTGAATCTTGTGGTCTGCTGTGAGCATTCATGGAACTCATCGTACGTCTTCAAATATTCGAGAGCCTTGATCAATGCAGATGCATTTACAATACTGACCGATAACTATGGAGCCAATTGTCGAGTTGTGATGCGCCGGTCAGTATGAATAATGGCATTCGCATGATTCAGCATGTCTGGAGCAGTGGCTGTGACAGGATGTCCCAAGCGTGACTGATCATGGAGCTCTGTTTCTGTATTTCCTGAGGTTTTAACTTTGTTTACCCATTGCCCAACAGTACTCCTATCAACTGCAGCATTGCTATACACTGCACACAAATGTTTATGGATGTTCACCATGCTTTCCTTTTCTGCATACAAGATTTCAATAACAGCATGCTGTTTGTAATGTGAGTTGTGTGTAGATGCCATTTTGATGCTGTACTATAGCTCTGTCATCTGCCAGAACGATTCGAAACTCAACTGGTGCACAGAAAAAACATCAAATGTGAAGCACCTACAAGGATGTTTGTCCATATATATTAATGGATTTTTAAACAAGTGTGGGGCATTATATATTGAACAACCCTCGTATAGCCATGCATCCCATTCCATCCCCATCCCCACCCCTATCCTGTAGGTACAAATGTGAAAATTTGGCTGTTATTAATCATTCTATTGAAGAATATGAGTAATTAAATTGATCTTTTGTTTTATTGCTGTGCCTTTCTTTGCAAGCATATCTACAGTTTCATTACCCATAATCCCACAGTGTGCTGAGATCCATTGAAGCTGGATAATTTAGTTTATTTTTAAAGCTGTATTATCATTTTATAACATTCCAGACGTTAACACAGTCTGCAGCCTTTCATATTACAACACACAACTGTTTTCTTGTAACCTAGACTCACTCCTTTCTGTCTTGCTTCACTTTCTCTGTCTCTCAAACAGCTGACTTTGACGATACAATCATTCAACACTCATTGACTGCTTCGCTATCTTCCTCCATATTGCATTAGTTCTCTCACATACACACGCAGCTGACATAGGTACTAAAACTTAAGAACTGGCCAACTCTTGTTTGTAAATGGTTCCCATCGCCTCACCTCCTTGCATAGTGAGGATGATATAATTGGACCTTTTTCGAACTTGTGGAATGATTTGATGCACAAGCAGAACTCTATTTTAAACCTAATTTGATCAATAATAATAAATTGATGACAGTGTTGTTGGAATCACATTAAAATAGGAATAGACAGAATAGAAGCTCAGTTGATGTCCGGTTGATAATGGAGGAAAGCTAGCCTCCGGAACATGTACTGGGAAAATTTGAAAGTGAGTGTTGTTTAGTATTATTAATCAACTCAAAATTCCTAAAGTAAGAACAAATTAGAAACTAAAGACTTCACTTATCTTAGTAATGTGGCATGTTCTTTTCATTACTAAGATAAGTGAAGTTTTTAATTTCTAATTTGTTCTTACTTTAGAATCTTGTTGCTTCACTGTTAATAGCTTCAATTTTCCTTATCAAAATTCCTATTTTAATCTAATTTAATCAGTTCTAACCATATGACTTTGTCATCTGACTTTACTGTTGGTCATATTTGAAAGGTCTTCATTGAAATATGTATTTACCTTAATTTAATTTAAAAGGTGAGTTAATTAATAACACTGAACAACACCTTTTAAATTAAATTAATTACAACAACACTGTTTTCAAACTTCTATGAAAGGAAGATGTATTTACCTGTTTCATCTTGGTTTTCAAGTTAAGGCCATTAAGATAAGCTCTACCGCAGGTTATTGTTTCATCACCTGTCATCATTTTAAAAGTTGTTGTTTTACCAGCTCCATTTACTCCAAGCAGACCAAAACACTCCCCTTTAGTAATTACTATACTTAGCCGATTTACTGCTAAGAATTTACCATAGAACTTTGAAACTTCCCTGAAAATAATAGAATCACAAACATAGGTAATTGCAACATTACATGATATTACAATTTCTATAAATAAATCATAAAAAGGCATATTTTTCCATGCACCTCCTTTTCATTACAATCAATATCTAAAAGAAAGAGTTTCAATTATGTTACACTATACCTAGTAATAAGGATTTTATTATATGCAGGAGGCTGCTGAAAAGTTAACTGCTTAAATATTCAAGATATTATAATTTCAGCAGAAATAAAATAATGTCCACGTAATATTTCAAAATGTACCAATAACATTGGAAAACTTACTGAATTAACAGAAAATACATTGGAAATGTTAGTGCTACAAAAATGATTTTCTTTTGTTTTTATAAGCTACACATTCTTTTCCTTCAAATTTCTACCTGTCTTTTATGTTTTACCATTACATAAAATTCCATGAGAATGTATGTGTAAGAAATTTTAAAAATTGTGCACACTCATTTAAATACCAACAGAAGTAATACTGAGGTTTGGTATCTTGTAAAAATTAATATAAAACTAAAAATAATACCATAAGCCAATTACCCAAGATGCTGTTTTGAAATACATAATCCTTAGAATCAAGGAAAACCTGATACATGCCAGCTTCTATGATAACAATTTGATGCAATTCATTTTAAAGTAGGTTAAGCAAGTAATAAGTGTAAGAAGTATACAAAGCAGTGGTGTATATTGTGGGCTATCAAAGCTTCACCAAAGCCCATATCTAAGGCAAACTAAAAATTAATAAGTAATATTAATAATAACAATTATAATACTAGCCAGTTTCCCTCATGAAGAACTAGCATATAGTCTGGAATATGTCTCATTCTCTGCCACTGAAAGAGGGAATGTTTGCTACCGCAACCTTCACTATGATGCAGGAAGAGAAAGATGATGTGGCAGAATGCAGGAATAAGCACACCAAGGCTTCAGAATTCTGGCTGCATAGCAATAGAACGTGGAGTTAAAAGCAACAAAGAATGTGTTTTTAATTGTGCTATTGTCCTCAACAGCTGTAGTAGTATTATTTATTACATAGTGTACAGTGCACCAAAACAGTTGCTAGTGCTAATGATTTGAAATGGATGAACGATGTGTAGTAAACCAATTAGTGAAATGACCATACTTGCACTTGAATATGAGGATAATTTAGTAATAATAAAACAGGAAAGGCCTACTCCAGTTCTTCTCCACTTGCAGTGTGAGGAAAAGCAAAAGAAATAAGAATACTTACAAAATATATTTTGATATAAATGATTATGATAAGTAAGTGTGACTGACTAGTTCATGCAAATTAAATAAACCTTAATTAAGGAAAATTGAAGCTATTAACAGTGAAGCAACAAGATTCTAAAGTAAGAGCAAATTAGAAACTAAAAACTTCACTTATCTTAGTAATGTTGCAAGTTATTTTTTCAAACACTGACTCGAGTTTCAAGTTGACTCCAACTCATTCTCAAAGCTATAGTGCCAACAAGTTGTGGTTTGCGTGTAAGAGTTTAATGTGTGTATTACAAATAGGTACACAATATTTGCCATTGCAAATCACATAGAGGACAGAGTGGTGAAGAATATATGCCAATTCTGTTCAAATGTTTTGCCAGACAATCATGTCCCATAATCAACCTGAAGGTTGCAACTGACGTTTTTCGAGGACACTCAGGAATTACTGTTTGAATGTTTGGTAGTTCCCAACTTTTATTCTTTGATTTTTCATAGTAACATTTTGCAATAATTTTTTTGAATTCAGAGTTCACTAATCTTTAAGCTGCATAAAATGGTAGACTAACTATAGATTTCTGTACACTGTTGGTACCCATTTTGCAAGTAAATCAGCTTTGTCATTACCACTCAGTCCACAGTGAGCTGGTATCCATTGGAAGACTAGGTGTTTTTGAAGTGCTGTTAGATGGGTAAGGATTTTCCAACATTCTATAATTGTTTGGTTTTTTGGTGACAACTTGCAAGTAATTGCTATAATTGCTGCTCTGGAATCTGAGAGAATAACTGCTTGATCTCGGTTTGATATCAGTGATCCATCAGTGTAAATATGGAGCCATTCATGTTCCGGAAATCTAGTATGGATTGTCTCTAATGCCAGTAATTTTAGAACACTAGTTGGAATATCACTTTTCTTAACTTCTTCTGTCAGGTGTAAATAATATGTGATGTCTAATGTATGTGTTGGATTGACTTTATATATGAAGTTGTCCTTTGAATTAGGAAGGTCTACATTCTTCTTGATGTCTTGAATTATGGAAAGAAAGCTCTTCTGAGTCTTCCGAGTCACACATAAAAAATATGTTCTGAAGGTGTTTGAAACCTAGTCTGAAGTCATCATATCCAGCTATAGTTCAGAAGTACTGAACAAAGTCTGCAAAGACTGGAGACAGAACTGATTTTATAGAACACACATGAGCAAAGAAATTGAATCTCTCAATGATGGCGTGAACTGATAAGAATACAGTTATCTTCAATCCACTCCAGCACTGCCTTGAACTACTGGAAGAATAACACATTAAGCAGTTGAATGAAAAATGAGCATCTGGAAGGGATAGTCTTGGCTGCATACAATATGTTTTGGGGTTGGATAGTATTAATATGAGTAACTATCATATTTTCAACTGGTTGCTCCTACTGTCATTTCAACCACAACATACACTGAAAATGACTACACTAGCTAGAGAGAAACTTGATACTGAAATTCAGATTTCAAATCGAATGGGCTTGATAAAGACACGTTTTAATTTAATTGCCGGATATGAGATTTGCGATAAGTGCTGAGTAATAACATAGGTAGATAATAGAGTAGGAAGTGTTGTAAGGTGAGCAAGATATGAGTAAATAATAGTCGTTAAATTTGTAGGATAAACGCATTATTGGTTTGAAATTAACGAGTCATGACGTCATACCACATAGTTTGAAATCAGTCAAAATTCAGGTCTGTCAACTTTAAAAGTCGTGCGATATGTTTAATAGAATATAAAGAAAACATCGTTTAATCATAAAAAAAGGTAACTATATATTTGGAATTCAAAAAAGAACATGTTATAATAGAAAGGGACATTTCTAAATTGGGAAAAGGAATGAAATAGCATTTTGGATACGAGGCTTTCTTGTGGATGACGTCATGAGATTTAAAATTGGAGAGAAGGTTTTCTTAGCGTGGGGACGCCAGGAAGCGTGATCATTCGCCCCAGACCGGTGGTGGACATTGTGGTGTACACACGTGAGTGCGATTGCTCTGCGAGTATCTCTATGTATCGAAAGTCGGCATAACTCCCGAAAGTGTCAGAGAGTAAAAAAATAAATAATATACAAAAGTTCTTCTGGGGTAATCTATAAACATACCTACGCATACCCGGGATTAAAGAGATTTCATGCTGAACTAAGCCGGAGCGAACACATCCATTCCACATCAAAGGGCGACACAACGTGACCACCAAACACCATTCTGCTACAAATGGCGATCCAACGTGAACCAACAGATTAATTTTTCGCATCAAATGGCGAACCAACGTGTGGCGTCGAAAGAATAGACCAACCCCAAGAATGAACTAGACCAGCATTGAACCAATGATTAATAAGGACGACGACCAAGCCAGCATCGAACCAGCAAACAAGAAGGTGCCCAGCATGTCAACATCGTGTGAAACGTGTAGTGAATAAGTTTAAGTGCAGTTAAAAAAAAAAAAAAAAAAAAAAAAAAATCATAATAGTGAAAATTGTGAAATATTGGTGAGTAGAAAAACACATGCAAATAGCTTAGAAATGGAAGACAGTGATAGCGATTTTCTAGGTTTTTGAGAGTCCGGAAATTGAGAAAAGTGTAGCTAGGATGGAAGAATATAATCAAAATATAATCAGTAGCAGAATATGCCAAGAAGTAGAAGATCAGAACAATAGAGAAACACCTAGAGGTAGCTCAGAAATGTTTAGTAGTAATTCAGAAAGGCCAGCGATTATGTCAGAAATAGAGAATATGTTTCAAAAGATAATGAAAAAGATGAGTACAGAGTTAAGTCAAAAGATAGATGAAACTAGTAAAGAATTAAGAACAGAGTTAGGACAGAAATTAGAGAAGGGGCAACAGGAATTGGGAATGCAATTGGAAAATCAGAAGAGAGCTTTAGAAACCTTTAGGGAAGAAGTTAGGGAGGAAATTAATAAAGTTAGTAGTGAAGTAAAAGAAAATAGAGAACAGGTTAAGGGAGAATTAGAGACAATAAGGCAAGAAGTAAAGAATTCTGAAAAGAAATTAGGTCAACAAGTGAGTGAAAAATTAGATAAAGAAAGGGAAAAAGTAACATATAGATTAGACAAACAAAGGGAAGAAATTAGAGAAGAGTTACAGGGGTGTAAAGTTAGAATGGAAAGATCTGATGTAGAAAGTGAAAGGCAGGCTAGAAATTTGGAGGATGTTACAGACCAAATAAAAGGGGTAGTAACAGAAATTACTCAGGTAAAAGAGGCCTTAGAAAATTTGAAATTAAATGAAAATGCATGTAATCACAACAATCTTAATAATGAAGCTGCAAGAAACGAGGCAATACCACGTGTATCAGCTGACATTTCGATGCAAAATAGGGGTAACAGTAATTCCCATTCTGATCTCAGAAATAGTTCAGGGACAGGTGACAATTCAAATTTACATTGGCCTAACCATGTCTTAAATGAAATGACACCTCCAGTTTTTGAAAATGAAGATTCAGATGATCCTAAAGCCTTTATAGAAGGATTACAAGAGTACTTCACGGTGAAACGTATACCAGAGGAGTACAAGATGGTGATAGTAAGAAAATGCCTAAAGGGTAATGCTGCCAATTGGCTAGGCCTTTCTATGGGTAACAATAATGATTATGGGACCTTTAGGAACATCTTTTTAACCAGATATTGGGGGGCTAGTAGGCAAGCTAATATTAGAGTCGAATTAAGCAATGGAAAGTTTAATCCTAGATTGGAGGAATCGATGGTCAACTATTTTATGAGAATAGTGAGAAAATCGAAGATGTTGGATCCTCCCATAGATGAAAAAGATCTAATAAATATAGTTACTCCACATTTTCCGGAAACGCTTCAACACTACCTAATCATAGCCCGACCCGGTAGCATTGCAGCTATGATCGAATTATTATCAGCCTTAGAAGTCAATAAGCCAAAACATGCATTTGGAAATAAATATCAAGAAAAAGAAACTGTAAATTCTTTCGGGCAAGGGGCACAGTATTATCAGAATAGAAGTGAGGTTAGGGAAAGATATAAAGGACCAGTACCAAGGATGGAATCATTCCGGTGGGAAAATCAAGGTAGATGTAACCAGGAAGGGCATCACCAAAATAGAAATGGTAATCTAAGGGGAAGAAATATAAGGGTGAATTATATGAATACAAATAGATTTGATCGAGGTAGACGGGGACGTTATTTTGGACATAGTAGAAATTCAAATGATGGGTATTGGACAAACAGAGATAATGAGTTTAGACCGAGGTCACCAAGACAGGGAGAAAGATGCTATAATGGATGAGATTCCCCTGAAAATGCTGAAATGGTTGAGGCCATTAACACGGTCAAAAACATGGTAGGAAGTAACCCCGATTTAATGCAGGAAAACAGAAGTAACAATTCGGGAAATTGTACAGGAGCCATACCTAAAAATCAGGGAAACGCCAGACCCGGTCAAACGTGCCTTCAGTGAGAACTGGGTATCCTAGTGATGATTGTGATAGGTACTCGTTAATAAATAGTCCTGGAAGGCAAATGATGATACAAAAGAAAAGAGAATGGAAAAATAGAATCGACGAAAACGAAAAAGTAGGAGATCCACCTAAAATCAAAATTGGAGTAAATGGAAAACAATACAATGCAATTATAGATACGGGATCAAATAGCACAGTATGCTCACAAAATTTTTATGATAATTTACAAAGTAGTGGTTTTAAAATAATGTCTTTACCAGTTAATGGGATATATTGCTCGCTAGCTGTGGGAAAACGAAAAGAGAGAGTAAAATTTCAAGCAATGATAAATATTGAAATAAATGGGAGAATACTAGGAATTTTATTTCTGATTGTAGGAAGACTTGTGACAGATATTATAATAGGTTGTGATTGTCTTTATGCCTGGGAAGCTGTGGTGAATTTTAAAAACATGATTGTAGAAATGAAAGTTGAAGATGAGACCATTATAGTGCCATTTGTGGAAGATAGTAGTTCAGAAACTATTGCACGAGAAAAAGAGGAAGAAGAAATCCAAGGGGATACATTCTTTGTAGAATATGTTAAAGTAGGAGCTATGGAATTAGCTGAAGTAAATGTTGAAGAGTACAGTGTTGATAATAAAGAAAATGTAGAATGGGATAAAAATGATTTCATAGACAATTTGAGGTTTTCTGACGCAACTAGGTACTATGATAGGGAGAGTAGTGAAGACTTAGAAGAATTATTGCAGGAAAAGGTAACTCAGGCTGATCAACTAAATGAACAACAAAGGGATAAACTGTTTAAGATATTAATCTGAAATAAAGAAGTATTCTCTGAGAAACCTGGTAAATGTAATATTTATACTCATTCGTTTGAGATGATAGCCATCAAACCTTTTACACATAAAGCGAGAGCTATCCCTAGTACAATAAGAGAAGAGGTAGATGCAGTTATAAAGTCAATGTTAGAAGATGAGGTTATTGAGATTTCGAATTCAGAATTTGTGAATCCCCTATGTATTGTAAATAAGGCCAATGGAAAGATTAGGGTGACATTAGACGCAAGAAAATCATGAGATAAAGTTATATCATTGTTCCTCATACTTTCCATCAGGGAATCCAACAGAACGTGTCCTCCGAGATATAGGAATTTATTTACGTGTACTTACACATCATAATCACAAGGATTGGGTGAAATATTGTCCATTGATAGAAAAGATTATTAATCACACCATTAATGTAACTACTGGGTTTGCCCCAAGAAAATTAATGTTAGGAATTGAACCAGAACCAATATTGATCGGGGTACCAAAAATACTCAAAATAAATGACATTGAGTTAAGTGAAGAAGAAAGAGCGAAAATTGCTTTTGAACGAATCAAGAAAAAGGCAGAGAAGTGAAAATTAAAGAAAAAGAGGAGAAAACATAAATGGGAACCTAAGATAGGCGATTGGGTACTAGTTAAAGACCATAAGTTATCAAGTGCGTTGCGAGGTAGGAACAAAAGGATGGAATTGTTATATAAAGGTCCTGCAGAAATTATATCAAAATTTGGTTATCATACCTATGAAGTAAAAGATGTTAAAAATGAAAAATGTCTAGGAAGGTGGCATAAACAACTCCTTCGACCATACAAGAAACCGTGTGGTGCCTTGGAACCTTGACTTCATGTAAAATTCGAAGTGTCATTTGTTCTATTGGCGCCCAATCAGCTTTGAGATAAAATTTAAATGTTAGCTTACTTGAAAACCATATATTGGTCAGGTACTTACGTATTCATGACAAATGCAGAATGTGAATTGCTATATACTACAAGGAGCTTAAGAATATATTGTATAGAGCTTACAATAACAGCTTTAGAAAGATTGTTAAAATGTTCATCTCCGCATAGAGAGAAAACCGAATATTTAGTTTGTAAACATTTGTTAAAATATTTAGATGTATAGATAGTTATCACAGTAAGACAAAGAAAGAACTTGTCTGAAGAGTGTAATGGATTTATATAAATATATGTACATTTTAGTGCTTAAAGGATCTGGTAAAGATATGTGTTACAATAACAAAAGTGCAAAATCACAGTGCAAGTGATAGTGAGAGCGAAGTGAGCAAACATGAACTAAAAGAAGGAAGTATAAAGAAAGACTCTTGAAATTTAACCTTTATATAAATTTCACAGGAGAAACCATAACATATTGTAATTAGTATTTTAAGGATTAATGTTTAGTCAAGTGTACAATTGTTTGTCATGTTATAAAGATTAATGAGAAGATGTGTTAATAACCAATTTCAAAACAGTGTAATTGAAAATTGTATATAATGGGAGTGTTGCCGATTATTCAAAATTCAGGAGTAATTTTTAATTTTTCTTTCGGGCAAGACATTTACATTATTTTATTATGGAATAATAAAATAATATAAATGGGGGCATTTGATACTGAAGTTTAGATTTCAAATTGAATGGGCTTGATAAAGACACGTTTTAATTTAATTGCCGGATATGAGATTTGCGATAAGTGTTGAGTAATAACATAGGTAGATAATAGAGTAGGAAGTGTTGTAAGGTGAGCAAGATATGAGTAAATAATAGTCGTTAAATTTGTAGGATAAACGCATTATTGGTTTGAAATTAACGAGTCATGACGTCATACCACATAGTTTGAAATCAGTCAAAATTCAGGTCTGTCAACTTTAAAAGTCGCGCGATATGTTTAATAGAATATAAAGAAAACATCGTTTAATCATAAAAAAAGGTAACTATATATTTGGAATTCAAAAAAGAACATGTTATAATAGAAAGGGACATTTCTAAATTGGGAAAAGGAATGAAATAGCATTTTGGATACGAGGCTTTCTTGTGGATGACGTCATGAGATTTAAAATTGGAGAGAACGTTTTCTTAGCGTGGGGACGCCAGGAAGCGTGATCACTCGCCCCAGACTGGTGGTGGACGTTGTGGTGTACACACGTGAGTGCGATTGCTCTGCGAGTATCTCTATGTATCGAAAGTCGGCATAACTCCCGAAAGTGTCAGAGAGTAAAAAAATAAATAATATACAAAAGTTCTTCTGGGGTAATCTATAAACATACCTACGCATACCCGGGATTAAAGAGATTTCATGCTGAACTAAGCCGGAGCGAACACATCCATTCCACATCAAAGGGCGACACAACGTGACCACCAAACACCATTCCGCTACAAATGGCGATCCAACATGAACCAACAGCTTAATTTTTTCGCATCAAACTGTTTCTGACTAAAGTTACTACAATCATGATGTTATGTTAGGTATGGCCTATTGTGAGCATAATATGAAATGTTCATAGCATGCAGTGTTTTAGGCAATGACACTTAGTTTATACATGTTTGTAATCAGCGCCTCAAACATATTCATACAAACCAAACCATATTAGCAATTGCGATCACAATTTGTGCTAACTTCCTTTGTGCTTTATGCTATAGCAACTGTGACGTCACCTGCTTTAGTTTGTTTGTAGAGAAGGCATTAAGTGAAGTAGATGGAGCTCTTTCTCATCACTGCTTCCTGACTGTGAACACATGGAGTAGTCTATTGTTAAGTATGATTTGAAGCTTTCCTGGCGATGAACATATTCAAGATTATATTCAATATCAGAACCATCCACAAACTGACTTTGAAGATCAAACACCTAGTAAGACCGGCAAAGGACAAACTGGACCTTAATGTACAGGGATATACCATATTCTCTGTGAATGCAGGACACCGAGAACATCTTGAATATAGTCTATTGTTAAATAAGGAAAATTGAAGCTATTAACAGTGAAGCAACAAGATTCTAATGTAAGAACAAATTACAAAACCAAAAACTTCGCGTATCTTAGTAATGTTGCAAGTTCTTTTTGCACAAACTGACTTGAGTTTCAAGTTGTCTCCAACTCATTCTCAAATCTATACAAACAAATTCGTTACCAAAGCTACAATCTTTCATTTTTTTCTGAAAACAAAAAACAAATACTGATATTCATTTTTATTTACCAATCTCTGAAAACAAAAATTTATAAATACAATCTATAGAAGGTAATTCAAAGTTCATAACACGGTTCCTGTTTTTTAAAATAAAAATTTTTTCCCAAACCATTAAATCTATAGGTTTTAATAATTTAACTTCTGGATTAATTTCATGATCATTTTTGGTCATTTAATCATGAAATTAATCCAGGAGTTAAATTATTAAAACAATTAAGTGGACTTATAGATTTAATGGTTTGGGAAACAATTTTTATTTTAAAAAACAGGAACTGTGTTATGAACTTTGAATTACCTCTATAGATTGGATTTATAAATTTTTGTTTTCAGAGATTGGTAAATGAAAATGAATATCAGTATTTGTTTTTTGTTTTCAGAAAAAAATGAAAGATTGTAGCTTTGGTAACGAATTTGTTTGTATAGCTTTGAGAATGAGTTGGAGACAACTTGAAACTCGAGTCAGTTTGTGCAAAAAAAACTTGCAACATTACTAAGATAAGTGAAGTTTTTAGTTTCTAATTTGTTCTTACTTTAGAATAGTCTATTGTTGTTTGTGTTTAGTGCGGTAATGTTTTAAGTATGAATCCTGCTTATGATATGGTGTGTATTTTATTAGAAACACCTTTTTTTATGGTGGAAAGACAAAGGAAGTTTTAAATTGTGGGTGCCCTACTAAATCTCTACAAATATGTGGTACCTACAAAAGAAGTGAAACATTCAGAAAAATGCTACAATCTTAGTTTCAAACAATTGTGGTTTGTGGAATTTCCATGGTTGTGCTCCTCCCCAACTCTGCAGAAATTGTTTTGTTGGTCATGCTTGTTTTTTACCAATAAAAGCAATATTTGGAACAGAGAAGGATTTGCTGCTTTGTTGAATATAACATGTTCATTACACAAGCACTCAGATTCGACAGAGCATTTCTTTAAAATGCCAGGTTAATTTGAAAATTTTTGAAAGAAATCAAAACACAATTTTAGATGCACTAAAGGAGAATGTTAGTCTGTATACCATGCAATTCAATGAAAATGTACGTCTGAACAGGCTTTTCCTGCAGTTAGTGAATGATGCAGTAGTCTATTTAAGCAAGCAAGAATTAGCATTCTGCGGTCACAATGAAACAACAGGCCCAATTAATTGTGGAAATTTTAAGGAACTGCTCATGTTGCTGGTATCTAGGAGTCCTATAGAAATACAAAACCAATATTCTAAGATAAAAAGTGTGTACAGTGGCGAACCCAAAAGTATACAAAATGAGCTATTGGATTGCATTTTAGACTACAGAAATTCATTTGTAAAATCTGATTTGGAAACAGTTGACTTTTTCTGTCCAGGTAGATGACACAACAGATATTACACAGGTGTCTCAGTGTTTTGTAATAGTGAGGTACATTAATGCTGAAGTATCTGTTGTGGAGTGCTTCTTAGATTTCTGCGATGTAAGGGCCAACAGAACATCAGAAACTCTGTTTATTTTATTGGACAGCATCTTGGAACTATTTGGCTAAAAGCAGAAATTAGTAGGGCAGTGTTATGGTGGTGCAAGCATGATGTCTAGCCATTTAAGTGGACTCCAGAAGAAAATTAAGGATAAAGCTCCTTTTGCAGTATTTTTGCACTGTTTTACACATCGTCTAAATCTAGTCTTGCTACAAAGTTGCGAAAAAATATAACAGCGTCATATATTTTTTCTTTCATTACTGGAATTCCTACTTTTTTCATAACTCAGCAAAGAGAACCTATGCAATTATTTCTGTATCGGGACTATGCATTCCAACTGTAATTCCTGTCTGCTGGAGCTCCAACTCAAAATTGTTGTGTCGAATTGTGGATGACTGGGAAAAGTTGAAAGAGGTTTTTGAAGCCATAGTTCCATGTGAACAGTTTGATGATAATTCCATTCTGCTTGCCAGAGGCTTTCTGAACGACATGAACAATTTTGAATTTGTGTTTATGGCAGTAGTATTTCATGACATATTTTATTTGACAGATATATTGTTCGATGTTTTGCAGAAGAGGTCACTGAATGTGAACTACTACATATCAAAAATAAGGACCTCTTCTGAAATGCTAAGAAACAAGAAGAATGAACAGTATTTTTCAATTATGTTTGAAAAAGCCAGCAAAATGGTAGATATGTGCCTTTCACGAGAGTACAATTCCCTTTCTCAGGATGAGTATGTTTGGACGTATCGAACCTTGTATTACAAAACTCTGGATCACATTTTGATTGAAATGAATGAGAGATTTCGTGATTGTGAAAAAAAAATTGGTTTACCTGGCCGATATTATAACATTTGAAAAATACTATGCATGTTTTCCTTTAAGTACACTTGAAAACTTCTTTGAGCCTGTATTCCCCAAGACACAATGTTTAAGAACTGAACTTTGTATTGTGTGTGCCAATGAGAAGTACAGAAATATTCCCATTGGAAAGATCTTAGAAATGCTTAATGTGGATAAGGGCATCTTTGTAAATACTTATAATCCATTCTCCCTTATTCTGTCAATCTCTTCTACTACAGCATCTGTGGAATGAAGCTTTTCTTGTCTAAAGCGTATATAAACATACCTGAGCAATGTAATGTCAAAAGACAGATTTTCTTCTTTAGCAAATATTTCAATTCAGAAAGAATTTCTAGTGCAATAAATAAAAATACAGTCATTCTATGAAGACATCACTGCCAAGTTTGCAGTCTTAAAGGACCAAAGGATTGATTTGGTGTACAAGAAATAGATCAGTACAACTATTAAAATAATCTTTATAAATATACGTGTACTTTTCTTTCCCGCTAACTCTTCACCTAATTTCCCAGCCATGAGCCATCATTGCTAGTAATATATATATATATATATATACATGTTATTCATGTTCTGCTAATAAATGAAGGTATAACTCCTAGACAAAGATTTCTGAAGGCCGTTTTAACACATTGTATGCTTGTGCTATCTTTTGCAGTGAGAATGAAGTCTATGAGCAGTATGTCTGCCTTGTGTTGCTCCCTTGAATAATTGAAAGTCTGTGCGATGCATACACTGTGGTGCCATGAGCAATGCAAGCTTCATATCAAGTGAAGCAGGGAATTACCGTATCTCATGGGTATGTAAAATGGCTTCTTGAAGCTGAATGGAACGCGCTTTAGGTGATGCTGAATTATTAGAAATTGTTAATAAATTACCATCCGATTTTTTGTATTTCACTGACAGTGAAAACAAATGGCTACTGGACAACTCTTGGTCATGTGCGATGTAGACAGTATGTTCCATGATTTTGTAAATTTAAAAATCTTAACATGTGGGTCAGTTTCAATTATCTACAAGAACTTCGGTGTTTTAGTACATATATTTTAATTTTAAGCATTGTAATATATCTTCATTTCTTAGAAGCTTGAAAAAAGTGTTGTTATAATCAATTTAATCTAAAAGGTGAGTCAATTAATAATGCTAAACAACACTTACATTTATAATTTTCCGCAGCGAGTTTCGGAGGAAAGTTAGCCTCTGAAACGTGTTCTGGAAAATTAGAAACCTAAGTGTTGTTTAGTGTTATTGACTCAACTTTTGGATTAAATTGTAATATATATTTAAAAGAATTTAATTATTTCAGAAATAACTTAGCATGGAGGGATTAGCAAGTTGAACACAATGTAGCAGTGAAACAGTTAATATAAAATTCAACAACCACATTAACATCAACATCCCCCAGAGACCAAGGAAAACAGCTGTTGTAGCCTTCCGACTATTGACAAATCATGACTGCTTAGCAAGTCATCTCTACAGAATAGGTATCTCATCCTCACCAATATGTGTCCTGTGTAACGATCCAGCAGAAATGAACGAAGACCACTTGAAGACCTGTGAAGCATTAAGATCAGAAGAAACTACAGTTCAAAAGTATTGGAACGCACGAATGCTAATGGCTTCATTGCCAGATGCAAGGCACTAGAAAACAACAACAACAACAACAACATTAACAAACATCTAAGGAGCACCTGTCTGCTGTGCTAGGGGTTCCGGGTTTGATTCCTGGCAGGGGGGTAAGAATTTTTCTCCAGCCAGGATTATTCCTCATCCTTCCCTGAGTCTGGAAGTATGAATGAAAGTGTGAATGTGTGTGTAAATTCAAAGTATAAAACCCCCAAAGATTGAAAAACCCAACGTAAACGTGTAACACCATTTATCAATAGGCAAGGCCACCAATATGACCTCTGCAGTTAAAGGCGGGATATAAATATGGAACAAAAAAAAAAAAACATCTAAGGAATTTCTCTGCAGTTAAATATTATCTTCTGGAGGAGCCTGCACACTGGCATCTACCATCCCCATCTTGCACTCCTCTGTGGCCTTGGCTGTATTTGGAGGAGAGGAGATGCTCTAGGGGTTAAATATTATATCCAGCATAAAATAGTGAAAAACATCTTTTCTCTATAAGTGCTGTCTTCATTTCTTTATACCTCCATACTTACTCAGTACTACCAAGATAAGCAACTACTGATAAAATTATGCAGTTAATCAATGCTCCTCAGTGGTACTGCTGGTGCAAAGATAAATTATTCTGGTGTCAGCACATAAAGTCAAAATCATAAAGCACTTAATTCACACAGTGCTGCTTGTAAGGTGTCTTAACGCCAGATTTTATCAATTTGAGGATCAGGTTATGAGTTATTTAAATGTGTACTTTGGGAAATTAAATGCTTTAGGCAGATTTTTGCACTACTTAGTTCAAAGGTTTGTATATGTGAAATTCCTTATTATAATGACCTAAATGTTTGACAGTATAGTAATCATAGCTTCCTGTATTACTCAAAGTTGTGTCTCAGTCACCTTAGAAGCATCTTCTATCATTGTCTAAATACTAATATACAGAATTTTAAAAGGATTTAGTCACTTATATACTTAGATGTATGCAGTGAACAGACAAAGTTAATTCTTATGACAAATATAGGTGAAACGTTTTTAAACTGCTAGTGATATTTAAAGCACAGAACTTTGAGAAATTCAGGACAATGGTAGCATGTAAATCTACATTTATTTTAAAGATTTTGAATAATTTATGCTTACTTTAAAACCAAAGTGTAATTCTTCCTTAAGGTTTTTAAGGGTGTCATCAGAATCATTGCCCTTTCTTTTGCAACATCATCATCAATGTCTACATCATCTGCACCTAAAATTAGATTAACACATTTTTCAATGTTAAATCTTGGAGAAATCAGACAATGTGATTTTGTCCTTCATTTCACTGTTCTGTAATCAAGTTACTGATATAAAAATGCTTGATAACAGTATAAAAGACTACTAACCAAAAGTTATTTGGACTGTAAAGTAAATTTCATCCAATTCAACTCTTAAGACTTCAAGAGTAATGAACTGCTGTGTGGTATATGTATGTGCAATTGTGAACATTGTGCAGAGAGAGAAAGAGAGAGAGAGAGTGTGTATGTGTATGTGTCTATTGTCATCCTGTGAGCTATTTTCTGTGAGGTCTATAGCAGCTCAACTGCCTGTAGTGTGCCTGTGTTTACAGTTCTTCTTTTTGTAACTTCTTTTTGATATTATGATAGGACAGCACAGCAAGGAGTGCACAAAGAATGTCTTCCACTGCAGAACCCTCTCCTGAGGCAGAGATCAAGCAGCTACTACAACAGCCTTAGGTGCTCCACCAATTACCAGTATTGCCCCAATGCCAAAGGCAGGTCTGTCAGACTCTGCTCCTGTCAATGGACATTTTTCTAAAATTTCTTCTCCTCTTTTGGATTCAGGATACCTTAAAATGTGTTTACTAGCTAAACCTAAATATCAAACTTTTGTGTGAAATACAATTTTCTTCTGCTTACCATAGTTGCAGCAGAGAGAGTACAAGTATCAAAGAAAGTAATGACAGAAAAGAGGAATGAAGGTGTTTAAAACTGTATAATTAATTATGAAGAAAGTATTCAGCATAGAATTACAAATGCAAGATGCTTACCAATTCTGCACATTTTCCTTCGTTTACGGTAGTTTACGATATGCAGTTTACGAAAAAGTCCAAACTCAATTAGGAGCAGTAAGATGATAAATGCCAAACCTTCATCAAGTAGAAAGGTTAAATTTCTTGCAATACCTGGATGGCTCCATGTAATATATTCATCAAATCTTTGCCAGCACTCTCGCTCTGGGCAATGTTCAGGATCTGCAAAAGGATACTGGTGTAATAATTATTTTCATTTAATGTAAGCATTTCAATGCAGTGCAATAATTGTGACTTTATTAAGGGAGACACAAAATGTAAAAAAATATAAATTTGACATTTTATATCAATATTTTTAAACTTATTATGGTAAAATATATAATTTTACTTCAGGGCATTTAATAGATAATATTAGATGAGTATGAAAAGTTTAAGCTCCATGAGTTTTAAGATTATTATTAAAGTTGTTTAGGAAAATGTAGCTTTGAGATATACTTACTCAGTTAAATATTATTTGAAAAGTATGAACCACCTTTCTGAATTTCAGAAAATACCAATTAGTTGCATCCACTTTTGGCTAAAGAAACTTGTATGTATGTATGTATGTCTTTATTCACCGTAAGAATTTTTTTACAAATTCATGGCTTCATCAATTTTTAAATAGGGAATACAAATAATATTGGTTTAAACAATATCATGAATACAAATAATAATAACAGAGACAGCATTACAGTCATAAGAGTATAAGTTATATATATATAGCCTACAGATTAAACACAAATAAAATTATTCAGAGAGTGAATCAAATAATATATATATATATATATATATATATATATATATATATATATATATATATATATATACAGAGACAGTGTTACAGTAATATAGTGTTACAATAATACAGATAAAATTATTCAGAGAATGAGTCAAAGAACTCCTGCACACTGTAGTAGGTTTGCTCAATTAGAAAATTTCTAACTTCTTTCCTAAACTTAGTTTGACTGCTACTGTGGATTCTATTTGCGATTTTATTATACATGTGTATGCCTCTATGCAGTATGGAATTTACTTTTTTTGTTGTTTTGACAGTCTGTATGTGTATTTTATTACTATTTCTGGTACTATGTGTATGAACAGTGTTGTTTATGCTAAATAAGTGAATATTGTCCCTTATAAAACAAACAGTTTCTAAAATATACAGACTTGGCAGCGTAAGAATGTGATTTTGCCGAAAGTATGGTTTACATGATGTTGTCCTGTGCAAATTTAGCATTAGTCTAAGTATTTTCTTTTGCATTATGAATAGCGCACTTATTTCGCTACTGGATCCCCATATAAATATACCATAAGCAAGCACAGATTGTACATAAGAGAAGTAAACCATTTTTAGTGTTTGTAGGTTACTAATGCTCTTTAGCACATATATTACATAATGAACTCGATTGCTGTAACATTCTTAATATGACTTTTCCAATCTAAGTGTTTATCAATTATGATTCCCAAAAATTTTGTTTCGGAGACATATTGTATGGTTTCTTTGCTATATAAAATTTTTGGTCCTAGTGATTTAGTACTTCTATTAGAGTTTGTGATGCACATGCAGTGTGACTTTTTTCCATTTAGCACTAGTTTATTTGCTGCTAACCATTTCTCCATATTTTTCATTGTACTATCAGCTTGAACTTGTAGATCAATGGGATTACTGCCTTTGAGAATAAAATTAGTATCATCTGCATATAATATAGTCTCAACATGTGGTATATTCACTGGCAGATCATTAATGTACACTAGAAAAAGTAAGGGGCCTAGATTCGAACCTTGAGGAACTCCACACCTTACTAACTTTGTTTCAGATTTTACAGTGTTATTATCTCGAGTTATTGCAGTTAGTTGTTGTCTGTCAGTTATGTAAGACTTGAACCATTCATACACTATCCCATGCACTCCATAGGCTTCCAATTTTGTCAATAATATGTCATGGTCAACTAAATCAAAGGCCTTACTCAAGTCCATAAATATACCAACTGTTGTATCATCAGTTTCAATTCCTTCCAGTGTTCCCTTAATGAACGCATAAAAGGCATTTAGTATGGATTTGTTTTTCCGGAAACCATTTTGTTTATCACTAAATACAAACTTTTCCATGAAAGGAGCAATCCTGTTATACATAACCGATTCCATAACTTTAGAAAAACCTGATTGAATGGCAATTGGCCTATAATTATTTATATTGTTTACATCATCTTTTTTGTATACAGGAACAACTTTTGCTAGTTTCATCTTACTAGGAAATATCCCAGTTGACAGGGAGGTATTGCATATTTCCAATAGGGGATTTATTAAACTATTCTTACAAGACTTAATTACACACTCAGGTATCTCATCATATCCTGCTGAAAAGTTATCCTTTTTTGAGTTAATTATTTTACTTAATTCATCTTTAGTGACTGGCTTAAGAAAAATAGTTTTTTCATTTCTGTTTAGTTTAGTGCATATTTTACTGTTATTTGGCTGTGTAATTGTTACTTTATCCGCAATGCTAATGAAATGGTTATTGAAAATGTTGACAACTTCTACTGAATTATCAACTATGACATTAGAAATCTTTAGCGAGACTTTTTTACTGTTATGACATGCTTTACTACTGGCAGTTTCTTTTTTTATTATATTCCATATTGTCTTATTTTTATTGGTTGAATTATTGATGCATTCATCAATATGCAGTTTTTTTGCAGCCCTTATTACTTTATTAAAAATTTGCTTGTATTTGTTTAGATATTTTGTAAACTGTTCAGTTTTGTTAGTTTTACTTAGTTCTATGAGATAATGTTTCCTATTGCTCGAGACTATAATTCCTTTAGTAACCCAATTTTTCTTTACACTCACCTTGCTATTTTTTATTGCCCTATATGGAAAGGCTGTATTAAAGTGATGCATAAATGAGGTCATAAAATTGTTGTATTTCAGGTCCACTGTGGGTACCTTGTATACATCTGACCAATCCTCATTGTTTATTAGAGTATTAAAGTAAAGCATATTATCTTTTGAGAATATACGTTTATATTGTACTTCAGTCTTGGGCTTATAGCTAATGTTTGATGTATTTGTTAATCTTAGTATTATAGCATTATGATCAGAATACCCTGCATTAATGTTACTAAGGTTTAAAGTCATGGCTGCTTTGTCAAATAACATGACATCAATTAATGTGCTGCAATTTTCCGTTTCTCTGGTAGGACTTCCTACGGTATTTTCAAGATTAAATGAGGTTAATAAGTTTTTTAGTTTTTGTAAGGGCACACTGTTTTGTTGAAAATCTACGTTGAAGTCACCACATATTAGGATCTTTTTTGCATGATTTTTTACAATAGAAATCATGTTTTCTAGTTTATCCAGAAAGGCCTTATAGTCTCCATTAGGTGACCGGTATACACAAGCAATAAGTAGTTTTAAATCACTAATTTCTACTAAAGTGTGCTCAAACACTTTCTCTTCATTTAAGATAGAGGTAATGCTATGCCTTTTATATTGTAGAAATATATTCAAAAACCTAAAAATACTAACCTTACCATTACAATATCTATCCAAGTTAAATAAATATACAAACTTTGAAACACTTTATAATTCACAAAATCATCACTGTCACAGAACAAGAACTAAAAACAAGCTGAAACCTATCATGTGTAGGTTGGCAGCTTATGAGAAAAGCCCTCTATGTGCTGGAATAAAAGTCTACAGTAAATTTCCCAGCAATATAAGAGCAACTAAAGACACAAAATATTTTAGCAAAACACTAAAAGGTCTATTAACTCCACCATAGTCGGTCTCAAGCCCGATTGAGAAAGGAGGAAGAGGAGGAGTAACGCGTCACAAAAAAGCCTTGGTTCAGCTGGCCCAACTGATAGTATCATGTGAGGGCCCCTAGCCAGGTGAAGACCCCAACGGCGGATGCGGCAGAGTAAGAACCTACAGTATGGTACAGAAGGCGGAAGAGCCAACCCTTGCTCTCTTGGGTGTGAAGGGAGAACCTTGTGGTGAAGAGGGATCTTCAAAGGCTAAGGGAGTAAACCCCAACAAAAAATGAGAGTGGACCAGACTCTAAAGCTGTGGTGAAAGCAACTGGTCTAGTGGACAGAAACCCCGAAAAGAAATGACCTGGTCCTCCATGTTGGGGGGTGGGCGAACCATAAAACAAAACCTGTTCAGAAGTCAATCATCAAGCCTCGGAATCTAAATGGATCTTACCAACAATGGCCTAAGCACAAGAAAACTGCCTATGAATTGGGTACTTAGAATGTTATAGCACTAATGAAAGCAGAAGCATTAAAAGATTTGTTACTGCAGATAATCACATACAATATCGACATAACTGCTATTCAAGAAACTAGATGGTCTGGCTAGCAAATATGGGATACAAGAAGCCACACAATACTGAGTAGTGGAAGACAAAAACAGAGGGAAAGTGGGGTGGCATTCATAGTGAAGAAAACACCAAAGTCATGCATACTGGGGTTTGAGCCTATCAACAGTTTTTTAATATAACTATCATCAATATCTATGCACCTGCAGAAGAGAAGGAGGATGAGATCAAAGATGAATTCTACCAAAAACTGGAACAAGTATATGATGAGCTCCCATCAAATGATATAAAAATCATAGTTGGAGATGATACTGCTAAAGTCAGGAAGGAGAAAATCTACAAAGGAACCATTAGGAGTCATAGCTTGCATGATGAAACACACAACAATAGAACAAGGCTTATTGATCTTGTGGTTAGCAAGATATGTGAATAAGCTCAACAATATTCCCACACAAAGATATCCATAAGGGGACGTGGACATCACCCAACCAAAAAACCATAAACCAAATAGATCACATACTAATTGAAACCAGATGTGCATCAAGTATCATGGATGTGAGAACCTTCCAAGGAGCATGTTGTGAGACAGACCATTTTCTGGTCAAAACAACCTTCAGAGCTTGGATAAAGAAAACATTAAATAGATCAAACGCCAAAACTATACCTCTTGATAAAAATAAGATTTGTAGCTTTCCTGGCGACGAACATATTCAAGATGCTCTCGGGCTTCGAGCCAGGTGTAGTGATGAAAAGACATCAACGTTTCGGGAGTGTACATCTCTCCCATCTTCAGGATGAATGACTAGCAAGAGTGAAGGGACCAGTACTGTCAGCCAGTACGTACCGAGTAGAAAACACCCAGTCTAGTGTGGAGGTGGTTCACCGCTCCGTTGGAATCTGTGTTTTCTGAGTCAGTCAATTTTCAATTTTAAGGCTGGTTTCCAAGATGGACTAAACTGCAATCCAGCATCCCGGTTCAGTGTACTCTTCTCGGAGGAGATGGCCAGAGCCTCCTTAACCCTCTGTTCCCATAAACCGCTACATTTTGCCAAAGTGAACTGAATAAAGAAACTAAAATGTCGCGAAAAGAGGGAGATCTAGTAACAGGAGTAGGGGAAGGGGCAGATAGGCCTAGTTATCAAATAGAACCAGAAAGCGAGGAACAGGTAGCAATAGGAAAAGACCAAAGGTTATTAATGATCATGTTTGAGAGACTAGAACAAAGTTTAGGTCAGAAAATGGAACAAAATAACATATAATTGAGTCAGAAAATAGAAGGCGTGAGACAGGACATGGAACAAAGTTTAGGTCAGAAAATAGAAGGAATGAGACAGGACTTAGAACATTATAAAAAAGAGATAGGTCAGAAAATAGAAGGAGTGTGAGAGGACTTAGAAAATAATAAAAAAGAGATAAGACAGGATTTAGAACAAAATAAAAAGATATAGGTCAGAAAGGGGAGGAAGTGAGAAAGGACTTAGAACAGAAAATGGAATTAGGAAGACAGGAGTGTAAAGAAAATATGAAAGTAATGGAAACTAATTTAAAATTTGGTACATAAAAACTTAAATGAGACAAAGGAAGCCTTAGAAGCTAGGATAGAAATCATAGGCACATATAGTGTGCCAGTTGCTAGTTCTTTATTTTGAGACATTCTTCTAAGTTTGGGAGAATGTCTTACGCTCATTGCCCAGTTGTGCTTGTGTCCCATTCCTGCTGCCACTCAAAGACAAGGTGTTCTTTCATTTCCAATTCATCTCTCATCGGGGCACCAGTTAGCTGTGCTGCTCTGACAGCACTGTTTCTTCTCAATCAGTAGCATGTTGCACTGCGATGTACTTCTAGATCCAGTGGTAACAGTCCTAATATTACAAGTAGTTCATCAGTCAGGGAGTATTGAGTATAGAGTATCAAAATACCTCAAAAAGGAGAGGTGTCGCATGTATAGAAAACTGTGACTGATGTACATCTTTACCTTCTTATTCCCCCACCCTGCCATAACATGAACAGCTGTAAACCTCAAGTGTTAGTAAATATTCCATGTAAATAAGGAAAAATTGAAGCTAATAACAGTGAAGCAACAGAATCTAAGTTAAGAACAAATTAGAAACTAAAAACTCCACTTATCTTATTAATATTGCAAGGTGGTATACTGCTGACTATAGTTTCAGCTTTGAGAATAAGTTGAATGCAACTTGAAACTATAGTCAGCAGTATACCACCTTGCAATATTAATAAGACAAGTGGAGCTTTTAATTTCTAATTTGTTCTTAATTTAGATTCTGTGAAAGTCTGGTGATATCATTTAGCATACCTAAATGTAACAAAATATTAAAATACAACTTTTCTCCTAACTTTACCCAAACAATTCCCCATTTTCTATCAGCTTTGATTCCTAATATCTTTATCATTAAGCTTTCTGTCTCAAAATTATTCAATTGTTCTTGCCATGCATGTTATCTTTGCCATTGAATCATGTCATTTATTCAAGAAATAAAAACTATATAATGGAGCAGAAATTAACCAAGCAAAGGCAACACTTTTCTTTAACCTATGCATTCACTTACCTTTGCAGCATGGATTTTTTGTAAGGTTGCATAAGATTTCAGCTCTTTCATCTACTTTTTCACATAAACTATTGTAAACATAGTTATAATGCAGGTTTAATATGCTTGTGGACAGTGAATAATGAGGAACAATGGTAAAACACCAGTCCATTGTACTATGCACCTGTTTAGTGTCAAAGCCTAGGACCTGCACAGTTAGCACAACCATGAAGGCAGCTACACCTGGATAAGAAACATCATCAGTATTACTTGCAAACAAACAGTGCAGACAGAATTATTTACTAGTATTTATAATTTCATATATTAAAACACGTGCAAAGCCTTGAGAATTATACTTTTACTGCTACTGGATTTATCATTTTGTTCTTAAGAGAAATTTGATTTAAGATATTATACTTACTAAATACAGTATAACTATATTAATCTGTTTGTCATGAGATTTGAATCTAAGTACATAATAACCAGGATAGCACTATGCATTGGAAATTATTTATTGCAGTGGGCAATCATTTTTGAAACCACTTCAAAGAAAGTGTACTTACTGTTCCACAGCTGTAAAGTGTAACTTTCAGCCTCGTTTTGAGCATACAATTGCAGATAGATGTAAAGTAGCCAAAATAGGATTTGTGGAGGAACATAGCACTGAAGAAATAATAAATAAATGCAGTCCAAACTATAGTAATTATGAGGATTGCAGTCAAGATTTATTTGAGATAACATTTACAAATGACATCCTTACAATCCTTTCTATGATACTTTTGATGTAGTAAGTAGGTACACAGAATACCAGATAAATTCTATATTGAGAGCACAGAAGGTTTAACTTCATTCCATAAAGAGCAATTGAATGACACTATTATCAGACAACACAAATATATTTTCTGATAAGTTAGGAATTCATGAAGCTTATATGCAGAGCATTACACAATCTGCAACCATTTACACACAAAGCAAGACCTATACCATTATCCATATGCCAGGAAGCAAATAAGGTGATTGAAAGTATGTTTATAGATGGAATTATCATAATTACACATTCACTATATGTAAATGCTTGATGTTGGGTACACTAAAAGTATGGTAAAGTAAGAATGACCATAGACACTAGAAAGACAAGTTTGAACATGACAGCAGACAATTTTGGACCAGAAGGCATAGATAAAACCTTACAAAGTTCAACAAATGAGCATTCTTTGATTAGATTTAACACCATCATATTGGCAGATACTTTTGGGAAAAGATGTAAGAAAGTATACAGCCTTTTTCACAATGGGAAAACTTATCAACTTATGTGATGTGCATTTGATTTAAAGACCATTGCTTGTGCTCCACACCATCTTCAGTTCAGAAATTGAAAATTACACTACACAATACATCACTAATTTTCTCATACTTGATGATTTTCAACAACACTTAAATTTCATAATTTCAAAACTATGAGAATGTCTCATGAGCATGAAGCTGGAAAAATCAATATTTGTGGTGCAACAAATAGAATTTCTAGGATATTTATTAGACAAGAATGGTATAAGACTGAATTCAGAATTTGTGAAGATAAACAAAGAGATTCCACCATCAAAGCATAATGTGAAACAGATTAGACATTTTCTTGGAATTATTCTGTGCCACTCAAAATTAACACTGAACAATGCACAAGTTTCACAGCCACTTAGGAACCTTAGGATAGATCTTTAAACCCACCAGACAGTTAAGCAGTTTACTACGATCACCCAAGGATCCCCGAGAAGCTTTGTCATCGGCTGGAGTATACAGTATTCCTTGTGGTTGTGGCTCAGTTTACATTGGAACTACTCAGCGCAGTGTTAAGACCAGACTCACGGAACACAAAAGAAGCTGCCGCCTGGGCCAAACTGATAAGTCTGCAGTCGCTGAACATGCCATTAATGCAGTCAGTGAACACAGTATTGTGACCTTTTGGTGGGTGTAAACTAAAGACGACAGATGTAGTCTAGATAAAAAAACACTTTTATTTCCGTAAACAGTAACTTTGTACACTCATTGCAACAGTAAGAAAGTCTTCCCATTCACCAACAGCACGGCTCCGAACTAGTAACACAACTGCCCCTTCTCCGTCAGCACGACTCCTCAACGCTTCGCATACGTCTCTTCTTTCCGTCGGCACGACTACTCAACGCTTCACCTACTGTCGCACTTTACCGCTATTTATATCTCCCAGGCACTATTCTGGAAAGTTCAGTTATTGCGGTGAAATACAAAGCAGAGAAGATTCTCGAAGTCTCTATCCTTTTCTCTCTTTCGGCAAGCGCCCCAACAATGCGGCCAGGCTCTGTCTCTTTCCTTCGGCTCCTTTGCGGTAATGCCGACAATAATGCGATGGGTGACACTGCTGTTGTCGGCAATTAGATGCGGCGGGCGCGGTGACACTGCTCCCTCCTCAGAGCTGGTCATCCCGACCAGCACTATCACTGCGGCATCTCCCTTGCGCCCCGGTGGACTAACCCATCGAACCTCTTCTCCAGGAGGCACGATCCTAGGTATCGCTGTTGGATAGTGTCCCTTGGTCCGGGTAGGACGATGTATGCCATTCTGCTTCGAAATTCTGCAACAGTACCGCCGGTCTTGACGGTCCCTCGTCCAGTTGCCCTTCTCCCTGGTGTGTTGACGGGCCATCCTGCGCACTTGGAAACGGCTCACTGGGTACCATGTCCGCCGACCTCTCTGGCGCACCTTCGCAGCCACCTTGCTTCCGATGGGTCCGGCAACAAACCCCACCACATCCGCGAGAGTCGCGTCCACCGCTGCACTCGTGTTCACTCGTGCTAGGCACGGCCTCTCCTGTATCCTGCCGTCCAAGATGATGTCCACCATTCTTCCGTTCACGGCACTATGCGTCAGGTGATTGGATGGCTCCGACGGTCCCCCTATGTCACACGCCAAGTCGGTTCTCGCGTGTTGCTCGCTTGCTTGTGCGCTTCCCTGCTGATCGTCCTCCACGTCATATCCTGGTTAGTTACGTACCCGACACACTCCTCCAGAGGATCCTCGACGACGTCCCTGAACTGCCCCTTTGTCTTCCCCGACATGTACACTTTCGTTATCTGAAACGGGCGCAACTGTCGCCTCGGCCACTAGGTGCTCCCTCCCCGGGTCCGCGCTATTCCGTCTGTCCCTGGCATAAAGTACTTTGACGCTCTCGTCAACTCTTACTACCAGGGCGCCAATAAGTTCCCCGTCGTCCTCCACGACGTCCACATGCTGGCAGAGGTCTTCCACCTTTTCGCCGAGTTCTTCCACGTCTTCCGTCACGCCAATCAGTTCGCCGAGTTCTTCCACGTCTTCCGTCATGCTAATCAGTTCGCCGAGTTGTTCCACGTCTTCCGTCACGCCAATCAGTTCGCCGAGTTGTTCCACGGATTCCCTCAAATCATCTGAAACGGGCGCAACTGTCGCCTCGGCCACTAGGTGCTCCCTCCCCGGCTCCGCGCTATTCCGTCTGCCCCTGGCATCCAGTACTTTGACGCTCTCGTCAACTCTTACCACCAGGGCGCCAAGACGTTCCCCGTCGTCCTCCACGACGTCCACGTGCTGGCAGAGGTCTACCACCTTTTCGCCGAGTTCTTCCACGTCTTCCGTCACGCCAATCAGTTCGCCATCAATTTTCGCCGATAGCTCCGTCTTCATCTCTTTCAGCTCGGCAGCGAGGTTGTCGTTTGTCGTTTCCATTTTGGCTGCGAGGTTGTCGTTTGGCGTCTTCATCTCTTTCAGCTCGGCAGTGAGGTTGTCGTTTGCCGTCTTCATCTCTTTCAGCTCGGCAGCGAGGTTGTCGTTTGCCGTCTTCATCTCTGCTTTTAGCTTGGCAGCGAGGTTGTCGTTTGCCGTCTTCATCTCTGCTTTCAGCTCGTGTAAAAAGCTCACCAATGTAGCCTCCATCGTTAAATCCCGCTTCTGACACCAGTGTGACTTTTTGGTGGGTGTAAACTAAAGACGACAGATGTAGTCTAGATAAAGAAACACTTTTATTTCCGTAAACAGTAACTTTGTACACTCGTTGCAACAGTAAGAAAGTCTTCCCATTCACCAACAGCACGGCTCCGAACTAGTAACACAACTGCCCCTTCTCCGTCAGCACGACTCCTCAACGCTTCGCATACGTCTCTTCTTTCCGTCGGCACGACTACTCAACGCTTCACCTAAGTCTGACTGCCCCTTCTGTCGCACTTTACCGCTATTTATATCTCCCAGGCACTATTCTGGAAAGTTCAGTTATTGCGGTGAAATACAAAGCAGAGAAGCTTCTCGAAGTCTCTATCCTTTTCTCTCTTTCGGCAAGCGCCCCAACAATGCGGCCAGGCTCTGTCTCTTTCCTTCGGCTCCTTTGCGGTAGTGCCGACAATAATGCGATGGGTGACACTGCTGTTGTCGGCAATTAGATGCGGCGGGCGCGGTGACAGTATTAAGTTCCAGGATACGCGCATCCTTGCATCTACCATACATTACCATGCCCGACTACAGCGAGAGGCTATTGAAATTTACAAGCACCCTAACAACTTTAATAAGAAGGAAGAGGCCTTAAGATTAAACAGCAACTGGCATCCGGTCATAGAACATCATAAGAAGCAGGATAGCAAGGTAAGCCAATCAGAAGAGACCAGCAGCATAAGAGTGATAGAACCCCCTCCATCAGCCACCACGCCTCTGGACGCCCCGGGCCAATCAGCGCACGTTGTGCATGGTATAAATGGAGCCCCACAGACAGTCGACGCATCAGTCGCAGTGATACCTTCCATGAGGAGACTTCGACAACGCCACTGAGGATGTTTACCGCAGTTGTAAACGAAACGTCTGGAAGACAGATCTCCAGCAGACCACGGCATAAGAGCCCGGAAGATACTTCTTTCTACAACTACTCAATGAATTTAAAATAGAGGATGATCCAAACATAAATGGTAATTGTTTTAATATATTTTAATTTTTATCCACATAGCTTCCTTCAAACTCTACACTCTTTTGCCCATGGTTTGGAAGCTTGAATATCCCTTGTTCAGAAATAGTTTACGTGTGTGTTGTCAACAACTGTGCGCATGCTCCTGAACATCTTTGTTGTTTTTTAATTTTTCCTATCAAAGCAATTCTTTCTTGAGTGCAAACAAAGAAGTAGTCCAGGAGGAATGGGGGGGGGGGGGGAAATCTGGTCTGGAGGGAGGGTGGTCAAGGGTGGTCATTTACAGTGCATGTCCTCCAATGTGTCCCTTATCAAATTTGCAGTGTGAGGCTTAGCATTGTCTTTGAGAAGGATGACATCTCTGATGGACATACAATGCATTTTGTTTTCATAGGTAGATTTCGCTTATCTTAAAAATAGGCAATAGTAAGCCACTTTCACCATACATTAATTGTGTGAAAATCAATGAATAAAACTCCTATATAGTCAAAAAACAATGTCATGAGAACTTTTCTGCTGAGAGGCAAGCTTTGGCCTTGACTGGACAGGCCATTCCTTGAATTCTGGAATTTAATGATGGACTCATACATCATAAAAAATCCTCCCTCTTGCCAGAATCAATTCAGAAGTCTCTCACAGATCTCCAACTTGACCTGTTTTTGCTGCTCAGTTAGCAATTTCAGAATCTGTGAGGGCTGATTTTTCTAAACCAAGACATTCATTGATAATGGTATGATCACTCCAAATGCTGACACCCACTTCTGATGGGATTTCTTCAACAGTGCAGTGGCAGTGATCTTCAATAAACTCTCAAGCGGCACAGGTATTGTCATTGTTGAGCATACTTTCATTTTGTTCTATTCCTCAGTCACCTTTAAATTGTCTGGCCCAAGTAAATACTCGATTATGGGATAGCATAGTGCCCCCAAACTGTGTCTGTAAATGAGTTAAGATCTCTCGGGGTTTAACCTCTTCATTCGTTAAACACTTTATAACAATGCAATGTGCAATAGATGAAACAACCTCTTAATCACCCATGGCTGTACTGGGGCTGAAACCTAGCAAAGCAGCTAACCAAGCTAGTTTCCCCTTCCTAAAAGACTGACTTTGAGTCCCCCACTCCACCATCCCACTGCTTTCTCAGCACTCTGGCTCAATCATCATTTATATTTGAATCACCCCTGTACTGTACTATGATTTATTTACTATTTCTTTGCAAAAGGAAGAAACTTGTATCCTCATAAATCCAATAAGAACATGAAAGCTATTTCCGCAATCATATGTTTTCCTATATGTGTCCCCTAAATCTTGAAATGTACCTACTTTCTGACATTTTTACCCTCATTCTTCAGCTATACAGATGGTCACCCTACTTACAAAGACTGAAACATTTTGAAAATATTTACCAGTGATAAGATTGAGCATGGACACTGCTACTAATCCTGTTGATGGGACTTTGAATAAAAATGAGAGGAGATAATGGTATGGTAAAACTGCCCATGCGAAGATAAGCAGTATCAGAAATACTCGCCCTAGAAAAAGAGACAAATATGGAATAAACAGAGTAAATTTACATAAAAATAAATCAGTATATCACATGAAATATTACATATATTTCAACATAATTAGCTACCATTCACTATCTCTCAACTGAAATGCATAAAAATGACATGTTATACAATTGAATTAGAATCTAAAGTAAGAACAAATTAGAAACTAAATGCTTCACTTATCTTAGTAATATTCCAAGTTGTTTGGCGCTAACACATTTCAAGTTGACTCCAACTCATTCTCAAAGTTTGGTGTGTGTGTGTAGTGTTTAACGCCCGTTTTTACTACTACGGCACCACAGGCGGTGACACTGATGATACATGGAATGAAGATGGAGCACCGGTGGAATGAGATGGTGGGGGAAACCGGAGAACCCGGAGAAAACCTGCCCAGATGCCGCTTCGTCCACCACGAATACCCCATGCGGGTCCCTGGGATTGAACCCGGGCCGTCTAGGTGGTAGGCGAGCGCGCTAACCGCTCGGCCACGGCCCCGCCTCAAAGTTTGGTATTGGTAGTATAGCTTTGAGAATGAGTTGGAGTCAACTTGAAACATGTTAGCACCAAACAACTTGGAATATTACTAAGATAAGTGAAGCTTTTAGTTTCTAATTTGTTCTTACTTTAGGTTCTTGTTGCTCCAGCACAATGATTTATATATAATTGTCTTCCTAATGACATCAAAAGTATAAACAACTATGTGTTTAAGGCTAGAACAAAGGCTTTCTTGCAGGAACACTGCTTCTATACAGTAAAGGAATATCTGCAACTTACTAAACCTAACTCATTACATTAACTTGTCTAGTCATTTTGTATCATGTCCTCACTTTGAGACAAAATATATGGTTAGACCCCGAAAGGAAAGCATTTATGTAAATACTTGTTGCAAATGTAATTTATTTTTTATGTTGGTAAGGATTAGTTGAGTAATGAAAACGTATTGCTATTTTTTCAATTCTTACGAAAAATACAATTGTTTAAAAACATCATAAATGTTAAGTTTCAAGTTTAAATTTAATATGTATAAATATAAGAACCATATATATTTAATGTTAAAAGTGAAGGGAGAATAGATAAATATCGCTTCCCTAACATTACAGGAACTATTTAGCGTAGGAGAATCTCAAAGTGTAATTCACGGCAAAAATGAGCACATATGCGCATGAATACACAAGAGCATTATGTAAAGAGGTGCCAATTTTTGTCAGTAGCATCTCTGAGTTTGAAAAGAGAAGACACATTTTTATAACGCGTGTAGACGTGGGTCTAAAAGACTTAATAAAGTGAAAAGACTGTCAAGAAAATACAAATAGGTGCAATGAAAGTCAATTCAATTAAAACAAGTGTAATATGGGATGAAAAAAGTATAAATAAAGTGATATAGTGAAGTTACATCAAGTGTTTATTCATTTCACCCAGTACCACGACCTGAGAGAAAGAAAAGAATCTCATAGCTCAACGCAAAGTAATAATCATATTAAAAACCCAGCACCAACTTTATAGACATATTTTAATCTATGATATATAAGTCGAACACAGATTAGAAATGTATATCTAACTTTATTGTAATGTAAATATGTAAATTTCATTATTTATATATCCTATCTCAATGTACTATGTAGGTACAGAATTGATTTAAAGGATTAAAGAAAGAAATAAAAAAATTAAATAGTGTATTAATAATTTTATAATTTACTTTATCTATTGTATTTGTTGTGTAGTGTTATTAATCGACTTACCCTTTTGGTTTAAATTGAATATTACAACACTGTTTTCAAACTTCCAAGAAAGAAGATAAGCTATTTCAGTTGCACCTGTTTCAATAAGAACAATAATGCAATGCCCTTATGATTTCAGTGTAATTTGAAACATAGTTTCTAGCATCCTTTTTCTTAAAACTATGATGTTAGCAACAATCGTTTGATACAGGTATTGACCATATTGCAATACACCACTGTCATCATCAGATTTCTCCCCACTATTTTTTCCGCACACAGGTATATTGCTTTGATAACACTTATAATTAATCAAGAAACCAAAAGGTAATTTGAAAGATTGTTGAGTCAGATTTGTGACACTAACTTCACTTACTTAAATTTAAGCACCTAAATAAACTTAAAGAATTTAAGAGGTAGAACTGGAACTTAAAAATTCAATGCCACAGCTGGGGTTTGAACCACAAACCTTCTGCTTACCAGGTGGGTGCTCTAACCAATAAGCTACTGTGACAACCTGCCAGAATGACATTGAATTTTCAAACCAGTTCGTATTTCTCCTGGTAAACCACAAAGGCAGTCTCACATCAGAGACAATTACCCCAATGGTGACTTACTATTGCAAGTACTTTATGTCCTGGGATTAAATAACCTTCAGATGGTAATTATTATTTATGTATGCCAACAAACTTACTGTTGGTGTTTTTAAACACACAAGCCGTGTGTGGGCAATGTTTGAGAAGTAGAACTGGAACTTAAAAATTCAATGCCACAGCTGGGATTTGAACCACAGACCCTCCGCTTACCAGGCGGGTGGTTTACCAGGAAAAATACGAACTGGTTTGATAATTCAATGTCATTCTGGCAGGTTGTCACAGTAGCTTATGGTTAGAGCACCCGCCTGCTAAGCGGAGGGTCCGTGGTTCAAATCCCAGCAGTGGCATTGAATTTTTAAGTTCCAGTTCTACCTCTCAAACATTGCCCACACACGGCTTGTGTGTTTAAAAACATCAACAGTAAGTTTGTTGGCATAAATAAATAATAATTTTATTAAAGATTAACTTGTTATTAACTGGCTTGAGAATTTAATGCCATTCTGGCAGTTTGTCACAATAGCTCAGTGGTTAGAGCGTCCGCCCGGCAAGCGGAAGGTCTGTGGTTCAAATCCCAGTTGTGGCATTGAATTTTTAAGTTCCAGTTCTACCTCTTAAACTTTGCCCACACACGGCTTGTGTGTTTAAAAACACCAACAGTAAGTTTGTTGGCATAAATAAATAATATTTACCATGTGAAGGTTATTTAATCCTGGGATATAAAGTACTTACAATAGTAAGTCACCATTGGGGTAATTGTCTCTGATGTGAGACTGCCTTTGTGGTTTACCAGGAGAAATACGAACTGGCTTGAGAATTTAATGCCATTCTGGCAGTTTGTCACAATAGCTCAGTGGTTAGAGCGTCCGCCCGGCAAGCGGAAGGTCTGTGGTTCAAATCCCAGTTGTGGCATTGAATTTTTAAGTTCCAGTTCTACCTCTTAAACTTTGCCCACACACGGCTTGTGTGTTTAAAAACACCAACAGTAAGTTTGTTGGCATAAATAAATAATATTTACCATGTGAAGGTTATTTAATCCTGGGATATAAAGTACTTACAATAGTAAGTCACCATTGGGGTAATTGTCTCTGATGTGAGACTGCCTTTGTGGTTTACCAGGAGAAATACGAACTGGCTTGAGAATTTAATGCCATTCTGGCAGTTTGTCACAATAGCTCAGTGGTTAGAGCGTCCGCCCGGCAAGCGGAAGGTCTGTGGTTCAAATCCCAGTTGTGGCATTGAATTTTTAAGTTCCAGTTCTACCTCTTAATAATTAAAGAATTTAATTTAAGTTTATGTAAATGAAGATAGTATCACAAATCCGACTCAACAATTCTATAAAGTTCTTCTTTCACTTTACTGTTTCCAACTTATAACCATCAAATCAACTAAGTGTAATTTACTGTGCAGCAAGCTAATGATCTTGATTTAGGAGACTTATTACATAAACATGTCCTACCCAATTCATCCACAGTTTTAAATCCATTTTGTTGAAATGCAAGTATAGTAACAATGGCTCCTAGGATTGGGAATAGGAACATAAAGAAGTCCCACACAAAATTAGTACTCCAGAATATTAGCACATTCACTCCAGAGATAAACTGCTGATGTTTTGACTTGCATGAAGCCTCTTTTACTAGAAAAATCACATAAAATGCAGCAACAATTGCCATGCTAAATCCCATCTGTAAAGCCAATTGGAATCCCACTCCAGTAATGCCTCCCTCTAAAATAACCTGCAATAGTGAGAAAACAGGAAAAGAAAGTTAGCATGCAGTCTCTATATGTAAGGCAGAATTCTTAGAACTTAAAGAGTACATCAGGATTTTTCTCCTTCTTTTCCTAAGTAGTTTAGTGTCCTTTAACCAAGTAGGTCATATCAAATGTAGATGGTGAAATGATGATCACATTACTGTGGGGTCTATAGAACTTATAGTTACCTGCTGCCGATCATAATTTCGGGATAAGGGAAAACCCTGCATAGGATATTATCTAAGAAACCCAGCCTAATTTAAAGTTGAACTGAGAACCTCTTGAATGTATCAGTAATGGAGAATGTAAGCTTCTTGCAGTAAAAACCTTAATTTTACTGGAGAAAGTGAAAACTAGTATAAAATCTGAAAACAAGTTTCCCTTTAATTTAAAAGGTGAGTCAATTAATAACACTAAACAACACTTACATTTATAATTTTCCAGAACGTGTTTCAGAGGTTAAGTTTCCTCCATTATCAACTGGACAATAACTGGGTTTCCATGGTATTTCATGGTGTAGATGGGGATGCTTCTTCTGATGTTTCTTCTGGTAACAGTTCAAGGAACTTGTTGAAAATATCTTTCTGGGGAATGTCTAAATTAAATATTTGACATTCCATAGAAAGTTATTTTCAACAAGTTCCTTGAACCATTACCAGAAGAAACATCAGAAAAAGCATCGCCATCTGCACCATGATATACCATGGAAACCCAGTTATCGTCCGGTTGATAATGGAGGAAAGTTAACCTCCGAAGCGTGTTCCGGAAAGTTATAAATGTAAGTATTATTTATTTATGCCAACAAACTTACTGTTGGTGTTTTTAAACACACAAGCTGTGTGTGGACAAAGTTTGAGAGGTAGAACTGGAACTTAAAAATTCAATGCCACAACTGGGATTTGAACCACAGGCCTTCCACTTACCAGGCGGCTGCTCTAACCATTGAGCTATTGTGACAAACTGCCAGAATGGCATTAAATTCTCAAACCAGTTCGTATTTCTCCTGGTAAACCACAAAGGCAGTTCCAGTTCTACCTCTCAAACTTTGTCCACACATGGCTTGTGTGTTTAAAAACACCAACAGTAAGTTTGTTGGCATAAATAAATAATAATTACCATCTGAAGGTTATTTAATCCTGGGACAAAGTACTTACAATAGTAAGTCACCATTGGGGTAATTTGTCTCTGATGTGAGACTGCCTTTGTGGTTTACCAGGAGAAATAGGAACTGGCTTGAGAATTTAATGCCATTCTGGCAGTTTGTCACAATAGCTCAGTGGTTAGAGCGTCCGCCCGGCAAGCGGGAGGTCTGTGGTTCAAATCCCAGTTGTGGCATTGAATTTTTAAGTTCCAGTTCCACCTCTCAAACTTTGTCCACACACCGCTTGTGTGTTTAAAAACACCAACAGTAAGTTTGTTGGCATAAATAAATAATAATTACCATCTGAAGGTTATTTAATCCTGGGACAAAGTACTTACAATAGTAAGTCACCATTGGGGTAATTTGTCTCTGATGTGAGACTGCCTTTGTGGTTTACCAGGAGAAATACGAACTGGTTTGAGAATTTAATGCCATTCTGGCAGTTTGTCACAATAGCTCAATGGTTAGAACAGCCGCCTGGGAAGCAGAAGGTCTGTGGTTCAAATCCCAGTTGTGGCAATGAATTTTTAAGTTCCAGTTCCACCTCTCAAACTTTGTCCACACACGGCTTGTGTGTTTAAAAACACCAACAGTAAGTTTGTTGGCATAAATAAATAATAATTGCCATCTAAAGGTTATTTAATCCTGGGACATAAAGTACTTACAATAGTAAGTCACCATTGGGGTAATTTGTCTCTGATGTGAGACTGCCTTTGTGGTTTACCAGGAGAAATATGAACTGGTTTGAGAATTCAATACCATTCTGGCAGTTTGTCACAATAGCTCAATGGTTAGAGCAGCCGCCTGGTAAGCGGAAGGTCTGTGGTTCAAATTCCAGTTGTGGCATTGAATTTTTAAGTTCCAGTTCTACCTCACAGATATAAATGGAAGTGTTGTTTGGTGTTATTAATTGACTCACCTTTTAAATTAAATTGATTATAACAGCACTGTTTTCAAACTTCTATGAAAGGAAGATAAGTTTCTCTATACATTATCTAGTCATTATCACTTATTCTTATTGCCACTCTAAACATATTTACACAAAAGCTGATTTTTACACCCTCTTCCTCTTAATCATGTCAAGATTCACAGGAAATCATTTCTACTCACAATTTCTATATAGACTTTTTAAGCTGAATGCTCCACTGCTTAGACCAGTGGTACTCAACATTTTTTCTCCACGTATCCCCAAAGACAATGTTCCATTCCAACCTGTTCTCCTAGGTCTAAGTCCTAGACCTAACCATGGGGTTATCATTAATTCAAAACGTATATAACCATATCTAACATAGATTTAAAGTCTTATAATTAATTAAATAATATCAAAAGAAGAATTATGCTTTAAATGTATAAAATAAAAACAGGAACTACGTCAAAGGAAAACACACATAAAAAGTATGTGAGCTTGTATGTTTCTGACCTATTAATGATATGGCTGAGCTTATTTTCTTGACACCAGTGCCTTTATTCATGGCTGAATCTTTGTTAGTGCAAATACCAATGGTTATTCTAAATTCAAGTGATGTCTTGTTTCATTTTGATTGCTGTCAATGCAGAGAAATCCTACTTATGAAAATGGAAGAAGGCACTGTCACTATTCAAAAACCTATAAATACAATCTATGCGCGGTATTTCAAAATCCATAACGTGGTTCTTGTTTTTTAAAATAAACATCATTTTCCAAACCATTAAATCTATGGGTTCATTTAATTGTTTTAATAATTTAATCTCTGGATTGATTTCATGTTTAAATAACCAAAAATGATCTGCTGCAGATGATTTATCATTTGTTTATATTTAACATTTCATTTAAACAGAATTGGGATATATTCTTCACCACTCTGTCTTCTATGTGACCTGCAAGAGGAAATGGATCGAGACCACCAAATATGCCCGGCCAATTCTAGCACCCCATCCATTAGTGAAAAATATTGGAGTGCAAGAGGATTAATGACTTCATTGTCAGAAATCCAGCATTAGTAAACAACAACAACAACAACAACATATTTAACATTTCTAAAATGCTCTTTCATTCTGGTTTCTAAGTGATGTTTAGTTTTACCAATATAAACGCTATCATAATTCAAATAGCTAAATTGATAAATGCCAGATTTGTTATAATTTGGAATTTTATCCTTTTTAGAAACATTCAGTAAACTTTGTATATTAAATTTATTTTGAGGAACCAAATTTATTCCATATTCTTTAATAACTTTGACAAATTTTTTATTGGCCCACAGATGGTAAGTAAACTTTTTACTTTCTCTACTGGTAAGTATGGGAAGTATTGTATTCCATCCAAAAATTCGATGTTGAGATTTCACCGGAAATATATGTTTTGAGGTCCCCTGAATCCAAAACAAGCATTTTTAGAAAAAGGTCCATCTGTGTATCAGTCTGTCAGTCTGTGGACAGCATAACTCAAAAACGAAAAGTCGGTTAATAACCAAAGTAGGTATTTAAGTTTAATGTCTTTCAAGAATGGGACACAAAGATTTTGAAGAAAATAGTCCCACCCTAAACTACCCTTTACATGGAAGATTTTTCAAAAATTTTGATTTTCTTGAAAATGGCTCTAACGATTTTGATTAAAATGTCATATGTTTGAGATATTTTTATCACAAATGAAATGTATATCTTGAATTTACTGGCTATAGCCCCTGTAGTCATATTTACTCTGGACGACTTTTGCATAAGTGGTAAACCGTTAGTAATAGACCAAATCATACTGTACAAAAAATGTAGATCTTGCTAAAATACACAATTTATGTCCAAATAAATTTTCTTGTAATGTGAACCATTTCGGAGATATTCCTTGTTATGTGTGTGAGTTTCGGAAAACTTAGAACTTTCGTGAAATGGATCATCATTGTTCATTTTTTTTATATGTGTGCAAAGACAACAGAATCTCAAAGCTTTAAAACATTTGACAATCGCACAAAGCCTACTGTATTCTAATATTCCCCTTGCATCTACAAGGAAATAAGCAATAAGATAAGTTGTACAAGTGTTTATCTTAACTAACACGAAGAAGATATAGGAATAAGAGTTTGTAAGAATGGTTAGTACAAGAGTAGAGAAAGTCATGTGAGTGCAACACATCAGATTTTTAAAAATACAATTATCTTTTTTTTTTTTTTTTTGGATACTGCAGTGTTAATGTGTTTATATTCTGTATTAAATTCTTCCTTATTAAGGGATATATTTGTTAACCTATAAATTTAACTATTGAAAACAAAATTTGTGTGAAAAAGGATTAAAACTTTTATTTTTTATGTAATTATCAGTATGAGTAGATTTTCAATAAATGCCAAAGTTCAATTTATTGTTATGTCTGGGAGTGGAAGGCATCCATTATTTTCTGTTTACAAAGTGAATTATATGGCTTTATCCTGTAAATTTAAAAGTTTTAAAGCATCATTTATCTGTTTCTCAGGGACAACACCAAAAATTTAGCAAGAAATGGTCTAGAGAGAAGTTTTTTGAAAAAAATATTACCATTAAAACTAAAAAAATTTTGATCCAAACAAAGATTTGTAAGTTTTACAGAATCTATTAATTCTTCGTGTAATTCTAAAGAATTTAACCAATTTTTTAAAAATCAAAAGCTTTCTTCTAGGAATACTTGGAAATAAGGCTGTTACATAAAAAGAAATGAGTTTATCATTATCAGACAATACTATAAAATACTTTCTACTAGTTCAAAAGAATTTTTAATACTTAAACTTTCAAACTGATCAAAGGTAGGTACTGAATTTTTTTATCTAACCATTTCGCTTAACTATACGTAGATGAATTTACATAATTTATAATTGGTCTTATTTTATTTCCTGGTTTGTAAATTTTGGGAAGTGTGTACAATCTGGGTAAGACTGGATTATTGACTTTTAAAATTTGTTTTTCTTTACTAGGTGTCATTTTCACTTCATTAAGAATTTTATTAAAGGTTGAAATGCATGATTTTAACGGGTCATTATTAATTCTTAAGTAATCCTAACTTTGATGTAAAAGTTCTAACCTTTTAATATAATCAAATTCATCCAAAATTATGATTTTATTGCCTTTATCAGCTTTAGTATAAATTATGTCCTTTTCATTCAATGATTTAATAATCTGATTATGATTACTTTTAGTGTGATTTTTACTCATATCCTTCAAAATTTTAGTGCATTTTGTTTTAATCAAAGGTTTATCAATTTCATTTAAATCTTGACAAGCAATTTCGATATCCATGAAAAAACATACCTCTCAATAAGGAAGAATTTAACACAGAATATAAACACATTATTAACACTATGGTAATTTATGGTTTTAATGCAGATTTTATACTCGTACATAAAAAGGTAGAAAAACTAACGTATCTAAAAGTTGTTAAAGAAGTTTCTACCCTCAAAAAAATAAATGATAGGGAGGGTTTGTGGTTCAAATCCCAGCTGTAGCATTGAATTTTTCAGTTCCAATTCTACCTCTCAAACCCCAATATGTTCTGTTACGTATGTGAGGAATGTACAGTGAAAAGCCAAAGGCATAATCTTACTCCTGTAGTTAAGAAGGCACACAAGTTGTGTTTTGGCTGCAGAGCTGGGGACCAAAATAAGCCTTTTGCCCCTCATTTTTGTTGTGGCACATGTACAAGTAATTTGTACAAGTGGCTGGAGGGTAGTCAAGCATCAATGCCATTTTATGGTACCAATAATGTGGCACAAACAGAAGGATCATGCCACTGACTGATATTTTAGCTTGATGAAAGTGAAAGGGTATTCTGCAAAATCAGAACATGCTGTTCAACATCCAACCTGCCTTTAGGCATGTCACCAGTTCCTCATGATGCTTAACCTTTTAAGCCACCAAGTGATGGACTATTGATGAACAAGGTGTAGAGATGCCATCCAACAGTAGTGGGAATATAGCAGCAACAACCAGCACAGCATGTGTTGATCCAGAGTGATACCGAAATTTAGATTTCCGATCGAATGGGCTTTTGAAAAAGACACGTTTTAATTTAATTGCCGGATATGAGATTTGCGATAAGTGTTAAGTAATAACATAAATAGATAATAGAGCAGGAAGTGTTGTAAGGTGAGCAAGATATGAGTAAATAATAGTCATTAAATTTGTAGGATAAACACATTATTGGTTTGAAATTAACGAGTCATGACGTCATACTACATAGTTTAAATACACGTTCGAAAGTCAGGTCTGAAAACCTTAAAAGTCGCACGATATATTTAATAAAATATAAAGTAAACATCGTTTAATCCTAAAAAGGTAATTATATATTCGAAATTCATAAAAGAACATGTTATAATAGAAAGGGACATTTCTAAATTGCGGGAAAAGGAAATAGCATTTTGGATACGAGGCTTTCTTGGATGACGTCATGACATTCAAATTGGAAGAGAACGGTCTTCTTAGCGTGGGTAAGCTAGAAAGCGTCACTACTCAACCACAGACCAGTACGGGAGGTTGTGCTGTGCGGACGTGAGTGAGATTCCTCTACATATAGAATCGGCATAGCTCCCGAAAATATTTAAAATAAATAAATAATATATAAAGTTGTTCTTGGGTTGTCCATCACACTTACGCAAACCCGAGATAAAAGTAAGAGATCTCAAGCTGACTAGCCGGAGCGAAACACATCAAAGGGCAACACCACGTCACCAACGACATTTAAGTATCAACGGTGAAACATCAAGAAGCGAAGAACGACTTATAGCTTCAAGAGTATTTGCCAAACTGATATGCAATGTGTATATAAGAAGGCAGAAAGCCAGTTTAGAAATGCTTATATTTGAAGGGCTTATCACTGTGAATCAAGAAGACTTGTCTGATTAAAAAAAAAAGAATCTAAAATAAATTTCATTTACCTTTTAAAATTTGTGCACAGAATATAGAAACTTTGATGCATTTTTCTTTTTGTTTTATGTTCACCAAGGTCTCCAGCATTAAATTACTTTATTCTTTGCAATTTGTGCACATTTTATTATTGAACAAGGTACCTCAGAGTATAACAAACCATATACCATTATATAAAGTATTGAAATATTAAATTAAAATTTACCCGTTGATATGTCATTTATGTAGAGCTGCTCTATTAAACACTTATCAAGATATATAATTTTGTCCCTTCTGCTCAGACGTCACCATCTTGCCATTATAGCATTCATCATGCTTGACTTAATGACTAAGTTGGACAAATGGGGGGCAAAGGCTTCCATTTGACCTGTAGGGAGATCTACCATCATGACTTGTTTAGGAGCTCAGAATTAAAATGGTGACCCTGGTTTGTGCTACTAAACCTGTTATAGTAATTCAAGTATATCTGTTCTCATTTCTTACACTGTGATATTCTGAGTTTCTTTTACAGGTATTGAAATTATTTGATGATGGTTATGAACTTGCATGATACTGGCAATAGTTTATGGATTTACTCTGTACAAATTTACATTTGATATCTATGTACTTGATTGCTAAAACTCCTAACAGTAAACTTCAATTATCTATAATGACTTACCCTTGATTCTGGCGCATAGGGAAGAGGATGGTTCACAACATGAAGTGTGTAATTGGTATACTTCCCTAAAATTATATTATGTGCAAGATTAAGAGCTAGGGGAGGAGCATGATATGGAAGATTGTTGTACCAGCAGATTATAGTATTATTCTTAAACGTTGCTCCCACTATGTAATAATCTCTTGCCTCTCCCAAATTTTCAATTGACTGAAAAACAAGAAAAGAAAATATAGAAATAAAACTTTGAAATACACATAAAAATAATGTACCTATCCTATATCTTGTATTCATGATCAGTGGAATATGAGGATGGTGATAAATGCTTCTGATTGCAAGTAAGGGGAAGAAAAGTACTTTTGAAAGTTGTAAAGTCTATCCATATTTCTGGATATTTAAGTATAAGTAACCCAAGTTTTTTTTAAATAGGTCATTTAGGGCTACAAAGGGCTGAAAGAACTAAGTTACTCACTGAGAGTTGCAAGATAGCCTATAATTTTTATCGTCCCCATCAGGAAGAAACCTCATATGTGTAGCAATGGTGGAAAATGAGGTATTGGTACCACTGAAAAGCCCTGTATGAGTTGTATAATAATAACTAAACCTCTTATGTGTGAGGTCAATTTAAAGTCCATATTTGAAGGAAAGTTCACCTGCTATATGCCACTGCTTTTAGAATATTGGAAAAATCTCCTATGTGCTTTTGTATACACAAAGGAAATTTTTCACAGCAACAACATATTTCAAACACTGGTGTAAAAATACCTAAATGAGCATATTATTACTTGGAAGATCATATGCATGTTAAATCACTTCTCATAATTTGTAGCTGGATAGTTTGTAACCCATCAAACTGTGCAAGCAATTAATAGATAAGATATTTGAAGGATGGAAATTAATGATGTATTCCACCCAAAAATTTGATGTGGAGATTTCACCAGATATGTATGTTTTGTGGCTCTCTGAATCCAAAAAAGCATTTTTAGATAAAGGTGTATGTGTATGTGGGGGGGGGGGGGGAGGGTTGGAGGGGGGATACTGTCAGTCTATGGACAACATAACTCAAAAACGAAAAGTTGGTTCAAAACCAAATTTAGTACTTAGGTTAAATGTCTTTCAATTTTTTGAAAATTTTGATTTTCTTGAAAAGGGCTATAATGATTTTGATTAAAATGCCATATGTCGAGATATTTTGATGGCAAATGAAATGTTGTTGTTGTTGTTTTTTAGTGCCTTGCATCTGGCAATGAAGCCATTAGCATTCGTGCTTTCCAATACTTTTGAACTGTAGTTTCTTCTAATCTTAATGCTTCACAGGTCTTCAAGTGGTCTTCGTTCATTTCTGCTGGATCGTTACACAGGACACATATTGGTGAGGCTGAGATACCTATTCTGTATATCTTGAATTTTCTGCTAATAGCTTATGTAGTCATGTTTACTCTCGGTAACTTTTGAATAACTCATAAACTGTAAGAGAGACAAACTTTTAATATACAAAAAATGTAGATCTTGCTAAAACACAATGTATGTCCTTCTTCCTCTTCTTCTTCTTCTTCTTCTTGTTCTTTTCTTCCTCCTCTCTTTATCCTCATATGGAGGACTTGTAGCCCCATGATCAGCTTGAAGTCTGGTATGAGAATGAGGAAATGAGCATGAAATGGATGAAAGAAAAGGTGATGATGGAGCAGTTTGTGGAATAAATGTTGGGGGAAACTGGAAAACCCAGAGAAAACCTATCAAGACACTGCTCTGTCCATGGCCAATCCCACATATGGTCCCATGGATGGAGTCAGGGTCGCCTTGGTGAGAGGCAAGCAGTTGGTTATCTATTCACACAAAAAACAAATAGTTCATGCAGTGACCACCAAACTATGTGAGGTACATTTCCCCTAGTGCAACAGCCCTTCATGGGCTAAGGCTTACTGCCTGGTTGCTGCATGCCCTACCTCTGCCCACTACAGGTGTCATAAGTGGGGTGCAGAACTGGAGGGTGGGATGTGTCAGTGCCCCAAGCCCTCCCAGTCAATAATGTGGCCTTTACAACCTGGGGTTATTACTTCTTTATCAAGTAGCTCCTCAATTGGCTCCTCAGGGACCTAACAAGACTGAGTGCAGCCCATGCCAGACCTCCCAGCAGGGGAAAAAATCACCATGCCGGAACCAAGGATCAAATCCAGGTCCAGGCAGGCATGCTATCACTGCACTATGGAGGTGGTCATGAGAGATACATAGAAAACATAAAAACCCATTGAAAATTTGAAAAACACAATACAGCTTAACCCACATTTTGCATTAATAACAAATAATCCAACATTTTGAGCTTTAGCTTTCCTTCTCAAGTATCTGCAGCTAACTGATACATGTCAGGCTCACTTGCTTTGATGGAAGGTGCCATTAAGGATAAGACAGGAGAAAGTAATATGGCAGGAGGAACTTAAGTCTTTAAGGATAACAGAGTCCATAAAAGTGAGACAGAATATTGTAAGACCCCAAAAGAAAATCATTTATGTAAATATTTATTGAAAATGTAATTTATTTTTGGTGTTGATGCGAGTTAGTTGAGTAACAAAAATGTGTTGCTATTGTTCATTGTTACAAAAAATTAAGTTTGTTTAAAGACGTCATAAATGTTAAGTTCCATATTTAAATTTAATATATATATGTATAAATAAAAGAATTATATGTGTTTGAGACAGGATATTGTAAGACCCCAAAAGAAAATCATTTATGTGAATATTTGTTGAGAGTGTAATTTATTTTTTGTTGTTGATATGAGTTAGTTGAGTAACGAAAACGTGTTGCTATTGTTCATTGTTACAAAAAATTAAGTTTGTTTAAAGACGTCATAAATATTTCCATATTTAAATTTAATATATATGTATAAATAAAAGAATTATATGTGTTCAATATTAAAAGCGAAGGGAGAATAGCTAAAGATCGCTTCCCTAACAATGCGGGAACTATTTGGTGAACGCATACGCGGATGTACACTAAAGAAAGGTAGCATCATGTGATGTGGCGTTGGAACTTGTTAATAGCGTCAGTGTATTTGATATGAAAAGACGTGTTTTTATAGTGCTCTTGGATGTGAGTAGAAAATTGATTAAACTTTCATGAAGCTTTTGTTCTAAAGTTGTTAAAAAACTGGAAAGACTATCTATATAATATAAATTGGTGCGACGAAAAGTAATTTAAGTGTAGAGCCGAGAAAAAGTGTTAATAAAGTAATATATTATAGTGAGGTAACATCCAGTGTTTGTTCATTCCATCTAGTACCACGACCTGGGGTAGAAAAAGAATCTCATAGCTCAGCGCATACAAAAAATATTATTATAAAAACAGTACCATGTTCAATATTAAAAGCGAAGGGGGAATAGCTAAAGATCGCTTCCCTAACAATACGGGAACTATTTTATGAACGCATACACGGATGTACACAAAAGAAAGGTAGCATCATGTGAAGTGGCGCTGGAGTTGTTAATAGCGTCTGTGTGTTTGAGATGAGAAGATGTGTTTTTGTAACGCGCGTGGATGTGAGTAAAAAATTGACTAAACTTTCATGAAGCTTTTGTTCTAAAGTTGTTGAAAAACTGGAAAGGCTATCAATATAATATAAATTGGTGCAACGAAAGACAATTGTAAAGACGAGAAAAAGTGTTAATAAAGTAATATATTATAGTGAAGTAATATCGAGTGTCTATTCATTCCATCTAGTACCACGTCCTGAGAGAAATAATCGTCTCATTGCTCAATCCGAAGCAATATTAAATATAAAAACAGCACCAAAAGTTTATTCCATATAACACTAATTCTAATTAGTGCATCAATTTTAAAGCTTTACCTTTTTGATCATATATGTTGGCATGTCATATTGTATTTCTTCTCCAGAAGTTTTAGCTATATAAGTATTTGCAAGGTCTCTCATTTTGGGATCAGCCACTTCCACTGGAGTACGAGGTTCACTATATAGCTGAAAAAATATTATGGAGGCAAAAAGAAAACTGAAATTGTTAACAGTGAAGCAAAAGAATCTACAATAAAAACATTTAGAGATAAGTGAAGCTTTTAGTCTCTAAACTTGTTTTTATTTTATATTAAGGTGGCATTAGCATACTCTACTTCTTTCTTGATATTATTTTTAATTATTGGCTCTATGGATTATAATTTTCTTATATTTCTATAATGTGTTACACAAATTCTGCAGTCAGTTTTACATTTTCATTATTAAGGACCCAGAAAATTCTTGCACAGATTTGCCACATGTTGGAAATGGGCAACAGAGATGAGCACATAATCTAGGGGCAGAATCACTCATAACCTCACTAATTTACTCTAATTTACTCACTACTAGGTGGTCACAAATTTACAAATGAACTCTCAAAATTTTGCTAAATTGCAGACAAAAGGTTGATGAATATGTGCACTAAGTGTGATAGTTCTCAAGCTGTAAACAGTTAATGAAAATGTGTGATATTGCATTACAGCTATAATGCACTTATCAGTCAGTCACAAATAAAAATCTAGATGGGCTGGCTTGGCTAACTGCATGGGTGTAATAAGCAGCAGGGTGGCAGTATGTAGTTCTATGCTTGAATTAACATTACTTGCCAATTTTGACAGCTCCTGTGGCACATTTCTAGTGCATGGTATATATGGGTTTGTTGTCATGGCAACCAGGTTTAATCTTGTAGTAGTCAATGGTCTTCATGGCCACACAATCACCTTTTAAAGTCCCAATTGAGTGGCCATGAAGGCAGTTGGCTACTTCAAGGTTAAATCTGGTTATCATGACAAAGGCCATATGCACGCATGGGATGCATGCTGCAAGAACTATCAGAATTGAGAAATAACATTAATTCAAGTATAAACTGTAATGTGATATTGCAACTTTTGATTGGTTAACTCTTTATGATAGTCGCCGTGGCCGAGCGGTTAGCACGCTCGCCTACCACCTAGGCGGCCCGAGTTCGAACCCAGGGAGCCACATGTGGTATTCGTGGTGGACGAAGCGGCATCAGGGAGGGTTTTCTCCGGGTGCTCCGGTTTCCCCTGCCATCTCATTCCACCAGTGCTCCATCTTCATTCCATGTGTCATCAGTGCCATCGCCTGCAGTGCCGCAGTAGTAAAAGCGGGTGTTAAACACAACAACTCTTTATGATAATTATTATTTATTTATGCCAACAAACTTACTGTTGGTGTTTTTAAACACACAAGCCGTGTGTGGGCAAAGTTTAAGAGGTAGAACTGGAACTTAAAAATTCAATGCCACAACTGGGATTTGAACCACACACCTTCCGCTTGCCGGGCGGACGCTCTAACCACTGAGCTATTGTGACAAACTGCCAGAATGGCACTTAATTCTCAAGCCAGTTCGTATTTCTCCTGGTAAACTGAACTGGCTTGAGAATTTAGTGCCATTCTGGCAGTTTGTCACAATAGCTCAGTGGTTAGAGCGTCTGCCCGGCAAGCGGAAGGTCTGTGGTTCAAATCCCAGTTGTGGCATTGAATTTTTAAGTTCCAGTTCTGCCTCTTAAACTTTGCCCACACACGGCTTGTGTGTTTAAAAACACCAACAGTAAGTTTGTTGGCATAAATAAATAATAATTACCATGTGAAGGTTATTTAATCCTGGGATATAAAGTACTTACAATAGTAAGTCACCATTGGGGTAATTGTCTCTGATGTGAGACTGCCTTTGTGGTTTACCAGGAGAAATAACGAACTGGCTTGAGAATTTAGTGCCATTCTGGCAGTTTGTCACAATAGCTCAGTGGTTAGAGTGTCTGCCCGGCAAGCGGAAGGTCTGTGGTTCAAATCCCAGTTGTGGCATTGAATTTTTAAGTTCCAGCTCTACCTCTTAAACTCTTTATGACTATAATTTGCAAACTTTTATCCTTGCAACATACCTACAACAAATCTTTTATCTCCAATTTGTCCATGGAATAGGGTACTTCCAAGCTAGTGCATGAATTCATTGATGTCTTGTATAAATTAGCAAATTATGAGTGATTCAGTTAGCAACGACTTCATTGCACTAAGTTTTTACATCTGTCGCTTATAATGAAAAAGTTTAATTTAAAGCTTGAATAAGCATTACCTACCTTGAGATCAATTGGAAGAGTGGAAGATCATTACCTTGTCCTTTGGCCCGTGCTGCTAGGATACCTATTGTAAGTAACAATGCAGGGATGCACATTTGGCAAGCAGTTATGTACCAAGTTCGAATTTCACAGATCATTCTCTTCTTAAACATGGCTACCATTTGAGCAGAAAAGAGCATTACACCTGTAAGTCTTGCAGAATGAGAGAAGTCTGCAACAAAACAATATTTTTCAATTACAGAAGTATTAACATGGAGAAGATGGTTACTCTTTTTTTGCAATTATGATAGTAATAAATAATTTTTGGCAGCAATTCAATTCAATTCAGTTTAGTCATCTGATGAACATGCTGTGGATTCATTCGGCATTGTAAAAGTTCAAAATATATTACAATTCTTAAAAATATACTACACAAGTACATTACACTTCTAAGAATTTCAAATTTTAATAAACTGTAATTGCTCCCTCTTAGGTCCTAACTTGATGTAAACACAAGCTGTCAACAACTAACCCACAATATGCCAAAACCACAAAATATAGCAGTTAAACATTTGAAATTATCTGTGAGTTTTCAAGATGTATGATAATGCTGGTAAAGACTACTTGAATGTAACACTATTTCTAAAACTCCCAAGTAAATATCATTCTATTGCATCATAAACACAAGGCATGAGTGCATGTGACATTTGTGTTTTGCAGCTGATATGAATACCAGGTTATTGTGGAGGGATACAGGGTGTGGATCTAAGGCTGTATGGAGTATAGACAAACATCAGGATTATAAATATACACTAAAAGCCCAAAAAGGGATTTGTACAAGAAGCAAAAAAAGGTTAAAGAAGAACTACACATACCTATTACAAAAGGAAATCTATTATACCCCATTAATCCAGCTTTGAAATATAATATAATTTAAACCTGTGTGAAATCTTAACGAAACAAACAACCCAGATATTGCAAAAATGATAGCATTAGAAACCCTGTAAATCAAATATCCTGAAGAACAATGGACACTATATATACAGATGGCTCATTTTTAAGTGATGTTGATGGAGCTAGAGCAGGCGGGTACATATCAATTTTTCTTCTTTTATAAAATTGTGGGAAAAAACACTACAAATTTTAAGGAGAAATTGATGCAATCTACACTGCTC